>JAPQRN010000002.1:14799435-14860225 GCA_037367275.1 Coranthus polyacanthus
AGTGTTATCCGTTTTATCTGACAAACATACAACAGTTTACAACACCGTGGACACATTATGAGTTTTCAGATTGGTTTGGTTTGTTATATTTATGGTCCCCAGAGGATGATCCTATTGACTTTTCCTTTTACTTACAGCATAAAGGCAGAAGATCTCGTGTAATTATTCCTATGTTTTCATTGGCATATTTACAAATTAAATGAAAATGCATTAGTCTTGTTTTTTATCTTTACACATAATGAAAGCATTGTGTTAAGGTCTTCTTTGCTGCTGGACAGGAGTCTGTTGAGTATGTTAAATGCCTCTTTGTTCAGCGTGCTCATATATTGTTTAAGTTGTTCAAACATATAGCTCACGATTTGAACAGTGAATTACAAAACATGAATGTCCTTGAATGTACCAACAAAGATTATTTCACATCAGTCACCTGATTAGAAGAGTTTCAAGGCTCCACAAAGAGTTTTAAAACCCACTTGTGAAACTCATCCATCTATTTACACAGACTTTGCATTTAATGGGCTAAATCCTGCCTCGCCTCAGGTTTGGTACTTGGTACAAATGTGTTCATCATTCTTCATCACTGATAAATACCTGAATGATCTGGGCAGCGCTCTCAGGTGTGCCGTGCCTCAGGTCATGTCCATTAATGGCTAACACTTTGTCATTGTTCCTCAGTTTTCCGTCTTTGGCTGCCAAACCCCCAGAGAGCAGATCAAGGATGAAAACTCCGCTCTCCTCTGACTTGCGAATGAGTTTAATGCCAAGCGGTTCAGTGCGCTGACTTTTCATTAGCGTGACCTGCAGGACCGTGCTGGAGGTAGCGTTGCCATGGGGACTGTGAGAGAGTTGGGATGCAGTGGAAGCGGAGGAAGAGGAAGGATGATGATCAGAGCGTGGGTCCCTCGTTTTGAAACCTTTCTCCTGCATAACAGTGAGTCTGAGTAGGGACGGCTGCTGCAGCACAGAGATGGCCCGAGCATGAGGGACGGACGCCAAACTGACATCATTCACCTGGAAATATAACACCACACAGAAAGGAAAACGACAACGCAGAGACAGACAGATTATTTGTGTGTCCGATTAATTGGTGCCAATAGGTTCAATTGGTGCAGTTCAGTTCCAGATGCATTTGTTACATGGATGCAGATGTTCAGTTCCAACAGTTATCCAATTTCTTAATTAAAGACAGTTCATTTCCATCAACAGCTTATTAATCAGCCATCAGCTTTATCCTGCTCCAAACTATCAGTCGATCTCTAACGACAGATAGTTCGTTAGAGATCGATCGAAGGGGAAGGGAAGATTAAATAATTATCTTTTTTAAAGACTAAATAATGATGTTATTGCACTTTAAGTCTTATTGCTAAGTAATTCTGCAGCATCCTTTAATCATTTTAAAATCATTTCATTCTCTTTTATTATGATTTTATGTACTTTATACTTTAATTATATTTTAATATCTCAATGTTTTATTGTTTAAGCACTTTGTGTTATTTTCTTATGTTAAGTGCACTGAATTTTCTTTATGTATGAAATGTGCTGTATAAATAAACTTGCCTTTTTTAGTTGGTAAATGACTTTGTTTTGTTTTTTTTTTAATCTGATCTTTATTTACCCTCTGCCTCTTTCCTCTTTTTCATATTTTTTTTCCACACATATATTTTAGTGATCAGAACCACCACAAAATAAGCACGGAATCAAATGCTACATTAAATATCTGACACTTTTCACAGTAATCTGTGGCTTTTATTTTTATTTTTTTTTATATATGTATCAACTTGCCTCTAAAATAAGAATCAGTCACAGCAATCTTTGCTTTACAAATCTGGTATGAGAGTTGGCCTTTCACAAAAATCAATGCATTGATTCACAGGGAAGAGAAAGATAGAGTTTCAACAAATTAGGAATGCAGTCTTCGCTGGTTTTTACCAGATCTCTTTACATCCACTGGCTTTCAATGAAGCCCAAAAAAATGCAGCTAAAGTTTCAGATCCTGGAGGAAGCCTGCTGGCTGGGAGGTTTTGGTTTTCATTTCCAGATTTGGGATTGGTTGGCTCAAAAAGGGAAATGCTGCATTTTAAGACGACACAGTGGAACAGTGGTGCCAGAGCCAAATCTGAAATAGTCTAAGAGCTCGGTTTACAGGTGTACCACATTCCAGGAGAGCTGGAGGGAAGAAATCCAAGGTGAAAGACACAAGCCTCCTTTAAGACTGTGTACCTCGACTCACCTCTACGGGACTCAGTGCCTAGTATACATTTAGATTCATGCAACTCAGGTACAACAAATACAACACTATTGTACTCATTATACTTCTGCTCTGACCTCTAAATGTTTAAAGGGCCAGATTACATTTTAGTCCACTTGCTCTTGTTGTGGTTGAATCTTGCCCCTCCCAAGAGAACAGAGGTAAGTCAATCACTGACGACAACCAGGACAAGTTGCTTGCGGTGACACATTCATCCACTACATCATTAACCACGCCTTGTTACCATGGAGACAGAACTTGTTTATCTTGAATATCTGCTTTCCCACTCCATGCTGAATATCGTGAGAATTCAACTACAGGTTGTTTATGCAAAAACACACTGACTTGAACCGTGTCATGCAATGCTACTTAAATTATTTCCTTGCAGATTTTAAACACACAGGAGGGGACATTATGTGTGACATTATCCTGGCATTTCCTCACTGAGTCTGTCTCACCTCTAAGATATGGTCCCCTGGGGCCAGTCTGCCATCACGAGCTGCTATCGAGTCCCGGACAATCTCCTGGATGACTATGTTTCCCAGCGGTGTGTCTTTCCCTCCCACAATGCGAAGGCCCAGCTCTTCTTCTGGCTCCTCCCTGAACAGCTCCACCACGTTAGCTTCGGCCACCAGACTGGAGCGCAGGGGGGTGTTGTCTGGAGGGAGACGACCACAGAACTGAATGGAATAGAGAGCTACATACATGTGCAATTTATAAGACAGATAATCCTGCTTCTCTGTTATAACTGGCGTCATTTTACTTGTGATATAAGTTTAAACCAGTAGCTAACAGATAACAGACACCTTCAGTCACTGCCAGTCATTCCTATTTTTTTTAATAACATTGTCGCCTCCAGTTTAATTGCTGAGATCGGGGAACACAGCAATGGTACGTGAAAAATCACACGGTTTTAAACAATCTGACAGCTTTTAAATAACCCCACGTTATTACTTGCAGAAGACAAAGGCAGTGGTAGAATTATTACCTCAATTGTCTGCTGAGGCACCTCTGACATTTCTACGAGGGTTGATGGATAAGTTCATGGCCTGAGGTAGGAGATGAGTTATACAGCTCTCGTTACATTAACGTGCAGTTCAACACTTTGAATGACGTATGCAGGAAGTTTTACGTTGACAATGTCTGTGTTTTTTCTGTTTCAGATAATTGAACATTGCAAGTTATCACTTTCTTCGTACAGAGACATCTTTTTCATCCGAGTTCACTGTGGGTAACTGCATGGATCTGGCCCATGGCAATGTACTGCACTGCTATTTGTCGACTTGCCAAGTTCACGTCATGGATCCTTTCAATGAGCTGACGTTTCATTCAAACTGTTGAACTGTACACGAACGTAATGAGAGCTGTGTAACTCGTCTTCCTTCTAACTTAAGGCCACAAACTTATCAAACGGCCTTCGTGTTTCCTGCTGCTTCCACTTTTTGGTATTAGATAAACATGGTTTGGTGAAATTTCTCTATTGAATGCATTGAGATGAAACTAATCTTTGACTTTGAATCTTGTGGTATCAACCAGTGAACGGTTTCTGAACTTTAACATTGTGCTTGTTTTCATAATACACGATGAAGACAGAGTGTACGCAGATACCACACAAGTATTTACACGCTGCAGATCTATCAATCTTTTTTTTTTTTAATCTCTCCAGCATTACAAAGGAATTAATTCAGCAAAGACAGTGGAAACTGTGATGAAATATGACATTCTTTTTATGCTGGAAAAAAGGATTCCAACAATTCATAACATACCAACATACAAAACACAGGAGGAGGAGTGTATAATCCGACAGCCTGTGTTTAACGTTTCATATTTCTATAGGTCTATATAGGATTTATTTGATTAAAATAGCAAAGCGTCTCTGGGGTCTGATTCAGTGTTGCGTGACAACTGTTTTAGTAGACTTCCATTGAACTGGTTTGTAAGTTACTCAAAGGGTTTTTCCCTGTGAGTAAATCAGTATTCTGGGTAAAACATCTGTGAGCTGGTACGTGTTTCAACTGCTAGGACGATGATTCACCTGAGACGCACCGCAAATTAAAACCTCGAGGCTAAGAACATTAGCAATACCTCGTCTGTGTTTTTGACAACCTGAACCACCTGAAGGGGGGGGGGCAGGCTTTTGGTTTTCACAATCACTGAACTAAGCAGACTTTTACAGCTAAACCTCGGAGCACCATCTATGATCAGCCTCCTCTTACAAATCCTTTCCTTAAGAAGTGGTAACTCTAATTATCATGTCTGGCCACAAAGAAAAAAGACACGTCATTGAACCTCTGTTATAATAGCAGTTAGGATGATAAAATAACTCCATACCATCCTCACTTTCTTCGTAGGCAGGATTAATAAGCCCAGGCTCAGGCTGATCTCGGCTGGAAATCCGGGGCAGTGTTGCAGACTGTTTAGCATCGCCAGACAACTCTCCATCCCCCTTACGTCCCTTTAACTCATTCCATGAGGGCCTCTTCCTCTTCTCTGCTTCCTCTCTCAATCTTCTAAAAACAGGACATCTGTGGGAAAACAGGAACATGTGGAAACTAATACCAACAACGATACATGTCTAGTTATTTTAACCTTATTGGAATAACACATGTGAGTACCAATCATTATGAGGAAGTGAGAATAATTCTCTGGGATGCATGAACATAGAAATGAAGAGAAAGGAAAGGAGAAGAGTGAATTCATTCATAAAATTCAGAGGAGAAGCACTATGCAGATGAGCAGCCAATTCCACTGCATTGCAGGGTGAGATAGGTTGAGTCTGATGAGTGCCGGGACTGCTGCTTGTTTCTCATGCCTGAACTTTGCCTCCTCATTGTTTGCACAGAGAGGCTGCGGCAGGACTATCTGTCACCCACAACTGACTGCATCAGTCCCGGCCACCGAGATGATAAGCACCTCTGTGGAAAACAAGACGAGTGACCTGCAGCTCAACTTTAGCTCAATAATTACAAGCTTGTTTGGATGAAGAGATCCGCGCTTTAGTCTGTTGCCAGAAATAAAACGTGTAGCTTTAACGACGGAAAAACAGTCATTGAAAACAGACATAGAGGAGAAACAATGTTGATGACAGTCATTTTACACACAGAAGAATTCTTTTGTAATGACATAAAAATGCTGAGATGTCACGTTTAGCTCTAATTGGAGATACCTCCATGGAATACCTGTGTTTAGACGGTGCTGTTTTGACACACTTCCCTGTAATGCACTTTATGATCACATGACTGGTCAGTTGTATTTGTTTTCAGTGACTCAGTTGGTCAACAAACAGCACCAAACATCAATACACTTGGTGACTTAGGAAACGCTGAAATATAACTCTACCACAAAAAACAGTGGTGAATAAAGATATCATGCGTAAAAACAATGCTTTAAAATTTTAGTCTTCGTTTGGAAACTCCACCTAAATGCATTTCATTTGTCTCATCAAATAAAATAGAAAAAGGTTGTTGTTTTGCTGATGAGAGGACATAAAAACAATGAGATAGTTAGCTCCACCTAAAATGCACTTGTCTCATTTATAAAACATTTAACGTGTATGTTTTCAATAATGTACATAAAATGAAGTTATTATTATTAGATATTATTAGATATTATTATTTAGTAAGATTATTATTTATATTATTACTATTGTGAATTGGGTTGTGATGATTTGTAATTTTTAAAGAGTGAGTCTTCAGAAGGAAAGTTTTGGAAACACTGCTGAAGAGGCCTAATGATATGCACTTACACTGTCGTCATCACTCTGGTCTCTAACCCCATCGGCATGAGACATTCAGTAGTCTTACCTGTTGTGCAGGTGAGGCTGCAGTTCGCAGCGTTGCATCTGCTGCTGGCACTCCACAGAGTGAGGGCACATCACAGTCAGTTTGTCCAGGAGGTTCCTGACCAGCAGGCTGGAGGGACGGCACTGGTGTAGCTGCAGCCGCTGGCGGTCCACGGGGCAGAAGTCCTGCTCTTTCAAGAAGTTACTCAGGCAATGAAAGCAATAGGTGTGTCCACAAGGGGTGTCCATAGGTCTGAGCAGGGGCTGCAGACAGATGTGGCACACCAGCTCATCGTCCACTTCGTCCTGGTACTCGTACAGATGGCTCTCCTGGCCCTCATGCTGCTGGCCGCACTCCTTACAAACACGAGCCCATGACAGCCCTGCGATGCTGCTGCTGCTGGACACCTTGGTTTCTGTCATCGCCACTGGCTGAAGGAGCTTAGTCCATACGTTTGAAGCACTGAGAAAGTTCTGTGTCCGTTTCTATACAAACACTTATCTCCTCAGAAACTGCAGAGTCTATGTCTGCATGTCCCAGGTTGAATCTCCTCTCAACTGCTGAAAGTGAAACAGTGATCCATGGTCAACAACGTTATCTCCACGTCTTCATTTTGCGTTTCTGTTGAGAGAGAAACACTGTGAGGTCGACTGCAGAAGTAGGACTATTCCTACTCATACCGGCCAGCTCCACAGGAAATGACAAATCCACAGAGCAGCAGCAATATGGCAGCAAGCCGCAGCTGCTTCCTCTCAGCAAGTTTCCTGAGGGACAAAAGGAATTCCCATCTCAGCTAAAAGTCGCTGTGCACTTAATTGAAAAGGGCTAAACTCTGTGAAAACTCCAGGCAGGAGGAGGCAGGAGAAAGCGGACTAAAGTCAAACCCCTACTAATGGGAAGGAACAAAGACATGGCACTACATGAGTGTAAGAATTTTGAATGAACTGGGCAGAAATGCAATCCCATCACTAATGACCCCTTGCACTCCATCGGCAGTGGTCTCCTTGCCTTTGTGCAGCGCCTAATCTCCTTTAATTCCATTTCATAAGGAGAGCGCTGATTAGGAATGCATTCTTTAGAAAACTTTTAACCACACAGTCCACACATGACTAAACTAAACACAGACTTAAACTTTAAGTCTGATTTCATAAAACATAACATCTAGGATTATCTGTATCCCGTAGAACCTTGAATGTATGCACGCTGGAGATCTTCATGTAAAATCGGAATTAAATAAAGATAACTAACATTTTTACCTGAGGTGCAGACCAGATGCAAATGACCAATTTTTGTATTGAAACATACTGAATATGAAAGACTTTTAAGCTCGATACTCAAGAGGATGTGCAGTCTTTAGAATTAGAGTGACTTCCTTATTTCAAATAGAACTGCACAAAACAGATACCAACTTAAGATCTGTGACTCAAAACACACTAAAGAAAACAGCATCCTTTTTCCAACCTTGAGTTTTCTTGTATTTCTGACCTCAGTCTAGATTTCAGGTACGAAAAGACTGCATTACCTTTGAGCTACTCACCCGAGATGATATCTTTGTTGTCATGCACCAAGGAGCCACTGCACGCAAACACAAGACTCTAACCTAGCAGCTGCGTTGGCTGCCTGAAGCTCGAATGAAACCAGAGCCCTGCCTCTCCAGCTCACCGTCAGAATAATGTCTGTCTGTGCGCGCGCGCGTGTGTGTGTGCGTGGACACTTCTGTGTGCACGACTATAAATGTGTATGAGCTCTGACTGCACCGGTGTGAGGAATGCAGGAGGGAATTGGTGTAACTAGGCAGAGTGGAGCTGAGCCGAGAGGAAAGGAGACGTATTCTTCTGCCTGTGTCAATGCCACTAAATGTGTGTGTGTTTTTGTGTGTGTGTGTGTGTGTGTGTGTGTGTGTGTGTGTTTTTGTGTGTGTGTGTGTGTGTGTGTGTGTGTGTGCGTGTGTGTGTGTGGGGGGGCGGGGGCTCAGGCTGCTGATGCAGCACTACACAGGTAAAGTACTCTCACTCAGTAGCTGAATGATTGCAAACACACAAGCCCCATTACAAATATGTGTGCACACATTCGTCCACATACATGCGCTGTAGCTGAGGTCGCACAGCCCTTCTCTCTTTCTCTCTTTGTCTTTTACTTTGCACAACTGATACCTATTCCTGTAATGGATAGGGGTCACTAATCCTGTAACACAACAAGGGAAGCACTCAGAAACCAGGCTGTGCACCACTTTTTGGAAATCGCTTTTTTGGAACTGGTGTGAGAATTAGGGAATCGACTGGGCTGATCACTAGCAACGAACGAGACTGATAACGAATTTTGTAACTGATGTACATTTGCGATAATAATGGCAATCTTGGAGTAACTCCAACACAAAGCTTTGTTGAAATGCCTTTAAGCTGACTGTCAAATCAAATACAGTCAAAAAGTACAATTCAAACACATTTAAACATTGAACTGGAGGAATGATAAATAATAAGCCCAGTACTGGTAAATAAATAAATGTTGTTTTACTTGTGTTACTTGTAACGTGTAACCAATCAGATAGTGCTGTGGGTGACAGAGAGACGCACCAGAGCCAAAGTAGCACATTTTTAAAACTGAGTTATCATTATCAGGTATAAAATACCAATAATCAGAAAAATGTGAATATCAGATTGATAACCGGTCATGGCCGATACTCAGTCAATCCCTAGCAAGAACACAACAATATAATAACCTTACATTACTGATACTGTTACAAAAGGTACATTAGGATCGTTTATCAGTAAAACATTCACAGATTTCTATTGTTTCCCTGTTATCAAATTCCTCATCTATGGCGTATTATTAGCTTTGTGATAAAGTGGCATTCATGGACCAGCTGGGAGTTCCCACTGGACACAGAGAGAGAACTCAACTCACCGAGGAAACAGCCTGTCTTCATTAGCAGCAGCTTTGAAGGAAGACGTGCACTGGCCCTTGTGATGATTTGTACTGTCCTGCTTTACTCGACTGTGTCTGAAGGAAGCTGGTAGAGCTGACCCATAAATCACATGTTCATCGTAGGTCTGGGCAACACATTGAACACACTGGATGAACTGAAACTAGTAGGGATGTAGTAAATCACTGTATGGCGTGAATATTTTGAGAAAAATTATTGCACGCGTAGCCATAACCAAGAGCCTTTCACTGGGTAAATATGACACTGACTTATGCGTTACTTTACTCAACATAAAAAAACTCAAATTAATAAAGAGGACTTAGGTTAAGGCTAAGGACAGCTGTGCTCACAACAAGCATGACTGGCCAGAAACGTATCACATGAGAAAAGATGCATTTACAGACGTAGAAATCTATCTTTGACAACCCTCATCCTGTTGGAAAATTAATCAGAATGACACTGCCTACCAAGTGTTACAAAGTGACCAAATTATCGCACATATGTGGCGTTATTAATCGTACGCCGTACACAAGTCAAAATGATCGTACAAATACAATAATTAGAGTATACCTGGCGACACTGGTCAGCACAAAAAGTGTTTGTTTAGTCCACATTAAGCTGCAGTTTTACTAACTGTAACTTGCATGGTTTTGGCTTACAACTGAAAATAAAAAAAAACCAAACATATAGAAATGTGTTTCATATATCGCCATTCAGCCAAAATATATTGAGATACCCTCAGATTAAATGGTGTCAATTTGGTCGTGGCTGCGACATTAGTATGTTTATTTGTTGCAAGTCATTTTGTCATCACAGTACTGAACACTCTTACTGCACGTTGGAGATTTTCCTCACAAAGTGTCCACTATCACCACTAACACAGTCCTTTCACAAGGATACAGCACGCTGCTCTGAAATCAATAAAGATACTCGTCTTTCTTGGGATCTGTCTTGTCAAACGGCAAAGAGTGATGTAAAAATGTGTAGTACAAAAACAATAAATCATTGGGTTGATTAGTCAATTAATCAATTAGTCTATTCTGGGTCACAAATATTCCTCATCTTACACTCTTGACATTAATATTGGCTGGTGGTGATTATAATTTAAAATAATCAGTGGTTAATGAACTGTCAAAGCAGCGCTGCAATCGTTTTGCTCATTTGCCAGTTTTATAAACCATTTTAAAAATGTACTTTCGTGTTAAATTTCTTTGAGAACGTTTTTAATGTGTCATCATAAGTATAGTTTGACAAGGACTTAACCTCGCCATAATCCAACTAGAGCCAAAACACACAGGAATGTAGGACATCAAAAACATTTTAGACTACTGTTCCCATGTCTATGAATCTAGAAGAGTGAAATATGTTTTTACTGGTTTAGAGCCAACTGAAGCATTTCTGCTTGGTCGATATGAGGGGAAGCCTTTAATCAAATGCTTTGTAATCATGTGACATCCTAAGCTTTCGAGGGAAACGTCTGGGGTCCTACAGTGTCCTCCAGTCCACCACAGGATTACCCGCGGTGGCGTTCCTTCAAAGCTGAGCCAAATCATTTGCTTTGATGAAATGAGTGAGTCACGTGTGCTGCCACACCCACAGTGAACACAGGTGAGCCATGTTAGATAAATATCCATGAGACGGAGATTTGTCATGTCTACGTCTACCTAACACTTATGTCTGGTATTACTAACCATAAAATAACACAAATACTGTACTTAGGATGTAACAGGAATCAAATTATTACCTAAAGGGGAATAAATGATTCACTAAGGCATTATTAAGTGAAAAGTTAAGTGAGTTGTAGATCAAAGTAAGTTATACTTAACTTATTACCTAAATTACAATGATACTTCCTTGAATTAGTATACTTTTCCTTTAGTCAAATAATATTTGCAAGTTATATAACTGCTATAGCAACAACATGCAAATCCCCTTTAAATACAAAAGGGCAATATTTGCATTGCATGTCTGTGTGTAGAAATAAAAGACAACTCAAACAAGACAAACCACCTGAGCACTCTTGACTTTAACATTACCCCATTATCCTTCTTCTCAATCTCCACATTCACACAAAACCAGGTTGAGTCTCACAACAGAATCACACGTGCTACTGTACAAATGTCTCGCCTCCCAAACCCACATGACGTTAAGCTTACCTTCACATTCCTCATATGCCGAACTGACAACACCTATGGCTTTAACTTAACAGCCAGGAATATCTCTGTCACATTCTGCTTGAAGGGCAGAAGGTTAACTGCAGCTTGCCCACTCATTTTCTCACAATGCACGTCTGTCACCGAATCATCCAGTGATACAGAAAGAAAGGAATTGAGTCAGCTGATGATTGATTTTTACTCAAATATATTCAGATCAAGTCTAGCTAGATGGGACGTGGATTTTCCAAATTTCCAAGTCCCAGTTGTCTCAGTAGGTGCATTTCCACGTAAACAAACAAAAAAAAGTCCTCAATTTCGCAAAAAAAAAAAAAAAAAAAACTATGCCCGCTTGAGGTGGTTTTTGCCATTTGTCATTGGAAATGGAAACACTGACGTAGAAAACATTTACCTCACATGACTGATCAGCTGACTGATCACTGATGGTGTTTTCCCAGATAAACAGCAACATAATGCTCTACTTCTTCATACCGTGTTTATTAGAGTCAAGTGTAACATAATCTTCACCGTTGCCTTCTGATGACACGACACTGCCTGGTTTATTTGCTCCAATGCAGTTTATGGAAAACGCGCATAATTCACGTTGGCTTTTTTTGCTTCTTGGCTAATCGTAAAATTCAACACGTTGTTAGGAGAACGTTTGAAATGTCAATAGCTTCTACGCAAAATAGGGGGGGGGAAAAACGTAGTATAAGAAAACCCACGTCAAGTGTAAGACTGCAGCAGTGATTGGATAGCAGCGATATATCGGCCGATATCGCACATTTACTGATGGCTGAGGTTTATATGTCATGTCATAGTAAACGTTGTTTCATAAGTTTGATGATTGAATTTTTCAAAGATAGTGGGGGTCGAACGGGCTGAAAGAGGCTTCAGTTGTTTTTATGCCGAAGATTTCTTTCTCTGTTTAGCAGCCGCAAATAAATAGCAAATACCCCACCCCAAAAAAAACAAAACAAAACGATTATCAAAGTAGTTGCACACTCACGAGTTGATGAATAGCTCTAGTGTAACACAGCTGACATGGTGAAGCTGCACAAGTACTTTGAGGAGCATATAACCATACTTATATAACCAAGCAGTCTTGAAATGAATGAGTCCCTCCAGAAGGTTGAATGAACAGGCTACTACATGACAGTAACAAGGACATTTGTAATCACTTTCCACCTCTGCCTCCATGTCGGTGTTGTCATTGGGACCATAAATAACTCACTGTCCCCCTTGTCAGCCCATGACTGCTGCCTCGGTCCTAATCACTACACCGATGTGACAGATCCAAATGACAGAAGAGGTAATAAAAGTTAGGTTATATAGCTATGTAACAGTAAGACTGACGGTATTAGGGCTGATAGAGTCGTTAAACTCAAGAGACAAACTGACACGGCCTCACCTTCAGCGCATACACAACCTGCTCAGAAAGCGCTAACGTCAAGCACACCTTGACCACGGAAACTCACTTTCTAATGGAGGGGGGCTGGATTTTTTTCCCCCCCCTCTAACACACGTGTGCTTTGCTATACCCTTAAAAGTCTGGCACGGCTTCGTTCGCTATTTATTTGACACAAACGAACACATTTTAGCTCAAGGAGAGACCGAAACTCGTCTTACCTGTGAAGAGGAGGAGGAGGTCGTTTTCCGGAAGCAGCTAACCTACCGCTAGCTAAAAAAAAAAAAACTAAAAAAAACACACACACAGACACAGATCACTATGGAGTCAGTGGGAAACGGGTTTAAAAACAGCTCGGAGACTGTGCTACACGTACACCGTCGAGTTTGCTGGCCATTTTTTTTTTTTTTTTTTTTTACCGCATTGCTGTCGCTGAATGATCACAGTCAGTCCGTCCCAGGTGGAGTTCAGCCCACTGGCTCGGACTGGGCGACTTTCCCAGTTTCGAGCAAACACACTTCGAGCACAGGAAGACGTCCATGCAGGTGTAGTGTAGACACACACACACACACACAGACACACACACAGAGAGAGACACACACAGCACTGGCTCTGCTACACATGTGTCTATGGATGTGTTGTCCTCCTGTTCCTAAACGGGGACTATTACTTTTATGCAGGGTTGTTAGCTTAAACAATAAAACAGCCCAAAATGAGGACGTGTTCACTGCATAAGTAAAAGTACAAATGCCACACTGAAAATACCTCTGCATTCAGCACAAAAGTAAAACTGTGTGTGCAGTCGTGTCAGTGTTGTACTATTATATATAAATATGTATATGTGTGATGTTTTTTGGATTCATTTTACTGCTGCACTAATGTGTACGTTGCAGCACTTTACAATTTGTTTAAGGGTTTAAGGTTTGAACTACTTCTATGTGCTTTAGTTCAATCTACAGCAATGCATCACATTCCATAAGTTCATCGTATTCGCCTGTTTTTTCATCTTTGTGATGATGCGTTTTCCAGCTAATCCAAGAGGGTTTTAAAGAGTTTATTCAGCTTAAGGAGGAGCGCTTAACCCTTCAGTTCATCACAAACATTCAAAATCAACACATTTGGAGATGCATGGTTTTCACTGGGCAGGATGGGGATTTAAAACTATCATTAAATCCCCATCCCCGTCATCCACCAAAGTAAGTAAAGCTGTAAAAATATAACCGGTATATCATTTGCCTTTGGGATATAGTGGAGTAGAAGTATACAGTAGGATGAAATGGAAAGTACAAGCAGGCTAAAGTAGCTCAAACGTGTACTTAAACAGTAATTGAGTAAAAGTACTTAGCGCAAATCAGGCACAAAATATAAAAGGGTGAGTTCAGCAAAAGTACGTCAGCGCAAGTGGGGCATTTATGTATAATCATGGCCTTTTTTAACAGGAATGGAGCGGGTAGAACCAATATGTTTTGGTTTGGTTTTTAATAGGCTGTAAATTAACAATTTAAACCACAGGAGGGAATTAAAGTTAATTTGATACAAACACTCTTTCAGTAACACGTTACGAGCTGCAGTCACTTTTTGGAGAAAAGAAACCGCATGTTTCTTATCAGAAAATAAAACTTACCACTAAAGGGCAACAGTTTGATTGATTGCACACAACAAAATCAATGAAATAAGTAAATGAATTCACTTGCAATAAGGTATCCGTTTTTGCTTAGGTTAAAGGCACATGCCTTCATCAAAATAGTTTTATTCACCAACACCACCGCTCATTGAAACAAAGGTAAATAATCCATCTAATCACATAAATATAACCTACATAGCACAGTTTCCTCCTTATCAATGGTCAGATGAGAACAGCCTGGGCTTTAGAATTTTTTTTTTCTTTTTTCTTCTGGCATTTTAATGGATTAATTGAATAAATGACTGTCAGATAAATCCTAAATGAAATAACTGTTTGCTTCAGCTGTGGTTGTATCGTGTGTGGTTTATATACACTGATATATACACTTTATCCAGACAGATAGCAGAAAACCCCTGCTGGTGTTGGGACTGGTCCAGTTAAAAGAGCTGTGACACATGAAGCGCAATACCCCCTGCAGAATGGAAGGGAAGTCTATGTGCCATAAAATCTCTCTGTGAAAGCCTGTTTCCACCAGGATTTATAGCTGCGGTAGGAAACCTCAATACAAAGTGACATTTGCTGATACGAGCTCACAGAATGAGACACTCCATGGTGCTAATACAGATGTCAATTGGTCTGTATTTCATAAGACAGCCACGAAGCAACGCTATGTTTGTCCTTTAAGTCTTAACTAAATGATAATGTTAATTAGGAAGTGACATTATTTCTGTAGTTTAAAAAAAGACCTCCACTCACCTCTGATCAGCTTTTCGGCTCAACTCAGTAAAAATGTAGTGTTTATATTCATTGTCTATAATAAACCAAGCAACTACATGTATGAATTGATCATTTGCAGCAGAATACTTAGCTTCAGATGAGGCATTCTACTTCAGTGCATTTTACAGCACACTACTTCTGCTTACTTGTCTGTTTTAAACCAGATCATATCGAAAATGCAGCTAAAAAGTCCAAAGAACTTTAGCTGTTTAGGACTCAAAACAAATCAGTTCAACTGCTTGTATTTTTCCCTGTCAGATAAATCATGTCAAAATCACAGTTTAAAACAGCACAATGGTGTGTAATGAATGTAGGTAATTCCTCCAGACCCATGAGGATAGATGAGAAAGAGTGACACCATGTGTTTAAATGAGGTATTGTTTTTAATCAGGGTGTTTATTTTTTGTTTTAGAAATTGTTGCATATTTTAATATTCTCCAGTTTAGTGGTTCATTTGTTGTTGACTGGTTGCACGTGACGGAATGAATTAGTTTATTTTTGGACTGACTTATTCATAATTAATCAGACCATCAGCATAATCTCCCTATGATTATGCAGATTTTAAATATTTCATATTTTGTCATGCACTACCTCCATTTTGCGTGCTTTTTCCTGTGCTTCGCCGCATTGAATTTGGCTCCTGGTGGGAAACTTGGAAACAGGGTGAAAAGACGAGACAAGAGACAAGATAAACACTGACCTAACAATACGACACATCCTGACACTCTGTTTCTCCTTCGCTCTCACACAAACACAGAATGGGCCCACAGCTCTGTGTTTGAGCTTCGGTACCTACAAACAAGAAGAAGGCTGTTTGTCTTTCCTGGGATCAGTAAACATCCTCAACACAAACAAGTTCCTCTGGAGTGAGAGAGGAGAATATCACACCATCAGGGCAGCTGCACTCTCACTCCACCGCAGCCTTTGATGTGCTTCAGAGAAAGCTGATAATGGAGGCTCCTTACATCTAATTCTTTTAGTTGGAGTGTGGATGTAACAGGTTGCTGATACTGTGTTGTTATTGTCTTAGTTTGATCTGAGGGACATCTTTAAAAATCTGACTTGAAAGAATTGAAACCCTCATTTTGATGTTGGCAGAAGAAATTTGTCTGTTATAAAGTGAAACTAAGTAGGGCTGAACAATTAATCAAAATATCATCCCAGTCATAAGATGTGCCAATTGCGAGTTAAAACGTGTCACAACATACTATTATGAATGAAGCATTGTGGCCTATGTAAGGGAACTTGCTTCCATTGTACAGACTCCAACAAAAATCGGATCCTTATTTTTGTATTTCTTCAGTGAAAAAGAAATTACCGTTCCGATTTCAATCGTGAGTCATATTGTCGGTATCTCTCAAAATAATTCCAATATGATTTTTTTCCCCTCATATCTTTTGGCTCCAGTATTAAGGCTATGTTCAGACTGCAGGCGAAAGTGGCCCAGATCTCATCCGTTTGCTCATGTGGGACTCAGGTCTGTTTTTTATCATTATTTGTTTCAGCACAAATCACATGGAATCTGATTTTTTTTATTCTGATCTGGGACACTTCCATATAGTGCTAAATCAGATACAGATCTGAACTTTTGCATTTGACCTCATTTTAAAACTCAGATCAGAATTTGTGCAACTTTTACATCACTCTAGATTGAGATTTGTCACAACTCTACACTGGACGGAGTCACTCAAATACTATAATGTTATTCAAATCAGCTCAACCATAAACATGTAGAGTAGCAAAACACACATTAATGCAGCAGTAAAATGAATCCAAAAACATCATATATATAATAGTAAAACACTGACGGGGCCATTTTACTGTACAGTGACTACTTAATAATACTTATTTTTACATAAAAGTAAGGTTTTGAATGCACACTTTTACTTGTTTACGAGTATTTTAACAGTGTGTTTTTAGTACTTTAACTGAAGGAAACAATTTGAGCACTTCTGACACCACTGTGTTTGTGCATGTGGCTCAGTTTAGGACCAGTTCACGCTGGAACCTGATATTGGCCACTTTATAAAAAACATAATGTGAACAGACAGATGAAGAAATCAAATCTGAAGAGTATATCTGAAACTAAGGCTGGCTCTGTGATTATCTGAAACATAATGCACATCAGTGGGCATGTTTCTGTTGCACAATCACACATGCAGATTAAAAGATATACAAGAGTATCTCTTATTTTGGTTAACGGTTGCTAAGCAGACTCCAAGGACACTTTACATAAATCTGCAGCAGCTTGCAAATCCCCCGCACCACCCTCCCAACCCATGGCCACCTCAAGCAAAAATCCCTCCATCTTGCCCTGAGCAAGACAGCGAGGCATTTGGTTCAGGCCACAGCTTGCTCTGCCGCCCCAGGTCCTGCACAGCCTCCACATGACGGCTTTTAATCAGTGACTTATTATGAGACTAAACCTTGTAGACCACAATGACAAATATTGTGGCCTCACGGTCAATTGTGGATGTTAACTACGTATGTAAATACTGCCAACTGCGGCTGACCGCTGCGTCGTTCATTAGTTGGTATACTATATGTGTTAATATAAGCCAGGAAACACACATTCTTTCTGTTTTCTGATTAAAAAGTGATACCAAAGATGTTGCTGTAGTGTTAAATTCTGACGACGGCAAGCTTGACTGTGTATTTGTGAAAAGATTCTTTACAGTCTTCTCTGTGCAAATATGCTTTACCCCAGATGATCTTCAATGGCTCGCTTGTTTGTACCTGCCGTGTCGTTCTGCTCGTCCTCCCAGCATGACACCCTGTAGCCCAGGATCAGCCTCTCCAACATCAAAAGACCACGGTGATTCTTATCAGATAATATTCTTGTCGGCCTTCCCTCCCCTTTGAGTCCAGCCTCTCTCACTGTTGACCTGGACCATGCACACTGTTCCTTATGGCCCTTTGGCCTTTCCTCGTCTTATCACCGTGATGGCCAGGCCATGATAAGGCAGGTCCAGCCTCAGGATAGAAGGAGGGTGCTGTCCACTCTTCTAAACCTCTTCAGCTGCATAACTTAGACACTTCAGGGCAATAAAGAGGCTATCTCAGCTCCATGTACTTTATATGGTACCGTGTTTTCCTCACATGTACAGTACAAGAACAAATTCAGATTGGTTACTTAAGTAAAAGTAGCGATACAACAACATAAAAATATTAAATTACAAGTAAAAGTCCTGCGTGAAAAATCCCACATAAGTAAAAGTGCATATCAGCAACAAAATGTTGTCAAATGAGTCTTGAAATAAAAGTACTGGTTTGATCCCTTCGATATACTGTTCTATGTGACTATATCTCTACACTATTAATACTGAAGCATTAGTGTTGTCACAGCATGTTACTGTTGTAGCTGGAGCTGGTTTGAATTACTTTATATCCAGTTTTATATACAGGGACGCCAGATAAATCTGAAGACTCAGGATATGATTAATGGGAAAGGAAAAATAACATTCTGATACACAAATCTGTTTTCAGTTTTTGGACTTTTTGACTCATCTTTGATGATGGCGAGATTTTAGATGATTATAACATTCAATGAAATGAAACCATTTTTTTCAAGATTAGAAAATGGAAAATCCCTATGGATGGAGTTGTTAACAACTCATAGACATCTGAAATGTAAGGAGACTACACACTGCTTTTTGTAAGATGTCAGCAGCTAAAAAGATTGGAAACCACTGGTTTTATGTTGAACAATTTGCTGTATTTTAAACATTTGTTATGTTATTCATCGTGTGAAATCTTCATCTTAAAAGTAACTAAAGCTGTCAGACAAATGTAGTGGAGTAAAAAGTAAAATATTTGCCTCTGTAGTGGAATGTAAGTGTAAGTTGCATTAAAAAGTAAAGTACAACTACTTCCAATTTGTACATAAGTATAGTGTTTTAGCAAATGTACTTAATTACATACCATCGCTGCTTCAAAAACATGCAAGTATGATATCAGTCTCACTTTTTTATGATTATGGGTATATTTTGGTTTCATGCACCTGATCTCTTCTATATTTAAAACTGCTTCAACACAGCTACATTTTTAGCACTAACATGTGTAGAGTGTCTGTATTTGTCTGCATTTATGCCGGCAGGGCAGACAGACAGGGAAGACTGGTGTCCAAAGTCACGACCCTGCCCTGACCTGGATGAAGGAAATGGTCACGCTGCTTCAGACAAAGCAGGGCAAAGGAGAGTCTGAGGGGCTGGCTGGTCAGCCTCTAACAATGGGTCCGTGCTCTAAGACCATGGGCCACACAAAGGCTAGAGAAACCCCCTCCTTCCCACTCCCACATTGCAATAGACCTGGCATTTCACACTGGCCTGTGAACAGCCATTCAATCAAACTACTGTTTAACCTGACCCCTGGCCTACGCAGAAATCAAGATGAGTCTGGTGGGATGTATTTAGGTAACTGACCAGACTGACCTTACTCTGAAGTCACTAGCCACTTCACAACCTTTTCTTGCTTCTATCTTTACATCAGTTAGGATGATGTTAAATTCAGTCTTATACGTCTTGTAGCCTTGTCTGTGAATATTCCTTAAAAGCATGTAATCAATGGCCATCCAATAAATAATGTGTCTAGTGATGGGTGTTAGGGGCAATAGCTCCCTGGGGAACTAGAGACATCAGCAGACCCTTCGTCTGGGTCAACTACCCTCGAGCCAGGGCTGAGAGGATCGACCACATGACCCTCTCTCTTGTCAATGGACGGCTCCTCCCCTCTACCTGTACATGGCTCGGATCAAGGTGTGGGGGCTGCATATCAAACAAACTGGGGCCTTTGATGTGGATGGAAACACAAACACTGATTTGAGCAGAGTCGTAACAGCTTATTTGTTCCCTTTAGTCATTCATTGAGCTCATTGTTGAATGTGTATGTCTTCAAAGGAGAGCTGCATGCAGCAGTGGTACAGTAGCCGAGGAGGCCCTTAGAGGGCCTTGTGCTGGTCGGTAGTGGGGAAGGCCATCTGGCTTCCTGTTCCTTAGATTTGATATTGATTTATTGGCTGTACATGGGAGGATAAGGGGACACCAGCTGCCAGAAGCCCAGAGCTCTTAGTTCTGTCTACATCCTCACAAACAATGGGCCTCCTGGTCATCTACATCCTGATTAAATAAATGATGTGTTTTGATCTTGTTAAGTTTTACGAGGAAATTTATATATACAATTCTACAATAATCTGTTTTTAAATAGATTCAAATTAAACTGTCTTTAAAATGCTGCCAATGTTGACACACAAATGCATTTTTCTTGGTCCCATGGGAGTATTTTTTTAAATAGCGACATCAAACGCATTCATATTAACCCCAAATTAGTATAATAATTTATGGCTAAGTACTTTAATCCATCATTACACAGATTAAGTCCTTAGGGCCACACATTTATGACCAATTTTACACTTTATACCCTGTATTTTAGCACATTTATTGGTCTGCAGGGCTGAGATAACAGCAGTTTGAATGTTTGCTGTAATAAAGATCGTTCCCAGTAATGAGGTGCAAAACTGCATTTATTATTCCTAACAAACACTGACAACCTTTCACAGTTTAACCCATCACAGTAACCATTAATTCAAAATTAGGCTCTTATGCATAACAAGTCGCTGATTCCTGTTAAGTGAGCCGGAGAGTGCGGCAGTTTGGCCTGAGCCTTGTGAGCAGAGGTGTCGACATGGTGCCACAGTGAATAATACCAAGCCTCATTTTTCTCACCACTACACCCCCACCTTTAAAAGACACACACACTCACATAGACGGACTCTGGTGTCACCAATTCAAACCCGCTCCCCTTCCCTACCCCTACCCCCACCCCTTTCTTTCCTTTCTTCTCTCCTGCCAACATAAGCCTGTGATGTGACTGTCTTAGATAATGAGGTGAGAATTTTATTGCAGCAGTCTGTGAGCCTGGCACCAGTCTGTGAGGATAACAGACCCAGACCTCGGTGCGTCCTCGCTGGTCTCAAGCGCCCTCTGTTGACTGCTGTGATCCCGGACTGGATACACACTCTTCTCTCTCAGGTCCCACAGCAATGCACTTCAAAGTGGGAGATCAAGGGTTGACTTGCGCATGACATCCAGAGAATGACAATGCCTCGGCCAGCCTACACCTACTGCTACATGCCCGTCCCAGAGACACAAAGGCACGCAGGCAGCTCCCGCACTACACCGGAGGAAGTCCTCATTCAGGAGGTATGCAGCACATACAGGAAGAAGGCAGTGCTCTATCTGAATTCAATACAAATACTGGTGGGAAAAAGGTAAAGAGAGAGGGCAAAGGAAGGGCAGCACATGCAGGAGACAGAGTGGCAACGGATTCAAGGTGCTCTGTTTGACTGCTGAAGCATTAATTGATAAGATACAGCACGGGCCCACGTCACAGAACTTATCTTTAAAGAGTCCCAGTGTGTTGTGTATTACAAACTACACACAAGTAAGATCAAAGACAATATCTAATGCATTTTTAAAACTCTCTTTCATAGCCTTGGGGGTAAAAATGTATTTCTACTTTGACATTCCTCAACTGCAGATAAGTTCTGAAGTTAGGTGCTCCTGTTCCTCTCATAAACTTGATATTTTAGTAATTGCTACATATTGGCAGGTAACATGAATAGGGCTGCAACTAACTAACATTTTTAGTGTTGATTATTTTCTCGATTAATCAATTGGTTTCCAAAATATCCGAAAATGGTGAAAAATGTTGACAAGTGGTTTCCAAGTCCGCAAATGTCTTTTTTGCTGCGGAAGTCAAAGATGTGCAGTTTACTGTCATAAAAGTGTAAAGAAACCAAGAATTATTCAAATTTAAGAAGCTGGAATCAGATCATTTTTGGCCTTTTAATAATCGTTGCAGCTCTAAACATGACATCAGTT
This sequence comes from Coranthus polyacanthus, assembly GCA_037367275.1. Classification (NCBI taxonomy): domain Eukaryota; kingdom Metazoa; phylum Chordata; class Actinopteri; order Kurtiformes; family Apogonidae; genus Coranthus; species Coranthus polyacanthus. Next base: position 14,821,229 of record JAPQRN010000002.1, read on the forward strand.
AGACGTGTAGGGCCGTATTCTAACTTTCTGAGTAGCTAACGTGAACAAACAATCCAGTTTCTGCACACGTCAGAGCGCCGTAATAATTTCTGAACATCCATCTTAACCATTACCGCAATTATGTCTGCAGCATCTGAATGGCATATTGTTTTTTTCGAGGTGAAAGCCGGCATAAGATTCACACACGCCGCCACACCCTTACCACCCCCAGCAGGCACCTCGAGGGGGAGTGAGGGAAGCCTCTTGTGATCAGCCTGTCATTTCCTCTGTGAGGGAGCCAAGTGGTCCAGCCGCAGACAGAAGGTGGGCTACTCGCATGTATCCAAGTTGTCATCCCGGCAGGGGAGGGAGGCACTCCTGGCAGGCAAGGACAAGGAGAAAACAAACATGCTGCTGAAACAAGACGGCAACAACAAAGTCCCGCTGAGTAATTCTGCCGATACAGTAAATCAGACCTGAAGTTTCTTCGTGGTGCAAGAAAAATAAAAACAGTCTGAGCTATATTGAAAAATTCATAGTTGATACAAGGGCAAGAGTTTATTTTTTAACAAGGACAACGAATAATAAAAAATTCATTACGAACTAAGTAATTCTTACTCAGAGAGGTCAAAATAGATGTGTTTTTTTAATCGTTTTACTTGAGTGAGAGTTTCTGGTGCTTATTCCATATTATCAAATCAAGCCAAAAAGAGTACAGAAAAGTACAGAGTGAGGCCCAGAGACATTCTTCAAAAGGATGAGAAAGTAAAAATACATACACATTAAAACATAGGCAGACTCCATTCAAAGGCAGCCTTCTACAAGCAAGTGCAATCCAATCAGTTTAACAGTTTTTTATGTTACAAGAGTGTTTAAAGTTGGCTCATACATCTATTCGGGTAACCAATATTATTGTTATTCTATTTGATTATTTCAGTCATTTAGTCTTATTGTATTTGGTGTATTTTATTCTTTGTCTTTTAATTTCTTTTGTAAGGCTTAAATGTAAATGTAACATAAAGCATATTATAATAAGTGCCACAGATGATACGTATGATTTTTGTGAATTATCGTCGCTGCTACTGTTAATAAGACTGAAGAAGTATTCAGATCCTTTAATTAAGGAAAAGTACTAATACCACATGGTGAAAACACTCTGCTACAAGTAAAAATTCTGCATTGAAAATCGTACTCGAGTGACAGTATTGTCAACAAAATGTACTTAAAGTATGAAAAGTAAAAATATACACTGTGCAGTAAAATGCTCCCTGTTTTCTTATGATGTTTTAGGATTCATTTTACTGCTGTAGATGTTTAATGTTGATTCGATTCGACTACTTTACCACTGGTGAGTTTAATCTACAGCGAAGCATCGTATGTCCTGTGAGAACCATGTATCTCTAAAAAGTCAACTTTTCACGAGCTCCGAACAACAGGCCCGTTTTCAGCTCTGAGCCGACGTGTTGTCGAGCTAATCCAAGAGGTTTCTGAAGAATTTATTTATCTTAAGAAGTTGCTGACTTTTTTTCTCAACCCATAAAGGAACACTTCATCCTTCGATTTATCTAAAAACATTCAAAATCAACACATTTGGAAATGCATGGTTTTTCACTGAACGCTGTCACGTGACGGTCAGCCTGTAAAGGAGGGCAGGACACAGGGAAATACTGTAATCTGAAAAGTAACAAAAGGTGTCAGACAAATGTAATGGAGTAAAACGTACAATATTTGCCTCTGAGATGTAGTATAGTACAAGTGTCAAGTTGCATAAAATGAAAATAGTCTACTGAAGTAAAGTACAAGTGGGTTATCTCAAATGTGTATTTAACTACAGTGCTTGAGTAAAAGCACCAGTACATCTGGATCCGAATACTTCCTCTACCACTGCTGATCGTAAAATAAGGGATCTAAATACTTCTGTGAAGACAAATCTGCCAAATCTAATAAAAACACAGTCGCGGTCTTCGTTTGAAAGGTCAAAGGGCGTCCTCTAGTGTCGCTGGGACGTAACTTCAGCTTCTCGCCTGCAAAAAGTGACGCGAGTTTGTTTGTCACATAACACCGCTGGTCAGGACAGGAGACGTGTAGCTCTAGGTCTCTATATTTAGATGTGTAACCTACATAAACAGATACTTTTCCTCCTCTTCGGACAAAACAGACATATTAGGAGGAGCCAGACTCTTCCTCGGAGGGCCAAATAGTTATGGCCTCGGTGAAAAAGGACAACAGGCTGACGAGTTCACAAAGCTTCATGTGTGTCGGTTTCGCCGGGATATTTAGTAAAACCATCACGTCGCCTTTGGAGGTGGTGAAAATTAAAAGCCAGGTAGGCACTTTTCATACCAAAGGAGGGTTTTGGCAAAGTTTTCTGCACATCTACCAGAATGAAGGACTTCGAGGATTTTGGAAAGGAAACCTCGTCTCGTGTCTCCGGCTGTTTCCCTACACCGCCGTTCACCTCACAACATATAAAAAGTAAGTAAAGTAGGCGCAGACTTTGATTATTTGGTCGATTTAATCAGTTTTGTCAACTCTGTGCGCTTTATTATTTAGCTGCTATTCAGTCTCCTGACGTTAATCGTTTGTCTGGTGGACACAGTAAATACACATAATATATGAACATAAGTAGAATTAAAGTGATATTCGAACTAAGTGGTCGCTGTTTTAAACTATAAAATACCACACCGACAAGGTTTGTTTATTTCGTTTGTTTAGATTTACCCTGTATCTAAATGTGGCACTTCCTGTTTCCCCCTCCAGTTCTATTCTCAGCCAATCAGAAGGCGCCATTTCCTCATTCGATTTTTTACAAATCGTGGGTTCTCCTTTTGCCCAGAGCCTTGCCTGACAGGTAGTCTGTAGGTCCTATCAACTGATGATAAACTTAAACAATACGTATCTTCTACATCTGAATGTATTAACAAAGAAAAAGCTTAATTCATTTATTTCTTCATCTATTTTAGTTTTATTTAATAATTCCATGCCGTATTTAGAACCAAATACACAATATATATTCTCCAGTTATTATTCACTTGTTTTATTCTTGCTGAATAAAGTTCTTAAAATACAAAAGTAGTCTGCTGTTGAAGAGCTACTAGAATCGTCAAGCTACACGTTTATTTTATATCTGAATGCACTGACAAAAGCTGTTCAAACTCCTATGCTTACAAGATATTTATTTTATACGTATAATCTACTGTCACTCGTGTAGGTGGTTGATAAAGTTCTTAAAATTTAAAAAAAAAAAACGCTGAAAAGGTGATCAGCTATGAGTTTATTGAAAGGAGGATAAACTGGTCTTTTAAAAACATCAAATCTGCTTGTTTGGGAGTTGAACGTGTAAGGAAGGAGGCGGTGCTGCCTGGGAGCCTGAACTCGGGACACAAACACACACGGGGTCTGTTGGGTTACTACAGGGCAAAGCCTGCCGCAATGCCGACAGCACGAGTGATCAATAAACAAGACAAAAGCAGAGTAAAGCCGCAGCAGTGTCACGAGTAGGCTATTAAGCGGAAAGTAATAAATACAGGAAACACAGACGGCGAAGTCCACCAAAGCTACTGCTATCGGTAGATACTGTCTCACGCGTCAGGACACGTGTTTATGTACTCATCTGTAAACCACTGTCCTGTACTGAACACCGTGTTCCAGGAAAGAAAGCACACTCCTCTGCCTCTGTTCCGCTTTGTTTTCATTTGCCAGGTGACTGAAACCCCGGTGCAAAAAGAAAAAAAAAAAACCCGTCATCGCGACAGGTGATTCTGTCAATAAGATCATATCTTTAAACCCGAGATAATGCTAAAAAGTTTGGCATTTTGCTTCAAAAAATGTCTCAAGTGTTTATTTAATAAATAGAAAATGATCAAAACTAGTGGGTTCTGTTTCTGACAGATGATCATTCAACTTAATACACATACAGGAAGCTGTGGCTCTTTAAAGGATATCCAAGTATACATCATGTTAATTATGATAATCATTATGAGCACACTAACAATAACCGAAATGTGAAACTGTTGCCTTTGCTTATAAACATGCATCTTTTTAATAATGCCATCAAAACACAAAGGAGGACGAAAACATCGAAACGTTTAATGTCTCATCAATACGTTTCCATCTCCCTGTGTTTTCAGGATAGTCGACGTCCACATGGATGAGCTGGGCTTCATCTCCCAGTGGAGGGCCATATTTGCTGGAGGACTGGCTGGTGTCGCCGCGGCCCTCGTCACTTACCCTCTGGAGGTGGCAGAGACCAGGCTCATCGTTCAGAACTGCAGAGAGCCCACGTACATCGGTGTGGTCCACACGCTGTCAAAGATATACAGGAGAGAAGGCCTGTTTGCTCTCTACAGGGGCTTTTCGTTGACAGTCTTGGGTGTGTATGCATAAATAATTTACTTCTTTTGGACAGTGTTATGATATCAAACATTAATGCTGCTGTTCATATGAGCTCTGCTTTTTTTTTTCTTTTTTTTTTTTTTATAACAAGTTGTCCAAGTTACCCGCCAGAATTTTTAATGTAGCTAAATTACATTGGCACTGTCAACTAGTCCTGGTGGGCGACCAAAATATGTGACACCGACTCCTTATTAAAAGCAGTTCTCTTACAGAGTCTTTCATCCACCTGTCATATTGTTTGCTGTGCAATATATAATTTAAGCAGTGTCATCACAATGTCTGCATGTGCATTAGTCACATTGTGGTGACGCGTAATGTCAAAGTAAGGCAAATTAACTCAACCACAAAGTGAAAATGAGTGAAGAACAGGAGAAAAACACAGGGAAAAGGAAGATTTGGTTGTGAAAAGAAAAGCAGTTTATGGAATTATTGGCGACAAGAAGGATGATGTTGAAAAAAAAAAACAGGTAGACAACCAGTTTATTAGAGTAAATTATTTCCTCTAAAATCACCCCAGAAGAGTCATCTGGTAAAAAAAAATAAAAAATCCTGTATTTCTTTTACATACTGCAGTGTCAGTTTTTCCAGTATTGTGCAACATTCTGTACAATCATTAATGGCACATTTCACTGTAAGTTAACTGCGCATCTCATTTTCTTCCAGGAGCTTTTCCCTTCTCTGTTGGATGCTACGCCGTCTACATGAACTTGGACAGGCTCTGGCAGGAGCCTCCTTTTCGCTTCACTCCTCTCCAGAATTTCATTAACGGCTGTCTCGCAGCAGGAGTGGCCCAAACCCTCTCATACCCCTTTGAAACTGTAAAGCGGAAGATGCAGGCAAGTTGCCACCAAAAATGCTCAATTTATGTGCATTGTAGTCTCTTGCTTAAAAGGAACTGTGCTATTTAAAGGTTCAATGTGTAAGATTTAGGGGGTCTGACTCATAATATTCATAATTATGTTTTCATTAGGGTATAATCACTGGAAGATAAGAATCGTGCTTTCGTTACTTTAGGATGAGGATATATACACTTAAGATTATCCTGCCGATAGTCACTAAGTCAAATATATGGGCTTTTGTTCAGCTAAGACATTTGAGTTAATATTCATTATTGAGCTCAATATTTCAACTGAGTGCAGCTGTAGTAGCTAATGGTGCAGGAGGAAAAAAATCGCTCGGTTAAATCAACTAACTTACCTTAAAAAAATGACATGTTTGTCTTTACTGTACCTTTGGTCACTTTTAATTGTAAAGCGTTTTGTGTCATAGTCTCCTGTAGACTGGCTGCATTACGAGCCGTAGACCTTAAGGGGGCAGTATGCATGCGTTTATACGAAGCCTGAGTGTGACCTTACTTGGTCACAGTGGTGGCACACGGAAAGTTAAAATTCTTCAATCAGACAGTAGTTAATCCACCTTCCTAATCCAGCCCATGGATATTTAACGTGTCTGGGCCTTTCCTGTGTGTACAGTGTAAATACTGTAGTCCTGTCAGTCTGCACCACGCTCCCCTCTGTATTTTAGAAAGGACACATGGGTAACAATGGCGCTTCAAAGGACAGAATACTACATCCGGTTTTATCAGCCTATTATTAGCCACCACAAGGTTCAACAGCAGCTGGGAATGTGAATGTGTCCCACGTCTGCAGAAACTATAGATAAGTTCTCTAAAGATAGCCTGTAACTATCACACAGCGGGGAAGCAGAGCGTTATGTCAAACACAACACCTACATTACAATAACGAGAAAGCCTACAATCTGTGGAATAAATCCCGAAATAATCTAGAGATCCAGCTGTCGTGTCTTGTCTTAAAAACCTCAGAGCTAATCATTAATGTCAAGCAGAGAATGGATGATAGGAGAACAAGTGAGGATGTTTGAAGAAGCTTTGGGTAATGATTTGAGGCTAAGTATTGTTTAACTCTTCGTTGGCTTAAAGTTTCCTCACCAGAAGAGGCTGTTTGGATAGTCTAAAAGCTTTATGGTTGTATGGTCCCGTTGGAAACCTTGAAACTTCTAAAGATATATTGTCACATGACAGTCAGCCTGGAAGGTCGTCAGTGCGGTACGAGAGGGCAGGACACAGGAACACTTGTTTCACACAAGGAGCTATAATTACCTCAAATTTATTTCACTTTAAAAAGCTTCCATTTACTTATAACCAGGTTTGCTTCCACAGTCTCATCACCTTTAGACTTTTAACAGTGTTACTTAAAAAAAAAAAAAAGTTATTTTATTATACGCTCATCGTTTAATATTTAAGTAACTGACATTGTTGTTTTTTGTTATAAAATGTACTCGAAAGCTGCCGTAGAAGGTAAAATGAGAAGTTGATTCAATCATCAGATGACCTACCAACATAAAAACACTACGTTATTTAAAAAAAAAACAAAAAAACACTGTAAATACCTGCCTGTGTCCTAACAAAATTGCAGAAATTTCTGTCACGATTTGTTTTGTCATGCTTCATTTGATTTTTCTGGTTATTACGTTCTTTTTTTTAATCTTCAACACAGGATTTGGCGATTAATAATTGTCCATTTTCACTTTATTTCTTTGTCTCAGGCGCAGAGTCCCCGACTTCCCCATTTTGGTGGCGTTGACGTCCATTTCAAAGGAATGGTGGACTGTTTTATTCAGGTTATCAGAAACAAGGGTGTCCTCTCACTCTGGAATGGCCTTACTGCCAACACAATAAAGGTGCGGCTTTAATTTTATACATATTTAAGAGTTTGTCATAATCGCAGCCGCAATTGCGCTCTTCATCAGTCACTTCACAGGAGTAGCGGCTACCTTATCATGTTACAGACTATAATAGGAACTAAAATAACTGCACTGCACATGCTCAGGAACATGAGTGTCTTTATGACGGAGAACGAATTGTAACCTGTGGCCTACACGCAGACAGGCGTAGTGAAAGGGGGGTCGGGCATGGAAAGCAATGTTCAGTTTGTAGTTCACAGGAATATCACGCACAAAGTGAGCGAGGTTCATCTGTGGAACAGCATGCCCCGCTGTCGTATTTCAGCGGCAAATGTCACGACGGCGGTGGCAGTTTTATAAATTTAAGGCCTTGTCATGAACAGTCTTTTTCAAAACTACAATCTGACTAAAAGCGCCGCTCATATTAAGTTGTGTAAACATTATGCACGCAGACGTTTGTCATGAGCAAACCGGACAACAGCGTCGCTCTGCACAAGAATACAGTCAAGGAGTGCTATCGATTATAAACGTGAATATATGCTCTGATACACTTATCTCCATTGTTCCATCTCTGCCGTTTCATTACAGATTGTTCCCTACTTCGGCCTTCTTTTTACCTGCTTTGAGATGTGTAAGCAGGTTTGCCTTTACCGCAACGGGTACATCGTCTCACCTCTGAGCTACAAACTTACGCCGGGGGTCGACCAGAGCCTCGGGCCGTATGAGCTCCAGGAGGTGAAGCGCTACTTGAAAAACAGGAACTTCGGATCAGGAGAGTCCTCCTTTGGAAACCGCTGGTGAAGAAATAATGACTGTCTGACCAGTAAAGAGTACTGATTCTGATGATTTCAGCAAAGCAACAACACACATTTACAGTATGTCCTGTCAGCAATGGTCTACCTCTTCCAGAAACACTGTTATTATATCTGACAGCATTGTTTGCTTATGATTTCATTCTCCCACAGTGTATTTAACCTGACATCACGTGCCTTTAAAAGTAACTATTTATATATGGGCATATTTCAGGTATTTTTACGTTAACATATCATAGTGACATAATGTATTCACACAGGTTACAAATACTTTTATGCTGAAAAAAAAAAATCAGATGTGAGCATCATAACCATGTGAGATTGTTGTATGACTGGCTGCTTGTATGATAAGTTATATTTTCCATGTATGATAACTGTAAATGTTTGAGGCTTCATGAGTTTATACCTTATGAACAGTCGTGTAGTTCTAAGAAGGATTGTGATGTATAACTTAAAAATTTCTTTTCACAAAGCTTTCCATCCTTGAGTCATTTTTTTAATATATATATATATGTTTTTATAAATCCTAATTTGACCTTCGGACTGAAATGACCTTTTCTACTATAGACCTTTATTTTAATGGACTGCAGCATCGGTCACTGTTGTTTATATCAAATTAAAAGGCAGCAGACTCGTGATAAGCCTTTGATCAGTGTGATTTAGTATTGTGACACGATCGGTCTGCATGGAAATCAGTCAGCTGATTTAATCATGTTCTCCTCTTCCACGCTGTGGGAAACTGAGTGACAGCCAAAGGACGTCAACAGATGGGGTGACCTTTACCCGCCACAGTCCGGGCCCTTTCGGCCTCAGCTGTTTCAAACCGACATTCGGCACGACCTTGAGCCAAACGCTGACCCCACCACCCACCCCCAGTTTAACCGCGTATTAAACCCTCCGAGTTGAGTTTAAGCGTAGTTCAGTCCACGCAGAACGTTGTGTAAAATGGTTAAACTTCTGCGTTGTCGGTGAAACTTTCCGTGTCTTACTTGAGTGATGAGGGAGATCACCAAATCTGAATCGAAGGACATCCCTTAGCTCCGCCCACCCACCCTCTCTGTCCACCAATCAAACGCCAGAGTGGAAGTTACCGTTTCTTCTCGCGTTCGGTCTTCTTAAATCCCCTGACTCGGAGATTGGATTCGGCCATTTCAGCTCCACCGGCGAACCCCACCGATCAAGAACCGGCAACTGGTAACACCTGAAGATGAGTGAACAAGCTATTTCTTTCGCCAAGGACTTCTTGGCCGGTGGTATAGCCGCCGCCATCTCCAAAACAGCCGTAGCCCCCATCGAGCGAGTCAAGCTTCTTCTTCAGGTGAGTGGGGCTGATGTTTCTCTTTTGTAAACACTTTAACGGGGAATGCTGCTGCAGGTGAAGCTGGTGGTTGCATTCTCCCTGCGCGCATCTGCAGCAGGGACGTTGGCTTGTTTCACTGCGTCACTTCTGTGGGATGGAGGGTGGATTCAGCCAGATGCATCGAGATGTTACGGAGGAGACAAAAGATGCGACGTTCAGAGCGGAGTTTTGCTTCTGAATATCGTAAATCAGAGCAGCCATCGGAGGCTGCTGCAGGCACAGATCGAGGCGTATCAGACGTGTTATGTAATAGACGGGGCCAGGGAGCTGCAGCCTTACTGAGCATCAAAACAGTGGTTTAGAAAGAGAGGAAAGACCAACAAGTGAGTCTGTGTGCTTTAAAGGTCCCCCTCTTCCATGTCAGTGAGTTAGTTTGAAGTGACAACAAACTACCAAGGTCACAGCAAGGTTTGCGCCATGGCTCTCCTCTGCTGCATTGAGTCTGGGCTGAACAGCAGCAGCAGCAGGAGGAGGAGGAGGAGGAGGAGGAGGAGGTGGGGCTGTGAATTTTTGAATGGATGCCGTCACGGTTGTACTCTGACACATGTGTCTGACAAGCACACATGTCGGAAACATGGGGAACGGGACATTAGAGGATAACAAGTTAGAGTAATCTGCACTCTTGTTTGGAAAAAAAGGAAGGAAGAAACTCTTTCAAATGATATGTGCTTTTAAGTGATTTTGTTTGGTAGTAGATTCTAATGCACTGCGATATCTCTGCTTCATTACAGGTGCAACATGCCAGTAAACAGATTGCAGCTGACAAGCAGTACAAAGGCATCGTCGACTGTGTAGTCCGTATCCCCAAGGAGCAGGGCTTCCTCTCATTTTGGAGAGGGAACCTGGCCAACGTCATCCGATACTTCCCCACTCAGGCCCTCAACTTTGCTTTCAAGGACAAGTACAAGAAGATTTTCCTTGACGGTGTGGACAAACGCACACAGTTCTGGAGATATTTCGCAGGAAACCTGGCCTCTGGCGGCGCCGCTGGAGCCACATCGCTCTGTTTTGTCTATCCACTCGACTTCGCCAGAACACGTCTCGCTGCTGACGTCGGCAAAGCCGGAACGGGGCGTGAGTTCAAAGGTCTGGGCGACTGCTTGGTAAAGATCTCAAGGTCCGATGGCATCAAAGGTCTGTACCAGGGCTTCAGCGTCTCTGTTCAGGGCATTATCATCTACAGAGCTGCTTACTTTGGTGTCTACGACACAGCAAAGGGTGAGTTTTCATTTTCAAACCTCACAAAACCGCTTGTCTTTGTGTCTGGCAACTTCTTCACCCGACCGTTATTGATCTTCTGGGTTGGCATTCTTTCACAGGCATGCTTCCGGACCCCAAGAACACACACATCGTTGTCAGCTGGATGATTGCTCAGTCCGTGACCGCAGTTGCCGGTCTTGTGTCCTACCCCTTCGATACTGTCCGTCGTCGTATGATGATGCAGTCTGGACGCAAAGGAGGTAATAAACCCAAAGTATTGCCATATAACTGTGTTAATAGTATGAAGTATGACAGTTTTGTAATGTCATTCTTTTTCTTCTAGCCGACATCATGTACACCGGCACCCTTGACTGCTGGAGGAAGATTGCACGTGATGAGGGCAGCAATGCTTTCTTCAAGGGAGCCTGGTCAAACGTTCTCAGAGGCATGGGTGGCGCTTTTGTGCTCGTCTTGTACGATGAGCTTAAGAAAGTCATCTAAGTTTGTATGTCCACTGTTTATGTTGTGAAGTTTAACTGTAACATATCTTGTACATTTGGAAGGACTTAAATGATGCGATATATTTATAGGGACCAACTAGTATTTTGCTACTAGTTGTACCGGGGGAATCTGTTATGTATGGAATCTTCTCTTGGCCCATGCTTTTTCTTTTTGTTTTGCCCCTCACCAGAATGTCATTCCCTGAACACAGGAATCTTGCCGGAAAAAGAGAAATAAAGGCAACCTACTGAGTGAATGTTCCCGTCTGGTTTTGAAATGTAACACCGCGTGCGAAGGGTACTGTTGCAGACGGTGTGACCGAGTGTCCCGGCAGCCATGTGTCCCTCAGTCATGTCGGTGGAGCCATTTGGCACCTCCTCCTGTGAAACGTAAGCTTAGACTCGCAGAGGTCTCCCAGGTTGTAGCTGGGGGAGGGCCAAAATCAGCTGAGAAAGTTGACCTGCTGACAGAATTTCATCTTAGGCACGCTTGCAGAAAAGAGATACTGTTTGAAAGCCTGTTTGGTATGGAGTGGGAAGCTTTATGAGTGTATTTTACTCATATATTGAGAGTTAATCACAAGTGACTTCCTACGTGGGAATGTCCAGGATTACCTGTAGGGAGGTGGATTATTCGAACTTCTAAATATACTTTTATCTTCTGCCAAGCCTCGTCTGACTCCAACTGGTGTGACTGACGACTTTAACCTTGAGCTGTCTGATCATGCAGAACGATACACCGGCTCCAGTTATGCCCTACTACATTCAAACGGTCTGTCAGTTTTGAATGTGCAAAAAAACCCTCAAAACTTCAAAATGAAACATTTAACCGTAACTGGACCTAACTCCAAGTTAGGTCTTCTGTGTTAGGCGAGTGTTGGTGGTTTTTAAGCACTGTAATGACTTGGATTCCTTCTGATACATGATCTTAACAGCTGTAAAAGAAGCACATGATTGTAGCCCGTGCAGGACACAACACAGTTCACTCTCTACTTCAACAGCTGATCGTTATTTGTCCTTGTACAGCCTGTCCAAATATGGGAGAGTTGTGACGAAGTGTTTTAATGTAAAGCACCACACGAAGCGTTTTCTGCATTTGACATCTTAGGTGTGTACAGTGGTGTCCTTTTAAACTATCTGGACACTGGCACATCCTCATTATTTAGGGACATAGTGATACTATCACTTTGTATTCTAAACTGCATGCAACTCTAACTAAAAGGTCACAGAGACACTTGGCAGTTTAATCAATCTTTTCAACCATTACTATAGAGCTGTCGCTGTGAACATTGCATCGCCGTTTCAGGGTGAACGGAGTAAAGAGACTCTGTTTAAATTAAGACGTGACTGTTAGACACAGACCAGTGTGTGGTCACAAATTCTCATTAGCACCGACTTGTAAAAGTCCTCTATAACCCTGGTTACAGACTAATTACATTACAGTCAGCTTTTACTGTAGGCTGTTGAACTAACATCATCGTTCATCCATGAGCATTCACCAGTGACTGCAGCTGTAATTACACTTATTGAAAAAGTGGGTGAGAATAAGTTATATCAGATCTAAAATATCAGTTTAGCTTTGAGCCATTCTGCAGCTCTGGCAATTCGTCGTAATTCTGTCCCCGGAGATGTTTCACTGCAGCATTTTTCATTTATGGAAAGTGGGGAAAAGGTGGCAAATCAAATCTTTCACTTCGTAAATGACAACCTTGGGGCGAGACTATTAATGTGTCAGTGACAGGACAAATAAATCTGGTGCTCTTTGTGTTTAGTGTGAATTTTAAATCATTATGCTGTCCGAAATGATACCAGGAAAAAAGCCAGGAAGAACACATATTAAATATTCATGTTTGAAACCGTTAGAGTTAAGTTATCATGGTGATTCTGTGCATTTAAAAAGCTTGGTAAGTAGTATGCAGCACTAGCTTTCAGACACAATCACTGCGTCTTGGACGTTTATCCCAGGCTGAAGTTGAATGGAGGACAGAGCCTCATTTTAGCAACACTATCAGATTACATGGTTTACTCAGCTGGACGTAGTCTAATCTTCCTTTCAGTATTCAGAAAGTCTTGGACGTAACCCTTGACCCAGAGAAAACGAGTTTTAATACCGCTCTGACAATTTCATCTGCAAAAGCCCTTCGCAGCAGGTAGCACGTTGTTAATCCTTTAATTCAACAAGTCTCTCCACAGCTGTCCCATTACAACTTTAACAAGGATTAGTGAATCAGAAGCAACGGGGATCACGCTGTCTGAGTGTCTGAGTGTCTGTGTGGCGTTAGACATGCCGGGCCTTGAGGGTAACGTCTCAGACAACTTCTATCTAGAACAGGTTTCAATATTTAGAGTAACTAACAGCTTAGAACATATTTATGTTCGTGTTTAGAGTTGGTCTGCAGACTAATAATGCTGCAGCTCAGCAAATGGTTTAGTCCAACTGATGAAATATTCCCTCAAATAATTTTGCAAATGAAACACGTATTTGTATTTGAAGTACTGTGTCCTACTCAAAGGGATTTAAGCGAGTGTGTGTCGCAGAGGTCTACGGATCACTGGCGCTACCCTTCACACTGGGTTACTAAAAGCCTTCTGTCACACTGCCTGTTACATAATTTCAGCTGTTCGACTGAATTACGTCACCGCTCCTTTGGGTCGTGACCTCAGTGCTTTACGCTCACGAGGAGACTCACAATATCTATTTATCTATCGCTTATAAATACAAAGTGTTACATTACACGTTATGCAGAGAATCTCCTGATACTATCACAGCTTTGTCAATAAACAAAACGTGAGCATCACATAGTTAATACAATCCATCAAGACATCCCATCAACTGGGCTTGAGGGTTTTCTCCACTTACCCCACAATCCTTTTGTGGCTATTGCATTGTTAATGTTTACATTTATCACTGTAATCCTCCTCACAGCTGCAACACTAAACAGTTCAAAACCAATAATAAGATAAGACAAGATAAGATAATCCTCTAATGGTCCTTCACTGGGGAAGGTAACAGTGTTACACCAGCAAAGAACAGGAACAATATTAACAGTGAAAATCTAGAAGATGAAGATAAGTGCAGCAAAAATATGTATATATACATATATATATATATATATATATATATATAGATTGAAGATGTAAAGAGCAATGCAAAGTGTAAGGGAATAAAACTAAAAAGGCAATTTCACAGAGGAATAACAGGAAACACGGTGTAAAATAGTATAAATAGAAGATAAATGTAACATATACGTAAATTGTAAATAATAAAAAAAAACCCTGTTGCACATGAGAATAGAGTGATTATCCTGATATTACACTGGAGAGTTTGATGGGAATGGTCTACTGAGTGCCATGATTGTTAAACAATATTCTTAAATGCATGAATGAAGTATTTGTTTTTTGTTTCTTCAGTGTTAGCGCCACCATGTGGCTTTAAACCAGCCCCTGTCAATTTTAAACTTGCAAACATAGCCTATATACAATGCATATAGGCTATGTTTTCTATCACAGTTACATCATCATAGCAGACTACGTGTAATATATATAAGTTAGAAGATACGTCTGTGTAGATTCTCAGCTCTTGCTAATCCTAAATGCTGCTCTCATCTACAGTGTATCCTCTATCTAACCTCTGTCAGGTTCTAGATACCAACGGGACTGCATAAACAGAACTGTTCAGGTTTGTGTTCAGGTGTTTGATCCTTTAGGTGGACCAGTGTTTCCTCTAAGGATAAAGAATAAAAAAACACAAACACAATCTGAGCAATGCAGCGAGGAGAGCACAGACCTATGTGTGGAGGACAGCTTCTCCACGGGTCAGCACTCGGCAGTCCACCTGCATCTAACGGATAAGAAGACACTCCTCTGAGGACACTAAGAGTCACATTCTGGACAAAGAAGACAGATGGTTTGAGAGAGAAGCGAGGGAAAGCCACCTAGGTGGTCTACGGCACCACCCATCAGACATACATACAAACTACTTACAGTGTTTATTTATTTATCTATTTCTTCATTTAGTTTGTAAGTTTGTTCGTTAGTTGCCTGATGTATTTTGCGAGGGGATTAAATCTGAAAACATAACACAAGATAACACAGCCTTTTAAAAATATTATCCTCTGTATATTATCCCACGTAAAGCCATTCAAATAACAATAACTGGGCTTGTTTACACTGATAATAAATGAACTAATTAGTCCATATTTCCCCCCCCCCCCCGTCCGAGCTTCTTTCATTTATTTGTGTATTTATTTTTTTTAATCAGTTTTGTGTATAAAACTGTCTAAATAAATGGCAAGGAATTAAATCTGAAAACATAACACAAGATAACAGAGCCTTGTAAAATATTATCCCATGTAAAGCCGTACAAATAACAATAACTGGGCTTGTTTACACCGATAATTAAAATGAACTAATAAGCACATACTCCCACGTCCGAGTTTTTATTTTTAGTAAATAAATGGCAAGGAATGAAATCTGAAAACATAACACGAGACACTTTGCGAGGACTAAAAACCAAAAGCCTAACTAAACGGGCTCGACGTTTCTCCATCGTGCACCTCAGTGCTGTCAGGTAAAGCTGTGACCTCTAGATGGCGTCCTGTTATAATTAAAAGCAGACACTGACTGCCTGCAGCCAATCACAGCAGCGCCTTCACCGCTTTCATGAAGTTGACTTTTCTCCCCCCCCTCCTCTCCTCCTCCTCCTCCTCCTCCTCCGAGGATTCACAAACTGTCATTTTTTTCCTTCTTCTTCTTCTTCTTCTTCTTCTTCTTCTTCTTCTCGGGGGCTGAAGATGGTTTGTCTGAACAAACCGGTGTTTAACGCTCCCCGGATCAAAGGAAGACGCGCGAGCGGAACGAGGCTCTCGTGAGACCAGAAGAAGATGTACGCATGGCGCTTCTCCGTCGCCGTAATCCTCGGTTTGGTTTGGTATTTTTCAGACTGCGGCCGAACCGTGACACAGTACTTTTTGTGCGTCCTCTTTTGTTTTTCGACCCCGCTGTTACTCGGAAACAGTGGGCGAGAGAGCAGCACGCAAACCGACGAAGAGACGGAGGAAAAGACGCTCCTGGTAACGATTAAATTCCAGCGACTCTGAATGGTGTTTTTAACGAGTTAATGTAACTTGTCCGTGAGTTCATGCACGTCATGTGATGACAGCTCGTCATGTAAACTTTAATAAGTGAGTTAAGTCGTAAAAATATGAGAGTCGGTTGTTTTATGTCCTTATTGTGGCTTTATCTGAGCTGAGAGTAAAACTAAACTATTCAAATATTTAAGTCTCATCAGTAATAGCCTGAGGTGCAAGTTTTCTTTTCAGGCCTGAAGAACCTGTTCTTACCTGTTTCTGTAGACGCCAGGATACTCGTTGTCCTTGTTTGTCTCAATATTTCTTTTCATTATGGTATTTTTTTTAATTTTTTTTTGTCATTTCCCAGTACTTGATTCACACTGGTTTCTGTGGGGGTTTTTTTGTTTGTTTTTTTTAAAGGAACGAATAGAGGAGCAGCTGTTTTGCCACTTGATTGATGGAGGAAGAGGCAGTCAGACTGAACCTCTGGAGTGTCAGTATCCACATGTGAAGAGGTCTCTGCAGCAAGGTGAGACATGTCCTTGAGTGCAAGAAAAAATGTGGGTTATGGCATTTTTAAAAAAAAAACCAAACTCATTTGTTTTTACAAGTTAGGAACCCCTCAGCATTAAGATTTAAGCGAGCGCCGTGGGCGAGCTTTGCCAGCACATTTCAACTGTGTTTTTACATGACACATTTGAAAAGGACAGTTTTTTTTTTGTTGTTTTTTGCACAGACTCAGCTGCAGCAGGGCTCGGCTCACGTTACATCAAGCGAGGAGGAGCTTTTTACGAGAGAAAAGATGAAAAACACATTGTATTGTTGCGCGCGGTCGAGATGTGCTGAACAGGAAGTAACGTGTCTGATTTTCATGCAGTGCTGTCGGTTGTGTTCCCTTTGCTGTGTGATGTGCAGAAGGGTGACAAGTGAAACCAGCTTAAAAACCTGCGTTCCAAAAATACCAGGACCCCCTTCTGCATCTGGTCTTGTTTCGCAGTACGCAAGCCAGTACATTGTTCTGGATGTTCCCTCTCACAATCCTCTGTGAAGCTATTACAGCCCAGGAAGTAGTGGTAAGAGGGTCAAAGTTCAAAGCGCAGTATTATGATGAAGTAGTCTGTCCCGGTTGTGTGCATACTACACACTTTGTAAGGGCAGCTGCAGCATTACTAAAAGTAGAAAGAAAATATGTGTGATTTGGAAGGCAGCCAAAGTGTCTTAGTGATGTGTTGGTCCACCACGTCCCTGCTGAACAGCTTCACTGCTCCTTAGCATTGATTCTACAAGTCTGTAAATTCTAGTGGATGGGTGAACACCATTCTTCCGAAACATATTCCCTCGTCTGGTGTTTTGATGATGGTGGTGGTGGTGGTGGTTTACAGCGCTGTCTAGCACATCGGTTCAAATCTCCCCCAGGTGCTCGGTTGTTCATATTTATTTAACAAAAGTTAAAGCTGCAGTGCTCGATAGTTAAAATATAAAAATTCCATAGTTACCTTTCAGTGTATTGTAATTCCGTTGGTGTTTGTTTTGGCTGTAATTACCAACCAACTGTTCACTTTCAGTCAGACATGACCGTAGCCACCGTGGCTTGACACGGAGGCTCGAAATAGCGTCTTCTCGTTTTCCATGGCGGTGTGAAACCGCATCAGATCATCTATATTTAGTCTTTTGATTTGGACCAAGAAGATAGAGCTGTGTGTATTGTCACTTGATTTCAGCTCCTGCAGCTTTAACTTAGTTGAACAAATAGAAGAAAAAGTAGTTTTAATAAACGAGCCTGGCAGGGAGACATGCTGCCAAGTTGAAGAAATCAAAGCTCCAGAGTCACGCGATGTGGTACCAGGGGACAGGAAGCCCCAGACTGTCAGGGTGAGGCAGCTTTTATGCAGATCCCTGAGGGCCTCCTGCAGCAACACTGAAGAACAACAACAACAACAACGCTCACCAGCGCTGGCAGATCCATTCATTCCCCTCATTCCCTATGGATGGGCGCACCGTCATCCTAGAAGAAGCCATTCACATCAGGTTTTACCTTTTGAGTTGTCACCTGTCTGTAGGTCAGGGTATCGCCATTGATTTCCTGAATCGACTCCGTTCAATTTGATATCCAATTCGAATCAGTTTGGTCGGGGATATTTAATTACAATACCAGTTTTGCTTGGATGTGAACGATATTATGAGAGAAATAATGCTATAAATTGTACAAGGAAACCTCTAACCTTGTGCATTATTATTAATATATAAATAAAAAAAAATAAAAATATTAATTGTTTACATTAAGAATTTACCCCGAAGCTGTTGCTTTAATGTGATTTTTTTAATTTAACATGACCAACAGGTGCAAATAAGGGCTTTCTTTAGTGCACAGATGACAAACGTGGTTAAAACTCAAGCTTTACTCATTCACAGGAAGGCACAATTTAAATAATTTAAATGAAGATTGATTTGAATCAGAAACGCTTAACTAACCCGTATCTATTTCACAAATGAAGCTTCTGTGACACTAAAACATTTTGTTCCCTATATCTAGTTTCCAAAACATTAAAACAGTTCCTACAGACCTTGAAACCCATCACAAACACGAGGAACTGTCTGTAATGATTTGGGCTTAAAAGGAACTTTCGTTCTCCTGTTCTAAATATAGCGCTCGCGTCAAATGCATGAGCAGTCAAACCTTCCTTTATCTTTAATATTAACATATCATGTCCATAAGAAAATCCCGTAGTCGATATATTTCCGTTGAGCTCGACACAAATTGTTTTTACGGAATGTCTTTACCTGTAAACATCAGAGGTAAAAAAAAAAAGAGTTTGAATTTCAACAGACGCACTTGAAAGCATCTGAAGACCTTGAGTTTGTTCAGGAGAGGAGTATAGGAACTCGGCAAAAATGTAAAAACCCTTTTTCTTTTTTCTTTTTTTTTGTCGTTGCTGCTTTCCTCAGTGTTTGAATGTGCCTACGCTCAGCTGGTTCTGCCTTGGTACGCCGTCCCTGAACCTTGTGAAAACCAGCCTCTGCACCAGGTGCTCAGCAGGGAATTCGACTTCGTAATTGACCACATCATTGAGAGAGCCAAAGACTTTGATGTGTGCCAGGCCGTCGTGGGCTCAATTCGCATTTTGACCCAACACTTGCACAATGCGAAGCAAAGTGACAGGTGAGACCTTCCCTCTTTCAAAACGTCACAGGTTATGCCTGTGCCGCTCCAGTTACTCTTTGTACTCAGTAATGTGTCTGAACTCCATAAATACCTCAGTAATTTTTAACACTTATGAATAATTTACCTTACATTTATTGGATGAACCTGCCGTGACATTGTAATGATTTTTTTTTTTTTCTTTTAACTTAATGGCATCTAAAAGCTTGTTCATCACATAAAATCCATGATGTGGGTCGAGTGAAAATGAGAAATGTGTGGTGATAAACATCTCTTGAACTGATTAATTGTTGGATTCACCTCTTTTTCTTCTTCCGCTGTGTTTTCTGTTTTTCAGAGAGCTCTTGTTCGGCTCCAGAGCAGAAGAGGTTGCAGTCTTGCGAGAGTTTTCTGATGCACTTGTACGTAACCTTTTCCCCGAGAGTCTCTGGGGCCAAGAAGTCAACCGCTGTGCCTTAAATGAGATCGTTGCCTTAAAGGGTAAGGAACCATTAAATTCTCTCCCTGCAGGATCCGTCTTACATAAGGGCTAAGCCTCCCATGGCTACTTTTACTAATGTGGATTGTATGTAATCCCTTATTGTCAAGGGCTCTGCAGTGCTTAGGATATGATTTTTGGGTCCTTCCATAGGGATTTGCTTATTCCCTTTTCTTATTTTTTTTACTAACAGATAAAATGCTTTATATCATGGCAGTACTGCTGTGCAGTAGATTTTGCAATTATTCATGTCGTTCAGTTAAAAGTAAGTGATTTTCTTTTATCAAAATGTCCGTCGTTCTGTGGTTTCCTTGATGAGGTGTTTGAATTTTTCAAAGACTTCATTTCTGATAAGAGGATTTTATTAATACATTTTTTTCCCCAAGATCCCTCTTTTTAATGTTAGTGTTACTCCTCTTGATGATTTGAGAAAACCAATTACTTATCTTTTCATTTGATTAATTACTTCATTTGACATTGGTGGTGCTCGTTAATCAGTAGAAACAGAAGGGACTGTAAATGTGCCAGAGTTACCCAACAAGACTATTTTCAAGACGTTTCTTCATCTTTAACATTAACATATCATGCCCAGAAGAAAATCCTGTTTGTGCTGAGCTTGATATGGATTATTTTTTTTACAAGACGTCTTGACCTGGGAAGATTAGAAGTAAAAAAACAAAAAAAATGAGCTTGAATTTTACCAGACACTCTATTGCACCTAAAAAAAACAAGAAAAATCATCAAACAAATCTCATAAAACATTACACGTCCACCCATCAAAACCAACCTGAAAAAATGTGTTTTCAACAAAGGGAGCATTAAAAACCAAAAGGGCAGATTAAAACATTTAAAACGCGAAAGCCTTTCATGTTGCTGTATTAGAATGATCCCACCTTGTCTCTGTTTTTTTCCCGTGTGTTTACAGTCATAACAAACAGAGTATGCAGGATTAGCGTATTGTCTGTTTTCCTCAGGGTTGGGGCTGTTGGTGACATGGCTGTCGGACCCGGACAACCTGAACCAGCTGGTGGTGAGCCAGCTCGATAGCGTGACCCCCAAAGGCTCTGTGGAGGAGCTGAGTGGATCGGACCCCGAACAAGCATCTCTGGCTTCGCAGGAGGGCGAGGGCGAAGTGGAACGCGAGGGAGAGGGCAGCGAAGTGTGAGTGGCTGTCATCTTTTGCACCCTGCTGCTTTGACCTACTCATGTTGAGCCTCAAAGCGTCGACCGTAACGACCACCTTCTGTGTTTGAAATTGGAACTGACGGGGTATTGTTTGGTGGCTGGTTTTGGATTTCTAGGAGCTTGGAGGGAGCTGTATTTTTATCCAACAACAGTATCAAGGGCAAAAAGAGAGGTATGTGTTGCAATTTTCATGTACTTTTACAACTTCTTAAAAAAAATCCTCGCTGTGTGAAGCTTTAACCTGCAGGTGTATGTGATTTATTCAGATCAATTCTGATTAGCTTGTGAGGAAAGATTTCAGATGAAGAGGATTTAGACTTCAGAAAGGCAGATGGGTGTTGGGAGGTGTTAGAGAACAGAACAGTGCGCTTACATAATAACTTGCACAACAGTTTGATGAACAACAACGTGTTGCCAGTTCTGTGACATTAACATTTTCTTCACCAGCCTGCCTTTCAGCATATAATTAGTCCCCTGTTTATTTTGTTTTCTAGTCGAGACAGCTAATTACACAAACAACAAGCTGAATGCCAAATATTTCCTTTGCCGTCTTCGAGCTGCTCCTCTGTCTTTGTATTTCAAACAGTGCAACAGTAATGATCGCTAATAAAAATTGATTATGCTGTTATAATGGACCTTCTGATATAATAAACATGCAAATCCTTTATATTGATTGGAGAATACACCCTCAAAACACACCATTTGTTAATTGTCATAATTGTAATTGTTTTTATTTAATTCATGAAGGACACTTAAACCATTTTCTTTAATTGTTAATTCATCACATAAAACATAACATTGCAAGGTTATTACTAATCATGCTTAGTGCTTACGGGCCTAATCATGTGTGCATTAAAGCCGGTGCAGATTCTCTCACTGTAGATTTGGGCAAAGCATCAAGGTCCGGTTGTAATTGAAATAAAACTTTATTTCTTTTCATCTTCAATATTGTAATAGACAGCAGTGGAGGAAGTACTCGGATCTTCTACTCAAGCGCTGTAATAACACCGCCTTTTTAAAATGTTCTTCAGTAAATGTAACGAGTACTAAAAGTAAACGTTCTCATTAACTGGTTCCCTTAAATCCTGTCTCAATAGTCCATGGTTCCTCTCCTTATTAGAGGCGACACCAACTCTTTTAAACAACAGAACTGCTTGTGGAATTGCTTAGCTGTTTCAATAAATACCAGAAGCGCAGCTGTTGTTAAATAACTCAGGATAACCATCCGCATTCATATTTTAAGATGCCACAAATTATATCCAGCTATAGGAAGGCCCGAAAAGCCGGCAGCTGGAACAGAACCGTCTGGTCCTGTTGTACTGGTCTGAACTCTGCAGACCGGAGCTTTGCAAGAAGTTGTATGTTGCAGCTCATCTCGGTGCCAATCCTTAGTCTGAACTGGGCTTTAGAAGTTCCACTGTTTTAACTGATGCAATAACATGTAATCAACATTTTAATGTCATATGTGGAATCAGTTCGAACTAACTTATTTGTTGTTGTTTTTTTATTCACAGTCGTTTTCTCCTTTTTAGAGCTGCCATTGTCATAATATAATTTAGGGCAGTGAAAAATGAAAGTAATGTCTCAGTTTTGTTTGTTTTGTCCAACCATTAGATGAGAGAAACAGTAAATCATCACAAATGAGTTTCTACTCCATGACTGGATCTTTCCCAAACTTAGGGTCGGGGGAACAAAATGGGTCACAGAGCTGTTTTTGTTGGGCCGCCAGTTGTCAGAGTAAAATACATAACAATGATATGATCTGTGAATTAATCCACCTTTTTTATGATGCAATTTTTTGTTTTTGTTAAACTGTCGTGAAAAGCTCTTTGCAACCTCGTTGTAGAGACGTGCTCTATAAATAAAGTGTTATGTACGTACCACAAACAAAGAAAACAAAGAAAATCCATTAAAACACTGACATGAACTGAGAAGTTATCCCAGATTTTTGTCATTTTCAGGCAAGTTAAAAAAAGGATGGTACAAATTTGTGGACAAGATGAAGTCCAAAAAAGCCAAGAAGAAGAAGATGAAGCAGGTGGAGCATGAGCTGGTGAGGAGGATCATGGCCATCCAGGGCGACATGTCCAATGAGGACGATGTGAGCAGTCGAGAGGGCTCCATTCACAGCCAGCAGGACTCTGACAGGGTGAGGCGGCTCATAACTCACTATATTAAACTGAAGATGACAATTTGTGAAGCATGACAGATTCATTGTCGCTTTTTTTGGCCGATTAGGAGGACAGCGATCTGGAGAACTACTTGACAAGCGTCCAAGAGGACATGATGGAATTCAAGCTGTCGTATGAGATGTGGCGCGTCGGCCACTGGGCTGTCAGCATCCCTCATGTGAGTTATAAATATCAGTGACAGTGTGAAATGTCCTGGAGGCTTGTTATCCATCTGCCTCCTGAGACTCTGTAAAGGTTTGTCCTTGGGTGGTATGTTAATGTTGGAGCTGCATTTTGAGTAGGAGTTGATTGTGTCGCAGGCCCAGTGGGACAATGAGGAAGTGGTGTTCACGGTTCACCTGGAGGAAGAAGACAGCCCGGAGAACCTGCAGTGGGACATCAGGAAAACCTACATGGATGTCATATACTTCTGCAACAGATGGCAGGTAAAGGGCAAATTTAACTGTGGTATTTAGTTTTAATCTTCTACTTTGAACCCAATCAAATCACCTTTAGGGTTTGGCAATATATTCACTATTATATATAGACTCATTATTTGACATATTTATTTGGCATTTATGTTAGAGCTCCCCGTTTTTATTTAGTGCACTGCAGACAGAATGCTGAATAGATCTACTGAAGTAAACAGAGACAATGCAGACATAAAGATGTAAATAAATGTCCATTTAAGCTCAGAGATTTTGCATCTCAATTATTATTATTATTATTATTATTATTATTATTATTATTATTATTATTATTATTATTAATATTAATATTAATATTATTAATAATAATAATATTTTTTAATTTTTTATAAGAAAACCACAACATCATATTGGCATTATATATCAGATATCTGCTGCTTTGCTCTCTCTAATTGGCATCTGACGTTGAAAAAACCCATAGACTATATATGAAGATGGGCATTGTGAGAGCGCTTCACATTTGTAGCCAAAACGTTGCAGCGTCGTGGCGTCCGTCTTTATATTCAGTCTATGGAAAAACCCATTATCGGTCGACATCTTTTCAATACAGTTGATGTATCGTGACTTCCTCTATTTGGGATGTATTAAATGACTATATTGACAATATTGAATACAAACTGAGTTCAAACTGTTTTTTACACTGTTCCGAGCGAGACCCACGTTGAGGTTTTACTTTTCTGCTCACTCTTATCATCTTCTCACAAACGAAAATAGAGATAGTAGTAAAAGGGTAAATATAGTATTTTGCATGATGGGTAAATTGTACCATTAATTATGCGTGCCTGACGAGGGTATTTAAGTCTATTTATATTGATTTTTTTTTTTTAGACTCTGTTAGCATTCGATTAATCCTTTTAAACCTGCAGGAGTTTGCATGATGTATTTTATTGACACTGTAAAGTCAGACGTTTTGTGATGTCTGTATTTGGTTTTCTTATAATTTGAAAATTTAACGCACATCCGAAAAAAATTGAGATGCATACAGTACTGTATATCACCATTTATGAAAAATATATCAAAGTGTTATTATTATTTTTATTTGTTTTAACATTTTTTTGTCCGTATTGCCAAGCCCTAATCCCCTTCAGTATAGAGTAAGGAGAGCTGAGTTGGAAGTGAAGGACGTTCATTGAGGTCAACAGCAGAAAAAGTACTTTAAGACTCCATCAGTGAGTAGCATCTTCATTAAGGACAGGCCAATGTGAAGATGGGAGATGGAATAGGATAGGATTCCCCCAGAGTCTGGCTGCTGGCGGTGATGGAGTTAAAGGTGGCAGGTGGTTGATTGAAACTTTTACTTGTCTCCCAGTGGGGAGACGGCAGCTGTGCGCTGTCTGAAATAGTGAGAAGGAGACGACAGCGGCTGAGCGTACGAAGCTGATAACACTGTTACAGAAAGGTCTGGCAAGCAAAAAGTGA
Source organism: Coranthus polyacanthus (assembly GCA_037367275.1). Lineage (NCBI taxonomy): Eukaryota > Metazoa > Chordata > Actinopteri > Kurtiformes > Apogonidae > Coranthus > Coranthus polyacanthus. The sequence goes on from JAPQRN010000002.1 coordinate 14,846,151, forward strand.
GAATGAGATGGAGCTTTGAAGTAGTTCAGATTTATGTTGTTACCAGGTAGACCAAAGATATCTATCTCGGCTTCAGGTCGTACATCAGTATTGAACGTCTCAGACAGGGTACTGAACACTGTAGCCCAAAACCCTGCTAATTTAGGGCAGTGCTAGAACATGTGGCTAGGACTGCCGTAGCGGTGTGACGACAGTCGCATTTGCCATTTATCGCGCGTGACATGAGTATATTTAAGCAGAAATAAATATGGTGTAAAACTTGTGTGTTGAGCTCAAGCGTGTACATTCACTCTGTCTGAAACACTGTCGCCTCAGGTATCTCGAACACTAACTCTTCTGCCTCGTCTGTCTTAATTTTATCCAGGGACATATTTTTGGGAAGATAGTAAAATGGTATCCAACCATGTCTTTGGTGGCAAATTTGGGAAAAGCTGGATTTTTCAAGCGCATTCTCGGATCGAATAGGTTTGACAGGAGCAGCTTACATGTCTTACAGAAGGCATTAAAATTTGAGAATGTTCCATCGATACACAGGTCACTGAGCGTTGAATTAGTTCAGGCAGGCACAGATTCGGATGTAGTCACAAGCCACTTACTGAAGTTGTGAATTATTGGACAGAAAGTGGCTTGTGACTACATCCGAATCTGTGCCTGCCTGAACTAAGCATTGAAATCAAGAGATGAGAAAGTATGAATTGACAGCAGTTCATTCACAGCCAACACGTGAACAACTTGAACCATAGAAGGCTTGGTATGGTTATGGGGAACAAAGAGAAAACAATTTAACTGTGTGAGAAGAAACTGTCTCATCTGATCAGTTCCTGTAGAGATTGCCGGCTAAAGTATTTAGAATGAATATTGTCCGATAACGATCGGTGGCTGATCGATCAAACTCTCTTAGCTGGAACTGATGAAGAGATTAGATGAAGGGGGAAGAGCAGACATTCGCCAAAGGAGAGATAGACGCAGGATGAGAGTCAGGAGATATTTCTTACTGAACTCTGGCCAATGGTTCATTAAAATTAAACTGAGTCCAGATGTTTTCCTCCTTCGCTCTGTTGCAATATGAAGTGTAAGCAACAATTATGAAAAGGCTTGCAGCACCCTAATAGAGCTACACTTTGTACATATTAAAATCATCCACATATTTTGCAAGGTATCATCAGGCTCACTTGTGTTTGGCTTTGTTTTGCCAGTTTTTTAACAATTAAACAGAACTAGGTCTGAGTTTTTTTCCCCCACTAAAATAGACACTTTAATGACTGACATAATGTCCATCTTGCACACAAGAAAATAACTATAATCCAAGGGGACTGGTTGCAAATAAATAATTCTTGTCATGAAACATTTTTCCAAGAGTAATTACAGTCACCATTTCATCGTATCTGGCCTTGGTTCATAATTTAGAAAAACACTTATCAAAATTAGTGAAAAGGGGCGAGAAGGTGAGCGCGTCCTCTGATTAAAACTAACGTTATGTTCAGACTGGGACGACAAAACTCGAATTGAATTGAATTTTAACTTATTTTTGAATTATGATATTGATAGTTCATACCGGGAATCCAAAACTTATTTCATAGAATTAAACAGTTTCAAATAAAATAAAATAATAAAATTTAACGCTCTTTCTTCGCATCAAAAATTCCAAAGTGGGCATTTTTGTGCCTTAGGAAAAGAATGTTATTTGTGACAGATTTCATTTGCTAAGCTTGGGAGAGGAAACAGAATATTTTGTTTGGGGCCGAGTTGCAGAAGAACGTGTGGTTTTGTAATAAAATGTAGTGAAATGTTTTGAACATTATAGCCTAGTTTTGGATTCTTGTAAACCCATAAGGGTTGGGCATTGTGCACGACACATAAAGAATCAATCAATCAATCAGTCATATTCTGGTTAAAGACATTACTTTGTTAAATTGCAGAAACCACAGCTTTGTTTTGAAACTTATGTGCGTCGCAAGATTTAATTGGAATCATACGGACATAGTTTTTAAAACACTGTCATGTGTGGAAAAATAAGGGTTTTGGGATTAGGTTTTGAAGCTCTGTTATCCCCTCTGTGTTTTGTCACCGCTGCAGGACTCGACCAGTCTGCCCAGAATCTTGGTGCTGGAGGAGAACGACGTCAACGACGAGGTCAAAGAGGAAGCTCGAGTGTCAGTGGAGCGATTTCTGCAGGTGGACGACACCAGAAAAACCCCCGTGTGTTGACAGATAAGCACTTGGAAAGTTTCTTGACTCAACATTGTGTTATTTTCTTTTCCAGGAATTGGTCTCTGACAATCTGATCGGCCACACTCAACCGGTTTTTCAGTTCCTGTGTCCTCTTGACAAACTGCTGAATGAGGAGCAGCATTATGGAGGAGTGTGGGGCATTCTCAGCGGCTTGGCCTATTTCCTGACTCCAGGTCATGAAGAAGAAGAGGTCAAATTTCACGTATTGTTTCTCATGTTACCATCTTGAAGGAAAGGACAATGTATTTTATTTCCCCACCAAAACCAACAATGCATTGACCTGACGAACATGTATTGACAGAGTCTGATGGAGCTTCTTCTACCACTGAGCAGAACAAAACCTTAGTGACTTACATGTAATAAAATATATCCAGCTGTTTTACTGTAGGAAAATTGTACTATAAAATCTACTGGGCTTGACGGGAAAGTCAAAGTAATGGGTTTTGAGAATAAGTGTCAGGTGAAATATTACCAGATCTATGGGTAATTCCATCGTAGCGTCTTAGAGTCTTATTCTTGTACAATTGGCATCAGTCATCGTATTTTCAGAGCTCTACAAAATGTGTATGAATTATCTTTGTTGTCAGTGATGCGTTTGCCTGCGCACCGGTATCCCGCTCATGAAGCTTATCCTGGTTTTGATCATATTCGAGATATGATGTTGACATGAAACTAAGGGAAATCTGGTTGTTCATGTCCTCAGATATATATATGGTGCATACTAGTATCACGGTTATTGATCACTGTGTGATGTTTGTGCCACAAACCAGAATTGAATCTGACATTCCTGTAACCGTCAGCCTAAGCGTAAATTAATTTGACTGTGAGTATTGAAAATTACTCTTTAATATACCTTTAATTCGGGCTGCACAGTATACTGAAGAAATTCAATGAATCAGGTTTTAATTTATGAACAATGTGGGAAAAAAAGCCTAAGTTGCAAAATCAATTGCTTTCTCTGATGACATTATTTTTCCTCTACAAAAATTAATTTTTATTGTAATATTCATTCTAAATAGGTTTCTCCAAAAATTGCCTGACAGTGGTACTTTATTTTAATTCAAATGATTTTTTTAAATTGACAAATACTGCACATTAATGCCCTTCCAAGAGCTGTTTTTTAATAGTTTTTGTTGATCTATACGGTGTATAGTTTCAATAACAAAAGCTATTTTGAATCATGTTTTGTCTTGAGTTCATGCAGAAAAAGATATCAGTTAAAATCATGAATCGTCCATAACGCTGAAACAAATCTAGATTTAACTTTTTGGCCATATTACCCAGCCCTAATGTTTAATAATGTTTCATTACAGAAAGACAAATCTGTAAATCCATCCTGCAGGAATGAAACTAGCTGAAACTACTCGACCAGGAGATGATGTTTGCATAAAACAGAATTCTAATATAAGTCTTTATCCTGGAGTAAAAACCAATCTAGGATAAAGACTTATACAGGTTTCAGAAATCTGGATATACGCAAACACTAAAACGTTATACTTCAAAATCCTAATCTTAACCACGATACTCAAGTCCATGTAAACACAGTGATCTTTGATGACCTGTACACCAGGGGGAGCTGTCACAACCTGTTTTCCTTTTCTTTGCAGAGTGGTAGTCCTCAAACAGAAGCCTCCAAAAGCCCCGTAGTACCATGTCCAAAATCCAAGGCTTCACCTTCAGAAACCCCCGGTGCCTCTACTGAAAATGTCAATGACGTTGCTGGTGCTACTTTACCAACTATTATCATCTCTCAGTTTGAATCTTCTGAAGAGCCACATAAAGAAGAAGAAGAAGAAGCAGCAGCAGCAGCAGAGAAGGGGTCACAATCTGCTATTAACTCTTCTCAGGACAAAACGGAGGACTCTGATAATCCCTTAACGTCTCACTTTAAAATGCTCTTTAAAGGACTGGCGCGGTCCAGGTCGCAGGAGTCTCTGTCAAAAACCACCGGCGACGAAGAGCAGAATAAATCAGAATGCACGCCTCACTGCAGCCAGAACGGAGGCTCGCAGGTGGAAAGCCCAGATGTCCCGACACAGCTTCCTACGAGGTCGGGTAAAAAGGAGAAAATAAGTTTCAAAGTGTCAAGTGGAGCGAACAAAACTAAAGGGAAGGACCAGGGCACTTTACCAAGAGGGGAGGAGTCCCAGTGCCAGAGGAGCCAAGCCAACTGGGAGCAGCTGGAAACCACTAAAGCCATATTTGATCTGCTCAAAGAAATATCTGGTTTGTTCGGCAGTAGTTTTAGAATCGTGTTCACATTTTACTACATACACTTTTTAAGCTCAATGAACCTTTTCAGATAGATTGTGTTTTTGTTTTTTCATCACATAGTAGTTCAGTTCTGTTTAGCGTCCCAAAAAAAATTAACCTACACGCACTTGAAACTTCCCAGAGGAAAGAAATCCTACACAGTGAACTTTCTTTCATCTTTATTCATCGTCACATTGTATTAAAGGTGAAAGACGGGTTTTGTTTTTTGTTTTTTTTTTTTAGGTCGCGCATTCATGTGTTTGTTAAAAGACACTGACAGATAGAGGGCAAAACGGCATTTGAGGAAAAAGGAACGGAAGACTAAAGAAATGCTACAAAGAGTGAAGTGTGATTTCAGTAGTTTTATGTATTTATTGTCTGCCACTCATCCGAGGTAATATTTGAAGTTTTAATGAGACTCGTTTGTTCTGACATTTTGTTCTTTATCCAAAAACTTGGTCTGGAGGATTTGTCAAATAATCTGTTTTGAACTACACCACTGAGTAATACTAATGAAACTCTGACAAAAGAACGAAATGAGCGAATAGTTCACTGTGATGGATTATCTCCCTCAATGAAAGTTTAGTCACAAAAAAATTAAACTATACGAGGAGCTCTTCTGGAAGATGACTGGCAGTAATTGCAAGTAGAAAGATTTGAAAAGGTTCAGCTCCTCAAAACATTGGTGTGGTACTTTTTTTTTTGTAAGATGTTCTCCAAGGCTCAACATCCAACTCTTTTATTTTTACAGGAAACTCCATCCTGATAAACATATTTGATGCCATTTTGAAACCCGTTATGCCTATCTTAAAAAAGTAAGTTTGGTTCTTTCTGCTAACCCTTTCTCCTCTGTTAGAGTAGGGATTCGACTAGGGGGTTAGTTTAATTAATCTGCAGACTTTTGAATGATGGTTTCATCTGTAAATGTTCACAAAATAGGAGATGTGCTAATTACAATTTCCCTCAGGCAAAGATGCATCTCAGATTTCTTCTTTTTGTTTTGTTTTTTTTCCTTCAATCATCAGTCCGAACCCCACTGATGTGACTGCTGCTATCAGATATGACTGAGCAACGTCAATTTAAAGTAAAACTAGTCAACAGTTTCCTAAGCAAACAAAAAAAAAAACACTATAGAATCATCACTTCTTATCCTGTGTCAGTGTGTGGTGGTGTGTTTACCTGCAGAGACCCTGCTTTCTCCTGTATTTTCGATTTTCCGCCAACCGCTGGGCAGTGAGTTTGTACTTTCAGCCAGTAACGGCATCGCACAGAACAATATAAAAACGACGCAACTCTGCTCCTCTTCTCAGTTCTCAAGTTGTTGCCCCTCCTCGGTCCTCGGCCCTCGTGCATTTTAGGGAATTGAGACATTCAAGATGGCGCGCCGAGGACGATTTCTGGGTCACAATCGAATGCCGAGGAGGTGAAAAACAGGGACTTGAGAAGAGCCGTTAGTGTGGTGCAGTTATGTCTGACAGACAAAACTCTGGGCAAAGCATGTGCACATCGTTCAGCCTGTCGCACGTATCTGTCGGACAGACACACAACCAACAGGAGGAGGAAGAGTGTGTGCTTCGCTTGTATTCCCCTCTAGTGTTTATGTGTGATTTAGATCATAACCACTGTGAAACGGTTAGAAAATAATGTCATTTTTCTATTTTGCACCTGGTTTCTCTGTGTCACCAGTCGCTCTCCCCGTTCAGTCTATTGCTTGCTCGACCGCCGTTCGATCACCTCTTTTGTTGTTTCGTTGTTTACAAACACAAGCAAGACACGTCGCAAAGTTTACCCTTTTAATGCTTTTCTTAAAACCTGCAAAACTGGTCTAAAGGGATTTTTCAGCTGTCAGAAATAGTTGCAGATTAGTTTTCTTTCCGTCTCCTAATCCTTTAATCAACTGCAGCTCTGTTATAGAATTTGTGTGTCCCGTTGTGTGAATGATGTCTGATTGTGTGCTTTCTTTCTTTCTTTCTTTCCAGGAAAGTGAACTCTTTCTTGAACAAGCTTAACCCAACAGAAGTGCAAATGGCTGCGTACATCGACACCCTGCGTGACAAGCAGTGGCCTGAGATTCCACCGGCAGCTCCTTCAGCTCCTCGTACTGACGAGGAGAAAAATCAGACCAGGGAACGAGCACATGGCCTCATCAGCGCCCGATGTAAGCCATACCTCGGTGCACTTCAGCAGGACATATTCTGTCAGAGTTGCCTGTCTTTAAAATGGATTTTATGCTCTTTCTGTAGATTCGAATGTCCTCGTCTTAAAGAAGACAGACATGGAGTCCGTTTTCAATCTTTTCCAGGATAGTGAAGAAAATAAAACGTTGGTATATGTGAGTATCTCAGCATGTACTTTGTCTCTCTAGTCTAATTTTCACGTTAATATTTAATTTAACGTAGTAAAACCGTGTTCTTGTTCTCTTACTGCCTTTTTGACAGATGCTCCTGTCATTCCTACTGAGGGAATTTCTCCCCAATGAGCAGTTTGTAAATGTGAGCGCTGCTGCCCTCCAGAAAGCGACCAACAACTGACCTGTGAATCATGTTTTTAATGGTACTTTTTACGTGTAAATTATGAATTAAATGTTTTAAATGCCTTAAAATATTTGCCAATGTGTGTACTAAATGAAAGCAAAGCGCCTTTACTGCAGTTTTTACCTCAAATGTATCAATCATGCTGTGAATTTTCCTTCAGTTTTTAGTTTGCATGGTTTATTCCTTTTGTACATGTTCATTTGTTGATGTGAATTATCCTGATTTATTCCAGTGTGAAATTAAAAAAACCGGAGCTGGCTTTGAATACAAACTCAGAGGAGCCACGTTTGACTTTGACCCTTTTTAAAGTTTTCAAATTAATTTCCAAAAATATGTTTGTCACTTTGAGCACTTTTATACGGTGAGAGTATTTGCATTGAGGTTGATTTGATGTACATTTTATACATCACAATATTGATAACACGGTTAATAATCACTCAAATATGTCAAGACATGGACAGTCTCACTATCGAAGAACACTTAGTCATGTAATGTAATTCTGTCAAATGATTTCAATTTGTCCCAAATAAAATATTTTAATAGAATTTCTTTGGCTTCGTGCATTTGGAGTGAGTCAGTGAAATGTGTTTACACTTGATATTAGATGTAAATTAGTAGCTGATGCCAGCAGCTTATTTACTCTGAGCAATGTTTTAGTAAAAGTTACTCAAGTACATCCTCCAAGGGAAATTCTGTTGGCAAAGTGTGGGATGCATTAAAATAATAAAGGTACTGCACTTAAATGTTTCGGTAGTACATGTTTAGTTCGTGTCTTTCTACTGGGCTACTTTTCCCTCACAGTGTGCATAATGTGAAAGTTCAAGTGTTTAAGTGTTAACTCTTGGCGCGGTTTCTATGAGCCTTAATGAAAATGCTTTCTCTGACGTTCATGTTGTTTCATTATGGATGTGTAACAGACTTAATTAGAGGATTATTCTGGTCCAGGTCACAGGAGGGAGATTATCATGCAGCAGAACAACACGAATCCATATTTTATTCTCTTCGGTACCTGGAGCCAGGTAAAAACACCGCACTGAATAAAACACATTGGGATGAAAATGGTGAATCCTGCTTAATCCTATCGGCAGCCTGAGGCAACAGCTTGTTAAGATAATTTGAAAATGACATATTTGTGATAAAAATGTGTTTATGGACGTGTAAGTATTTGTGCTTTATCCTCTTAAACCCTCTCTAGTTCAGTCTTGTCTGGCTGCTCTTGGTTGTCTTGATATGTTCGAACTCTCAAGTATCTGTTTTAAAATGTGGAGGATAATGTATTACATTAACATGATGCACATGACATTGAGGTTATCGTTTGGTGCAGCCATTTGAAACACTGGGAATTTGAATATTTCACTCAGTACTGTGAGGAGTTGGAAAACATTTTGTGCAAATATTTAAAGTGGTGCTCAGAGCAATGGAGATGAGAAAGAAAACGAAAAAGGACATTTACTGCGTACATTTCCATTATAACCAGACAATTCGACGTGCTGATAAAGCTCCAGAACATACAGCAGTAAATGGACCTTGTGTTAAGATTGTTACTGTGTTTTACTGTGTGTACTGAAAGTGCCACACGATTATTAAACCATAAAAAAATGCACAAATTATGACCCATATTTCCCTTTTTTTTTTTTGTCAGTTGGTACTTTAACGCACCTGGCAGTTACCATGGCAACGAGAGCTTTGTTCGAATAGCTAGTTGGTAGCATTTGTTTCTTAACTATTAGCTTAACATTCTCCAGTGTTAAAAACGAAAAAAGAAAAAGAACTCCGGCCTCTCTTTTAAGGGCTTCGTCCATGTCGCATTTCCTAGCCCTTCCGCCAAGTTTCATGAAAATCCGTAGTTTTTTTGTTTTTTTTTTGTGAGTGTGTAGCTAGCTAATCCTGTTGACTGACGGACAGACAAGAGATCACATGACCTTTTTAGCGAAGGTAAATTAATGTCACGAATAGAAGAATAAAGAGCTAAAGGACCCGTCTGTGGTAAAACCATACGGTCCGCTGAACCGTCGAAGCAAGCCCTCGGTTCGTTGTTCTTTTAGATGCTGCTCTTCGTCCTCCGCTCCAGCAGGGGGCAGCTCTGTGACCAGCGGTCCGCCGGTGTGCGTAAACCAACATGTCTGCGCCCTGAAGGATGCTGCTAACGGCGTGAAGGGACAGGACGACCGACAGGTGAGACGAACCCGTTCATTCTGGCGTTCAGTACTTCATTCTTTGGACTAAAGTAAAAGTTTAATGCCGTCGGTAGATGTGCTTATGCAGAAATGTGACCGTAGCTTCACTCTTTTCAATGTGACTGTGGGCAAATGCTGCTGCTGCTGCTGTGCGTCGTGTTCGTTTAGGGAAGAGTTACTGTTTTTAATTGGTATTTACTTATTTCTTTATGCGGTATTATGTTGAACAGATATAATCTCAGTGTTATGATGTCCGGGTTTGGTGTTAAATGGTGTTTATGGTCCAAACTCCGTCTGAAATATCTATCCATTCGATGAGTAGAGGTTGTGTGTGGGACCAGTGTAACAAGGTGTTCAGCTCGTTATGTTGAAGTAAAAGTACTAATATCACAGTGTGATAATAATCCATTACGAGTGAACGTCTGCATTCAAATCCTTTAAAGTACATATCAGTCATTGTGCAGTAAAATGGCCCCTGTCAGAGTTGTACTATTGGCGTTATATACTATGTAAAGCGTCATACTGTGTAAGATCATCCTGTGGTTTGTGGTGTGGCTGTCCTGTGAGAGCCATGTTCAAAAGTCAACTTCAGAAAAAAAGAGAAGAAGAACTTTTCAACCCATAAAGGAACATTTAGTTTGGAGATACATGGTTTTCACTGGACAGGAAGTAGGTGAAAAACTGTAAAGTGAAAAGTAACTAAAGCTGTCAGACAAATGTAATGGAGTAAAAAGTACAATATTTACGGAAAGGAAGTCCTTTCATCTCAAAAGGTCTCTCTCAAAAGGTCATCTCTTAGCTTTGGTTAACACGTGCTGAGAAATCCACCAATCAACGCAGCCAAATTTGATTTTATAGCACACAATTTAACTGAACATAAACTGATCTGTTCTTTGCAAGTTTGAAGTACAATTGAAACTTTCTTTAGTCAGTCTCAGCTTTTTGGATACAAAAGGTGTATTAACAACCAAGAACAAAATGCTTTTATTCATTGTATTTTGGATCTGAGCAGGAGGCTTAATGAGGATTTCCACTCTCTCCTCTCTTGCCTGTCAAAACTCTATCCTGCATAAATCCCTTGTACTTCACCAGGCCTTTTCTGTCTGAACAGATCTCGCAAACTTGAATGCTTGCTGGCCAAAGATCTCCACTGAATAATATACGGTATAAATATAATATAGGCAAATAAACCTGACATATTTTTTCTCTCTTAATTTGAAAAGCTCAGGTGGAGCTAATACCAAAACCAAATTATTCTCTATTTCTGCCAGTTAATATGAATCCAGTTTTAGTTGTCGAACAAAGAACAAGATCTTTTCATTAAATAATTTAGTTGTTTTTTGCGCCACTGTATAGCTACTTAAAATGTAGGTCACATTTGTCATTTTCAAAAACTCAAAGGACATGACGAGAGAGTACACACCACATCCTCCCACCACACCCCCCAGTCCTGTAATTCAATAAAACACCCTATCTCGCAATGTTAGGAAAAAGCAATAATATTGTAGTCTCTAATGCTTTTTTATGGATCAAATTGAAACATAAAAAAAGATTTTGTGGACAGTCCATTTCCATTTGCTCCATGTCCATTTGCTGCATTTACAAAAAAATACTCACATTAGTGACTAAGAATTGTAGTTTATAATGCTAGTAATTTCTGTACAGCTTTTAAAAAACAAATAATTTTAACTATTGAGTCAGATTTTTTAGATCCTATAAGCTGTAAGAACTGTATTCTGAATCCACAATATTGTGAACATGAAGTCCAGTTGCAGCAGAAATCAAATAAATCCAGAATTTAGAGCTTTTATTCTCAGTCTGACTGCAGTCACACTTGACTTGAAGTGTCTGAGCTGTGATTTTAAAGACTGGATTTTTAATATGTCAGAGCTTTGTCTGTCCAAATTTCTGTGACGTGTCCACTGCGTTTGGTTTAATCATAGAAATGATGAATCTACACATGATTAACGTGTTCTATTGTGTACCACAAGATAAAAGCTTCCCTGAAATCTTCAATGTAACTTTAGCCTGTTTCTTCATGGATTATGTGTTGTATCTGTTTTTTCTTTACTTCTCTGCACCGGCTCCTCTCAGCTGATCCGCCATTGTTGCTGTTTGTTGCTTTTTAGATTCATGCCATAGAGTCATGCCATTCAAAGTGATGGGGAGAAGGTACGTGTAAATCAGGGGATCCAGTAAAGAAAACGGGGTCTCTGGGATTTGATCATAGGCAGGCGGAGATAATGCATGCGGGGAGTTTGGACTGGCAGTCATCACTATTCAAAAACCAGGCCCTGAATTGAACCCAGACTATGGTGACATGACGTGCTGCTTCAGTGGTTGACTTTTTAGATGTCATCGCAGAGCAGAAGTCAGCTGCTGCTCTTATTAACTGTCGTATTTTTCATGGTGGCTGCTTTACAGCAAGAAAGCAAGTGAACTATATCCTCTGTACTCAAAAGTATTTGGACACCTGAACATCACATCCCTATGTCATCAGTTCCTCAAGCTATGGGCATTCATCTGCTGTTAAAGTCTCAATTCTTCTGGAAAGGTTTTGGGGAAAAAAAAAGAAAAAAAGACTTGGCTACAGAGATTTTTTTCCAGTGCAGCCGCTGCATTAGTGAGGCTGAACCCTCACACTGGCTAATTAATTACCTCCACCAAGAAGGTTATGTGAGATTCAAGATGCAAAAGATTTATTTATTTGCCATTTGCAGAAGTCCAGGCAGTACAGGTACATAGAAATTCACTGTGCGTAGCCAGTAAACAAAGTGCAGCGATAGATAAGAGCAACTATATATATATATATATATATGTATGTGTTCTTCTATATATATATATAGAAGAACAAAAAAACAACACACTGTGTACATACTGTTACATTTACTTATAAATAAATAATTGTTTTGGCATACCTTTATTGCACAATAATCTAAAATGATTGAACAACAGCATAAACTTATTTAAAAATGTATTATTGTGCAGCAAAATTGCAATTATTACTGCACATTAACAGTGGACTGTGGGGGAAGACAGCAGTAACTATGAAGAATGGTTGTAGCAGATCCTTGGGTAGAAAGAACTGCCTAATAGGTAGTAAAAAAAAAAAAAATCAGTCTGTCTCCCTGCACCAATTTTCATGAAACTGTGTGTAAAGGTAGGGCAGAGGCCAAGGACGAACTAATTAAATTTGGGAACAGATCCATAAAAAGGGCAGAGGCTGGAATTTTTTATTGCTTTTTCTTTTGATTGAATTATAGAACTGCAAAGCCTTGGCAGAGGTATGCAATCTCAGGGTGCCCTTCTAGTTTAGTTCTGGTTCATTTTAAGGTGTCAACTGGATCGGAGGTCAGGGTTCTGTGCAAAGAAATGCATTTGTTCACTGACCTTTTTCTTTCTCAAATAGAGGGTCGAAGGACAGAGTCGTATATTGTACAGGTTATAAAGCGCCTTGAGGCAAGTTTGTGGTTTTCGATATTGGACTACATAAATAAAAATTGACTTGACTTGACTTTGGGCATAGTGTCACATTGAAAGACACACCACTAGACTCTGCTTGCAACAAACTACACACTCTTGTGCCAAATGGTGTTTGTTTTCAGTTCACACAATTAGTTTATTAATCAGTTGGTGAGACATTGGCCCTGTTCAGACCTGCCATTGACTTCCATCCTGAGAAATCTGAACAAATTATGGACAACTCTAATGCTCTAATGTAACACACGCAGGGTGCATTCAAAATGCATTCAAATCCAATCTCTCAGGGCACATTAGGAGTTGGTCTGGGACACACCAAACAAATATAATGTAGACACATGTCTACATTATATTTGCAGTCTGCACACGAATGCATCCTGGGACAGATTGAAGGACTGCCTACTCAGCTGATGCTGTTTGTGTGAGTGAAACTCAGCATACCAACTGCATCATATTAAAGTGTTTTAAAGATGTCTGAAATTTTCAAAAAGCCCACAAATAGATATAAGTGTTTCATATGTGTAGTGCTGCCTGAGTGCACTGGAAAGCTCTTTTTTTTCTCTGTGAAGAAATAACATATCCACCGATCTCATAATATAGTAGAAATTCATAAACAACCGCTTGAAAATTCAATCATCACTATAGCATGTCATGCAAGAGAACCGATAAAAGAAATAAAATGTTCAAAGTTGTCATATATATATTTAAGGTGTATTGACTGATTCACAGTGTCACCTCATGCAGTGAGTACAGGCAAGAAAACACTCCTTAGGCGTCACAGTGAGTTAAATTCGCAGAGAAACATTTAGAAGCCAGCCTACTCAACTTGAAATGAAAGCTTCCACTATGTTTTAGGCTCTAGATGAGCTTCTTTATTTGCAAATCGAGTAGGGTAGTCAGATCCGATTGCAAGTGATCACTCGAGACACATTTGGGGACACATTTTAATCCCAGGTGTGGACGGACACACTTAGAGCTGTCTCCAGCGATGCCGGATATCTCAGATATGGATGTAGAAAGCAAAGTATGTAACGTTTCTCGTTTGTGTTTGTAAACAGAGAAGTTCAAAGTTGGCCCCTCCTCTCCGCTCTATGAACGAGGAAGAGGGAGAGCGGTGGTCGAGCAAGCATGAGTCTGCATTAAGAGAGAGAGAGAGAGTGCTGATAGCGAGACAAAAAGCGTCAAATAGAAAAATAAAATGTTATTTGCCGATTCTGTCACAGCGGTTATATTGTAAAAACAAATAAACAAACCCGTATCTTTGTAAACCTCTACAGGAACGTTCTAGAGGCAATAGACCACCAAAGTACACACTTCCTCATTTCGTGTGTGTGTGTGTGTGTGTGTGTGTGTGTGTGTGTGTGTGTGTGTGTGTGTGTGTGTGTGTGTGTGTGTGTGT
>JAPQRN010000002.1:14868687-14889705 GCA_037367275.1 Coranthus polyacanthus
TCATTTCAGGCAGGCTTCAGCACTGTGTTTATCATGCATGTTCATATTGCGATGATGATGAAAATACAATTTATCAGTCAGCACTAGTCAAAAGGTGTTGGTGTTCTTTGTTTTTCTATGTTTTAATTGGCCATTATGAGAAAAGAAGAAATTATACCACTGCAAAACTGTCAAGGGTGACAAAATGAAGTTCAAGACTTATTTTCTAACCATCTCCTTCAAAAAGAGATAACAAAAGAGGCAAGAGTCCAGTTGACGCTGCGACATCATACTCCCAACAAATCAGCAGAATTTGCCACTTCCTGTTCTCTTCTTTCTGGGATGTCTCCCTTTTATTAGAAATGACAGTAGAGAGATGACAGGAAACCAGGGGAGAGAAAAAGAGAAGGAAAGTGACACACAACAAAATAGAAATACACCACGGCTGAAGGAGTCCTACTATTCTGAAAGACAAACTTTTGGTTGAACTTCTCACGTTGCTACAGTGATGTCCTTCAGGACCCTGTGACGTCACCTTTGGGTACATAAAATATGCGATAAAGCATAAAATATGCAATAAAGCCAAGAAAGATAAATGGCTGAGGCAGATTTGAAAAGATGCTGTAGTGTATTTGCCAACGCTTGAAAACTATGAAAAGAAAAGACATGTTTACCACAGCATCTCTACCACCTGCTGTTGTTTGATAATCAGCTGACAGAGATACAACATCAAACCTGCCACTTCATATGCCGCCCACAATCCATCCAGCCGGCTTTCGCTGTTCTTGCTGCTACAAAACAAGCAGGACGCTGACCAAACAGAACGCAGCCAAGACACCGGTCAGATGCTTGTCGTCAGAGGGGAAACTTTAAAGCAGAGTTACTACTTTATAGTATATACTACGATATATTTAGACACCATGCTTTGACTCTATTGGAGCTGCAACAATTAGCTGACTTAATGGAATATCAACCAGCTATTTACATTAAGCGTTTTATCAAAGTGATCAACATTTAACAGGTTGGAGCCTCTCAAATGTGAGGATTTTCTTTTTAGATGTGATAATAGTGGCTTTGTCAGAAAAACTGGGGAAAAAAATCCAGGATCTGTCCCTTTTTTATGGATATGAACCAAAAAGATTTAGCGGGTTTGTCCTTGGCCGATGCCCTACACTTCCTCCAACTTTCATGAAAATCAGCGCAGTAGTTTCTGTGTAATCCTGCTCAGACTGACAAACAACCACTAATGAAAACCTCCTTGGTGGAGGTAATAAGTGAGCTCTGCGAATGTATATGACATTTAAAATAGATTATTTTGATATTTGAATAAACAAAACAACGTCATCAGATCAGCAGATTATTCTTTAGTAGCAGCTCTACAGCAGTGCCACATTGACAGAATCAAAGATCCTTAAAAGGCAATGATTTAGCATGTTTTTTTTATATATAGGCATAGCGACGTTGAGAAATATTTTCTTTTTTTTTTTTTTTTTTTTTGATAGAACGGTTTGCAACATACAACCAACTCAGCACTATAAGAAACATGTACGCTTGTACACGTTTCCACACACCTCCCTATCTGCTAGGGCAGAACTAAACATGAAAAACAAAATTGCTACCATAGTTTGCCCATTTCCAGGCCAGACTCCCTTATGCATCTGCGACCGCGTGGCAGCAGAGTGAAGAGTGGGTTGGGTGGGAGCCCGGGGTCATGTGCAATGATACTTTGCGAGTGCTTGCTGTGTTGTTGAGGTCTGAGAGGTTGAGTGGTGGAAAGGACAATAACTTCAGAGGCAATGTGTGTGCTGCAGATACGTTTGTTCTTTGTTTGGAGGTGGTTATAATGATGAAGAAATCTACTCTGATTCTCAACTTCATAGGAACAAAATGAACAGGTGGTTGTATTGAATAGTCACGCACACTTTGGCAGCACAAACCTGTGAAAGTTGTTTAGATTTGGCTGTAAAAAGCTGAGACATTAATTCAAAACGGTCTGTAAAAGAAGACTGAAGTGTTTAATGAAGCATCTCTGGACACGTTTCCACTCTCAAATCGGTCATTGTCATAAAAGTGTCTCTTCGATAAGATAACAATTTCCTCATTATTATTATTTCATACAGCAACACAATGTGTGGTATTAAAAAATATTTGACTTGTCTTATTCAGCTGTAATTTGGCAGAGATGTAAGGACCCGAAGGCTGATAAAGTGTAACAAAGGTTACTGAACCAGAGAATATGAGTTGTTGCAGGTACAAAGGCTGATCCCGCTGAGAAATCAATTAGCACCCAGCTTTTATTGCATCAGACTGAGGTAAAAAGATATGAAAGATAAAAAGAGAAGACGATATGATTTCCTCCAGGGTCATACAGTGTCATTCTCCCTTATGCGGAGAAATGTTTTGCATATTCGAATCAAAGCGATCTGTCTTTGAATTTTTGAGAACATCATTTTATCTCTTACTTTTAAATACCAACATATTTACAAGCTTCACTGATGCTGGCTACTGTTTGACTTGCATGTTTAATGAAGACTAAAGAGAGCCTAATAGCCTAAACAACAAACAGCAGTGGGCTTCACGAGTGCAATTAAGCCCATATTTTTAATAGCAAGCTGATTAATTTCTTAATCAAAGTCAGCTTTATCCTTGGAGTGCAGTCAGTTTTAATCATGCTGAAGCACCACAGAAGCTGCTGTTACCGTTCGGCGAAGTCCTTCAGAAATATCAGGCACGTTATAATGAACAGACAATAAAAATGTAATGAGCTTTTACATGGGGAGTCTAATTTGAGATTATTTTCCATCACAGTTTTATGTGGACCTGTATACTACCACGACAGGTGGGGGGTTTTCTGCTGCTTTCCTCTGGTGTGCTCCGTTTTATTGACATGTTTACCTCTGTCAAAGATGTTCTGTTTCCATCCCTGATAGGTTCTCTGACACTCTGCAGGATAGCTCCAAAAATGTAGATATTTTTTTTTCTCTCGTGAATTTGACAGACAAATAAATCTCGAGCCAAGAAGCAGGTGCTTGGATTTTGGTGGTCATATATATTAACCAAAGCTAGATGCTGCAGCAAGAGGGATGGAGACCAAAGGCGAGACATAAATTTAGCTTTAAATGTCAGGAATAGGAACGACATTCTTGGCCAATTTGGTGAATCAGAGGAATTACCCAGCTTTGGTGGTGTTTTTTTTCTCTCTATTATAGCTCTCCTCACCTTCCTTTATTAAGTGGTAATTTAAATTCCGTCTTTGTGGCGTGTAATTCATCAAGCATGTTTGAACCCAATGCTTTTATGCAGTAACTCTGCATGGTCCAAACAAATTGCTCTCTCTGCGTACTCCTTGTTATCGATGATGCTGTTGCCAGTAATTGCCATAGGAATGTAATATTCAGGCTAAAGAGCAGCTCAAAATTGTGTCTGTTCCTCTCAAATTACTGCGGCTTTGATTTGATTATTCACAGCAAAACATAAACCCGGCCGTGATTGAGGCTTATTATGCAGCCTTGAACCCTGTTCCCGCTGCTGCAAACAGCTAATGCTGCTTTATTCCTTGAATCCAATGTAAATTCATCTGCGTGAAACATACTGTCAGTGCAGTTGTGATGCCTTATGTAGGTCAATTCTTCTTCACTGCTTGGCCTTGTGATGAGTGATTTCATTTTGCCAGGGAACTGCGGTTTTATTATTCATACTCCAACAGAGATTGGAGTTGCGGTGCATTAAAGCATGACGCTGTCATTTCCCCACTCTCCGAACTGTTATTCCCTTTGCCCCAAATTGGAATTAAACCCAACATTTGCTGCTGTCCCTAATTGTTTTTCTCCTGCAGCCTGAAAACCTCAGTTAAGCCACATCTCATGGGACACACAGTATGTCATTTTATTGGTTGATATTTGACCACCAAAATGGCTCTTTTACCTCATTTCTGCCACCTCTGTGTCATTGTTTAATGAATGAAGTGGTTTTCTCACTTTGGTTTTAATGCATACTAGGCTCTTTATTTTCTAACTGGCTCCAAAATTGATCTGAACTTCACTGTGATTTTTCTTCAATGAAGTAGCTGAACACATTAGGCAAGTAGCGTGAAATTGACCTCTGAAAAGTAGCAGTGTATGTGAGGTACATTGTAAAGACCAATATTGAGGAGCTTCAAACCAAACGGATTCTTCTTTGTGCAGTATGTGTTACCACCTTAATGCCCTTACAAATATTGCCTCATGGTGGTTGTGCTTTAACAGCTGCTGGATAATCAGCAGCCCAGATACAATCACAACTTTTCTTGGGAGCTGTTTCTTCCTGTTTGTTGCTCTGAAGCAGCAGGAGGTCCCATATATCTTTTTGGTACTGTCTCTTCTGTTGATCTAATTGGATACCCTCTGTTGCCTGCAATGAATCATTGCAGGACCTCCTCTCTCCCTGCAAGTACTTATTTTTATTGAATGCAGGGTTTCCCCGAATCGCAAGGCTCAACCTTAAACTTCTATTTGTCCCTTGGCTCCAGTCATTGATCTTTTTTTCTGCCACAGTTGTGTCAGTATCACTTTTATTCCACCACAGGATTATGGGCCTGATTTTTATGTGCTCTGCCTCCCTAGAGAAAGGCCACTAGTTCAGGACATTCTCCCCACTCCACTAATTGAGTCCTAATTTGGAAAATGCGTTTTAAGGTGGAATGAAAAAGGCGACCCCTTTTTGCCTTCATATATGAGTATGACACTTCCCCCTCTTCCTCCTCCGTGCATTAGTATTGTTACTTACCCTCCTCTACCCTTGACATTTGACCTGGACTAATGCAGAGGATGTTCTGCTGCAGCGCTGGGACTTAATGGTGGCACATATGAAACAGAGTTGAAGATATTTGACATGCTCCCCATGATTTTTTTTCAGAGAGAAGTTTAAATCCTGCCACTTTGTAGGCTTTTCAACATGGAAAGCAGCTCCCTTCGCTGCTGATCCACACTGCAAACACCTCTAGGAAAGTGGCTCTCACTGAGCCGATCGAAGGCAAAGATTTTTTTAATTACTTGCCCGCTGCAGAATGGAACGGCGTGGGTTTAGCCTGTGGGTATCACTATCGACTTGAGTGTATGATGTTTTAATGAGCCCGGCGTGTAAATGATTTGTTGCAGTTGTTTATGCTTGGAAGGCTAATTTGTTTGTTTTTCTTCTACATTTTGCTCGTTCTCAGTGGATGGATTCTCATCTAACTTCGAGGCAGATTTAAAGCTTTTAAGGCGGACCAGAATGTCAAAGATCTCCAAAGCAGCAAAGGCTGTGAAGAAATTGGATGCAGCCAGCGTAATCCGGGCTATAGTGAGGTCAGGACAAGCAGCCCCAGGACCCCCGCTGGGCCCCATCTTGGGACAGGTAAAATTACTTACAATTTCACTTCTTGTTCCATCTGTTCCCTCCAAATGATCTGGAGTATTAACGTAATTGCAGGAACAGCTCTCATTAACCAGCAGGCAATGTGAGCCTTCCCTATTTTCACTTTACCAATCACAGTCTCTCCCCCCTCTGTCACCTCCTCATCCACCCTCAGCACCACCTCCATGTCCTCCTATAGCTCTATTCATATTCCCATTCTTATTCTAGTCGCACAGCTCCTTTGTGCAGGTGGATACCAGGCTCTGCCTCTGTGCGCAACTATTTTCCTTCAGTTTCCAGGCCGCATACACCAACACCTCCATCCACAACACCTGTCCTTATGCATTACCTTCACTCTTTACTAGCGAGCTGATGAAATGGGATTGAACCTGTGAAGGTTTTGTCTTAAATTCTTGTATACTTCCCCTGGTTCAATTGCTCCAGAGAGACAGCTGAGGTTGTGTTGTTTTTTTTATTAAACAGGGATGCACCACAACAACTTTTTCACCACTGATGCCAAATCCACCTGGAAAAATGCATGTGTATTGGATGGTACAATGATAAAATAAGGCAGGCGTCCTTGAATGAACCACATACACACAGACTGTTCGGTATTAGTGGGCAGAAATAACTGAGGATAAATAAAGCAATGAGTTAACTGTTAAATGCTGAGATTTACTTTAACAAGCACTAGTGTATTGTTCAGCCAGATTTATATTTTAAACCATAAAGACAATCTGCTCTCACTTTAATGATGTTCTGCTATTAAAGTTTGATTGTCCTTTGTAAAATTGAATGAAAGCAAGCCTATGGCTCGTTCTGTACATACAAATGATCTTGTTAGCCCCTTTAATGGACAGTGCTCATCAGCCTTGGATACTGTCCCCCATTGGAAACTGGATCAATTCTCACAGCTAATTCATCTCTGTGAGTTAATGGCGGCATTCAGAGAAGGAAAAATGAACCCAAGTGGCAGAAAAGGGAAAAGAACTAGATACTGAATAGAACCACAGGAAAATAAATGTCGATGTGACAATCTCACACATCTGTCATCAGACATCTGTAGTAAAATCGTATTCATTTTACAGTTCTGTTCAAAGTTCTATAATTAAATAAAATCCGGTCGTTACCGGAAACCTGAAAACGCTGCCACAGTGGGACATAGATTAAGTGGTCCAAATTGCAGAATCATAAGTCATTTTAAAAGATTTCTCTACTGTTTTCTTACACACCTTTTATGATCTGCACGACAACTTGATATCTTTTAACTCACAAATAGACTTTGTCAGCCTCGTATAATGGATTCGTCCTGCCTGGTCTTTGTTATAAAGTAATTCAACCCTTCCATCTCCAGTCATGAGATCCATCCATCTTTCACTACACATGCATTTATAAATGTAATGCCTGTGTCTTAGCTATGCAGATGACACACACACACACACACACACACACACACACACGCTACGGCTGTGTGATATGATCTTAGTTCATTTCACATCCAGATAACTATACACACCTTCTCAATAAATTCAATAAATTAATAGTTTATGTAATATTCACATGGGAAGGCCCATTCCGTATTACATAATGAATTATATACACAACAAATAAAAAGCACTTAGGCATATTTGACTATTTTTCTTCTTTCATTTAGAAACTTTGTTCAGATTTTTAGCTAAGCATCTAACAAAATGGATATAATAAAAAGGTAACTGGAAAAAAAACCTTGCATCCCTAGTTGCAAACAAAATAAATGTAAGCCTAAAATGTGAACGTGGTCAAAAATGTGTAAACGTATAATACTCTTTCGTGGTAACATTGTTGAATCGAGTGTGTCGTTGGGACCAGTCTGGGGCATAGTTTTCTGATCTGTGTCAGGCTTTGCTCCTCCATGTTTGTTTCTGGCTTTGTCCAAATGACAAAAAATATCGACGCCAGGAGTCTGATTTGTGACACGAACAAATACACAATAGAGCATAATATGATAGATGTCACTACACAAAATAGATCATCGCATGGCACATCCTTATGTGTTCCTTTGCTGAAACCCATTGACCCACTTTCTATAATCTGTTACTCAGCAGTGGAGTGTTAGATTGTATCAGAATAAGAACATTGAGGAAGTCACATGTCATAGACTTGAATTAATGAGTTTACATTAACTAGATAAAAGCCAAAGTGTATGGTGTGGTGTTGAATCTGTACACTGTGCGGCTTCCTTCAGGTTTACAAAGCGATTTGATGGCTTTATACTGTCTTGATTTGCTGTTTCTCTCCCAAAGCATCATTTTTACTGCAATGAACTATTTTCAGTAAATATGCTCCAAAAAGAACCAAGAGCAAATGACTAGACTGTGAACATAGTGTAACTTCTTGTAGCTTAAGGCAGTATTCATACTAAGAGAGAAATTGAGTAAAACTGCACATGGAGCAGCATTTGAGGGGGTGTGTTGCTTGAGATAACAGTAGCACATGAAATACAATCCACAAAGTCCTGTTTGTAAATTTTCATTTTAACAAACGAAAAGTGGCGGAGTATACTGGGAGACAAGGTTTTACCACCACAGGAAAGTTAATGATGTTAATCTTTTATCATAACTACACCTTTTGTAAAATGCAGGCTAGTTACACCAAGGCTCCTGAAGGGCTTAGGCTGTGGGGTGATGGCTTTTTATTCGCTCAGCATATAATGTGAGGGGATACAGGAGTCAGCATGTTCGTCCGTCTGTCCGTCACCATTTTGTTTCCGGAGCATACCTGGAAAGCCATTCAATATTTTTCCACCAAACTTGGCTACAGTTTGACTTAATGTGTTGGAGTGGTGCCCTTTGCTATTTAGCAACCTGTGAACCACAAGCGCTTGAATTAATGGCAGTCATTTTGTCTCCAAAGCATAGCTGGAAAACCATTCAATATTTTTCCACCAACCGTGCTACAATTTATCAGTCATGTGTTGGAGTGGTGCTTTCTGCCCTTCTATCTGTTGTCCATCCAACCATTTTCTGCCACTACTCGACTACTCTGCTGTAAATAGACCAAGTCAGCGAAACGAAGGAGCAACAAGCACCACTTTCCAGTTTTTGTGTGTTTTGTGGGTTATGCAATTGGCTGTTGGTGGTTGTTGTTGTTGTTGTTATTTGGCTAAAAACTGCATCTTTGCATAATTTGTCATTTATATTATTGCAATATTTAGACAGTAGTCAGGAAATATTGCAGGTTTGCTCACTACCATGACAGGCATAAATACCTAGCCTGGCAGCCTGCTACAGTCCAGTGTGTCTCGCAACAGTTTCATAATGAAATGAAAATATTTTGCACTTCTTCTCATAATAACATAGATCTCTAATGTTGTGTTTTGCACAGTTGTTTCAGACAAAAACATCTGAGTAAAACTAGGCTTACTTCAGTGACATCTGCATTACCGGAATCTCACACAGTTGCTGTAACTCTTAAATGTCTGAAGTAATTTAAAATGAATATAAATGGAATAGGAAAGTTTTGACAGCGCTGTAAATTATTGATTTAATGACGCAATCTATACAGTTCCTCTGAAAAGCAGATCATATGCGAAATTAAGAGTCTACGACCCACCTCTACTTTAAACTGAACTTTAGTCAGGACTTGACTTTTGAAGGACAGATACAGCGAGGAATACAGCAGTGATTTCTCCTGCTGAAACACATCCAGGCATTTTTATCCAATAAAACGAGGAGGTTCTCTGCTTTAATCTCATCCCATTTCAGCATCTTTTTTATTCCTGCTCAGAAATACAGCAGCCACGGTTTTAACTGCTGCCAAGTAAAGAGATTGTAATAACCCAATTTTACCATCTCTGCACTGTTTACAGTTAGATGTATAATTGATTTCAGGATTTTTACTGATCACATTTAAGGCACAGCTAAATCTCCATTCCCCACAGCTACACTAGAAACGTCTCAGTTTCCTCTGAGCTGAAGATTTAAGATTTAAGATTCTCGCTCTGACTGCCACTTACTCTCTGTCATTGTTTATCTGTTTCATGTCCTGTGTCAGAAACTTCAAAATATGAAAGAAAATACACTTCACGCCTAATTTTGCATTACAGAAGATACTGCACACCTGTGGCACTGTTTGGGGGGAAAAAAGGTTTTCTTTTCTCAGCAGAATCTCATCACTTGACTGGCAGAGAGCATATTTGTAATGGCAGCAAACAATAGCTATCATACATTTTTGAACAATCGTCACCATCTTTCAGATCATATGAAACTTGTCTCAGTGACATGAGTGCTGACATGTCAGCATCTGAGGTATTTTTGGGTGTTCTTCCCAAAAAACAGTGTTTCCTTTCTGGTTGCATTTTGATCATTTTGAAGAATAGTGTGACATCTTTAAGATAACAGTGGTTGTTCTACCAACTACAAGAAATATTCAGTGCGACCTTTACTGTCTGTTTGCATGAGCTTCTCCACTTTCTTCCACGCTGTGTCCTGCTCCAATATTCGGTTTCAGCCAGAAGAAGAATAAATTATTAATACAGGGCAACTAGGGAGTTATTTTAGAGTGATTAGTTTTACCATCTTAAATTTGGTACTTCTCTTAAACAGAGAACTTGCCTTCATGTTTTTGTAATTTGAAAGCATTGAAAAAATACTTGACTTGGAGACCAACAAGTGGTGATTACGGAGCGAGAGAGACATCAGAGACGAGTAGAGCGTTTTTAAATGAATTTATTTTAGCAGATATTGGCTACAAAAAATGTACCAGTAATCTTAAAAATGTGAAGATTGAATCTGATAAATGTCATGGTCCATCCCTAATAGGGTTGGATTTTTAAAAGCTCATTCTTTTTCCGTAACCGCCTTATCCTCTGTAGGGGCTGGAGCCTATCCCAGCTCACATCAGGCGGGGGTTGTGAGTGCACCCTGGACAGGTCGCCAGTTCATCACAGGGCAGACATCTAGAGACAAACAATCATTAACTCTCACATTCACACCTACGGGTAATTTAGAGTGACCACTTAACCTATTAAGGTGCATGTCGCTGGACTGTGTGAGGAAGCCGGAGCACCGCCACGCAGACAAACTCCACACGGAAAGGCCCCAGCCAACCGGCGCTGGGTTAATATATTATACACGTCCTGTGGATGAGTAAAGCTTGAGTTTCATCCCTATTAGTCACATCTGCACTGAAAGAAAGCCCTTATTGGCACTTGTTGGTCATGCTTTGGAGTCAATTCTTAATGTAAACCTGAGAATGTATTCCACCGGCATGTAATGCAGGGACAATTCACTATTTTTCCAGAGTGGTGTCTTTTGCTATTGTGTCTGTCATCTGTTATTCGTGTCCATGCGTGTTTTCCATCATGCCTTTTATCGTCCTTTCGTTTTCGGAGCTGAATTAGACTGTACAGCAAACATCAGTAGCAAATGGCAATTAAGTTTTCTATATATGATTCAAAGTGCGACTTTCTGAAACTACTCGACTCCTCTGCTCTCAATGGGCAGTCAGTGAAACTAAGCTAACATCCACTTGTCAATTTTGTGGGGGCTGGGGGGATTGGCCGCCCTCTGACAGCTCTTGTTTTAATAATGCACCAGGTTAGGGGGTTCTTTGTATAATTTACAGCATTATTTCTCAGAGAATCTCTTTTATATCCAAACAAAATTGGTGCAATACAATCACCATGACCATGATTTAGTGTATTTAATCACTTTTCAATAACGCTGTTTAATGTCCCGATGACCCTGTGTTGACCCAATGCCACCCCAACATCTGCAAGGACTATTAGTATGCGTTTGTCTCAAGTATTGCAATGCATATCATAAGAATGTGTGATTCTTTTGCATCATTTCTTTTTCATAGAATGTACTTTGAAGTTCTCTCCAAAAGCTGTAGCATTGATGGTGTGTGCTATGATGAATGATTTAGACATCTGTCGGTTAAATGTGGCTCTTTCTCTCAGACAAGGTGGGTGTGAGCTTGTAGGCATACTGTAGCTGTCGCCACGTCAGGGGTAATGAGGTGAGATGGGTTGTAACCAAGCGCTCAGCCAGGCAAAACAAAGCCGTCTGTTTGTCGAAAGGTGCCTCCTTTTCGACTGTTTGTGATGACATTGTTGTCGAGGCAGCGTGTTGTACGCGTTTGTCTCCCTTGGCTCCCGTGCTCCATCAAGCTCACGCTGGGTGTTGAAAACAGTAAATAAATGGCAGTCGGCAGCTACTCTGCTTAAGGCAGTGGCCCCGGCCCTTTAATCTTACCCAGCCTCTACTCTTCCTATTTTTTTTCCTCGCCTCTGACTAACCACCTTCGACAGGGGAAGTGCAGAGAGGTAGGCTGGCTGTCGGCTGTGGGGCAAATTTAAACAAACGAGAGAAATAAAAGAAGGAACGGAAGACAAAAAAGAGAAACTGACAGCTTTGGTACAGGAGAATAATTACAGGCAGGAGTGAAATTAGCACAGGGGAATGGAGGGGGAAGAATAGAAGGAGGCAAAAGAAGAAAGAAAATAGGAGAGCCGCTCGTGCACATTTCTTCTGGAGCAGGTTATGAGAGTCAGTGGGTGCTGAGGGAAAATGCTGAGCATTGTATCCAGACCTTAACAGGTGTATCAAATTCTAGGAGGTAGTCATTTGCTGAGGCTGCTGCCTATGCAGTCGCTGCTTTTAGCATAATAGAAATATGAGAAGTTGCCCAAGAGGGAGTGCATCCAGAATACGTGTGTTTGAAATGTAGAGTGAGCGAAGAAGCAGGAGATGAAAGACAGAGGGTAGGCGAGAGTTGGATGCCATCTACTACACTGGTTATCCCTCTACGGTTTTCCTTAAAAGTCTCTCTGAACCCGGAAAGAAATTCCCAACAGAAACTTTAAATGAATTTCTCTTTGTGGCTGAGTGTGTACATTAGTCTTAATACATTCCGTAAACATAGGCTGTAAATCAAGCATAAAGCAGTGAGAATATGCTCTTGCATTTTGACAAATAGCCTCAATTTCAATTAATAGGACCATTATAGCTCGGAGGAGAGGCCGACGGGTGCATTCAGAGCCGCTGAGAGCAGAGAGCCACTTCACTCTGAAAAACATCACACACTTACTACAAGCCTTGACATGCACACCCCATCGGATCAAGACTTCTGTCTTTCAGCATTAAAGGCAGACAACACACAGTCAAGGATTACAGCAAGTGGATCCGAGTTGATGGGGCCGGCGGCATAATTGTGATAAATGATGGCCTTTCGTCAGTGTGCCGCTCCATGGAGCAAAGAGCTCGAAAATGTGGGGGGTTTCCATTTACTTCCCCACTTCCCCCAGTCTGGATGTACAGCAACAGAAAAACATGTAATTTTCTGTGACTGCAAAATAGAGCTGATCGACTTTAATATAGTGGAGGTTTTTCCAAGTATGAGGCATCTATTTGTCCCGAAGGGTGAATCATCTGGACCGAGTCCTCCTGATTTTTCCCCTTTAGAGAGTGACAGGCTGCCAATATAGCTCCTACATAATAGCCAATGAACTGTCAACGCCAGGCGAGTATGAAACACTTTATTAGTTTGCTCTCGGTCCTGGAGGTGTAGCTGACAACAGCTGCAGAATAACTTCACAGTATACACATGGCATATGTCCAAGTTCCACATGGTCCACACATTGTGTAAGCCTTTTGACAGCTCAGAGGCTCGTAGCTCTATGAGGAAACAAGGCACTTAACTGTACTGTGCATCTTCTAGACCTGCTGCTCTGACCCTTAATCCCATGGTAACTAAATACTGCAGCATTCACAGCTTGATCAATTTATGAAGGAAAGGCTCCATCTGAAGACAGAGTAAAAAAGTTAACCTCATCAAACAAAGTAAAAAAAAAAAAAAGGGGGTGCTAGAGAGCAGCTCGGCAAGCTTTTGTTTTCTTTATCAAAATGACAAACAAGTAAAGACAATAAAAGACAACAATACAACGTCTTGTCAAACAGTAAAGGGATTACTTACATTGGTATTTTGTCTTTGAAATCAATGTAGTAAAATAGACTTGTTATTTTGTGTTGCAGTAGAATTAAGATGCTCCAATATGCTTATTGCCCATTATTTAGATGTACCATTTAAAGATTCAATCAGTCCAAACGGCGTGAGTACAAGTATTTGGCATCTTGAGTAAATGTTGGCCAGATTTTCATGTTATCAATATTCTTTGGAAATGACGACCAGATTTTTAAAGGCCTATATAAAAGCAATAGCTTGGAGCAAGGAAACGCTGATAGCCATTAATCGTCTCATATCAACGACATATCCTTGACTTCATCTATGGAGCTGTAACCAGTATGTCACCTTAGTAAAGACTAATAAACAATATCTGCAACAGTGAAGCACAATTTATTCAGGGTTTGATAGCAGTTTACCGTCTGTGTCCAGTTATTTTATGAATTGGCTGAAGTTCACCTGCCCACTTCTGGAATGATGTTTATCTACTACAACTATATTATTAAAACACAAACACACTCACTACATATTATGACCTATGTTTTCCTCCTTTTTGTCAGTTGGTGCCGCTGCTTAGAATAACGGACTGATACCACGGTAATAACGGGTTAGTTCTAATTTGTTTCCAGCTGTTCTAAACCGTGCTCTTAAAGAAGTCAAAGTTATATTGAGAAGAACTGAGCGCTAATATATCCATCATCGCACAGCAACAGAGCTACTTCTCCACCATATCGGACTGAAAGCGGCTCTCAAAAAAAGCACCAGTTTTGTCTGTTTTCTCTACTCTCTTTGTCTGTACTCTTTGCTACTGCATAACAACTTATATTGATAAAAAGAGAAAGTTAATTGTTCCATGAGCAACACAAATGACACATCTTGCCATGTTGGACTGAGAACTATTGTCAAAAAAGCACCACAGTTTTGCCTCTTTGCTTCTGTAGTCTTTGAAGAAACTCTTCGGGCCAAGTATTGATTGTTTGTAAAACGTCCTAATCGGTCGACGTCTCGTCTTGAGCTATGTTCATTTTGTTGTGATAAACTTCTACTGTGGGTTTTCAAATAAACACCAATTGTTGTCTTGAAATATATGTGAATGCGCTTTGTGTCTTTCTTAAATACTGACTAAATTAGTAACCAATTAGCTGGTACATCAAACCTAACAGATTGTGTAGATCAGGGATGATCAACCATTTGACCCACAAGTCTACAGGTTTTCACTCCACTCAAACACATACAGTTGTACAGTTTTTTTTCTTTTTTACATTTTCAGCCCAACTTGAATCTGAAATCGGCAGTGTTTCCTTTGGGTGGAATGAAAACCTGCCATCATAGTACATGTTGTTGTCTTGGTGCAGACAGAGTTTACACAGTTTACTGTTAGATGGTATTTGAATCATGGGTCTGCTGTCCTGTAGGAAACATAAAAAATTTCTCCACTGGTTCTGTATCAAACTTTTAAAGTTTCCAGCAAAGTGATAGAGAAAGTGTACAATGGAGGTCACAGTCTGTATTTTGGCATTTATTTATCAGAACAGCGTTGATCAGATTTTGCTCACAAACAACTTGATCTAAACTCAAAGAAGTCAATCATGGAGGAGAGCTGCTCAGCCCTACACAAATACTGGACATGGAGTGGGAGGAAATCAGAATCACAGTAAAGTAAACAGAAAAGTTTTTTAACCTCAGACTTTATCCTTGAGGCTGTGTCAAATCAAAAAATCAAACTGTGGCAGTGGGGGTCAGATGACACATGAGCATGAACACCACTAGACTCAAACATACATTTCTGGAATATTCTTTACAGTCTGACAGATTTGTTCACAGTGTTCAATGTAAAAATACACGCCCACAAATCACAGCAATGCATTTTGAATTACTCTCAGCACAACAAAATTTGCTGAAAGACAAGCCTGCCAAATCCACAGCACTGCAGTATACCCACGACTGCTGAACTGGAGTTCACCACAAGTTATCCGTTTGGATGTGATACTGGCTCGGCTGGTCTGAGTCGTGAGTGTGGGTGTGCATGTGTTCATGGTTGGCGTGAGTGAAAGTCTCTAGAGTTCGTGGGAGATGAAAGAGGGTCCTAATGGCGTCTCTGTGGGCTCCAGGCTGACATGGGAGAGAGTGTGGCTTTGAGAGCGAGACAGTGTGTGATAATGAGAGGGAGGAGCTTTCCCCTGAGCCTGGCCCTCTCCCTGCTCTGAACTCTGGCTTGGCAGGGTTGAGTCTCCTGGTTCTGCTCCAGCCACAGCCCCAGCTCCCCCAGCACCGCGCTCCTGCTTGTTCCTCTCCCAGGCTGAGCTCAGCTTCACAGCCAGAGCCAGCAGGTTCTTCCCCAGGAACACTGTGGAGACACGAGGGTCCCTGTACCACAGCATGCCTGTGCCCCTCAGGGCCAGGGTGAAGATATTGATAGTGACCAAGCTGAGCCAGGGGTACAAAGCCTCCTTTCGGGCTCCCCTCTGACCTGGCAAACCGGCGGCTCCCAGCTCTGTGAGGGCCACGCATGGCAGCAGCAGTAGCAGGGCATAGCAGTAGAAGAAAACCAGACCCTCAGCCCAGATAGGCAGCTTTTGCTCCATTGCGCCTACAGTCCCCACTGTGGGTCCTGCTTGGGCTTCCCACAGCCCCGCCTGCAGGTCCAGCACATCCAGCAGGTCAACCACCACCCACAGGAGCCGGCCACGTACCTCCTGCTTCCTGCGCTGCGGGGTCATGTTGTCAGCTCCCGTCAGGATGAGGAACAGAGAGGGCAGGCAGATGGACAGCAGCAGTGTCAGGGTCTTCCTGGCCAGCGGGTCGGGTGGCCGGCGCTCCTGCCTGTAGTTGTGGCAGACGAAGAAGAGCTTGAGCTGGAGTAGGGACAAGAATAGGAACCAGAGGGCGTTGGCAAATCCACGGCGTGGAGACCGAGCCTCTGACACCACACCAGCTGACACGAAGCGCAGCGCGAGGAGGAAGCCCACATCACCTAGCAACACTGCCGCACACTGCCAGACGCTCGGTCCTGGAATACCACGAGCCCCCAGCATGCTCTGCTCCAGCAGGTAGAGGTCTACCACTGCCATTGTGCTCACCGTAACCAGGGTTGATACGCACACCTGGGGCGTGGGCACCATGCCTGAAAGACACATACACATATGCACAGTGGGTATCGGCGACTTTACATCAACAGAATTCAAAGTCTGCTCACATCGTTCAATACACAGCCATCTGTCCCAGCAAAATGGAGAAATTTGCAAGATATGAACACGGTTGTTTTTCCAGTTCAAACTCAAAACCAAATGTAAAATAGTTTGATGCTTGTTGCTATGGTTAAAGACATTGGCTGCCTAGTAAGCAGTGAGCGCCCTTCATCTTTGGCCAGAGCTACATCTACCCTGGCTGCACAAGCGGAGAAGCCTGCTAAATTGTTTTTTTTTTCTCCTCTGCTGCTCTTTGAATTAAATAGACTTCATTTTACATAAATGCCCTGACACTGCCTCTCTTTGATACTGCGATTTTCACAAGTTCACTGCTGATACTTTTTCTTCCTTACTGTTGATGTTTGTGTTCTTTTTCATACTCACTATATTCATTATTAATTAATTGTGTTCAGGCACACTAGGTGCCCTGTCAAATCACTTTGTTTGCCTGTATTGTCTGCTTTGTCTGTTTTCATACTGAGCTGCAGTCTTTAATCATCACAAATTCCTCTCTCATTTCCGATGAATATTGATAACATGAAATTTGTTTAGAGATGAATTTGACTCATGTCTTTGTGTACACACTGTGTACGTCTGGGTGAGTGCATGCAGGCAATGCTAATTTGGCTGAATATGTGGGTTCATTTTTTTGTTACAGCTCATATATCAGCTACAGACAGTATAAACCTCAGTATTGATCTCGGCATGAGAAATGATCATTGACTTTACAGTGTAATCGAAAAAACGTCTCTTTATAGTATTTAGCTGAAAAGCATGGCACAGACCACTGGACTGTGTGTTATCTGCTCAGCAGCACTCGGGGGGGGGGGGTGTCAACCCCTCAATGGGATCGATGGCATTATAATATAAAATCATTACCAGCTCAGATGTGTCATAATGGCAACAGTTGAGCGTGATCGAGCAGGAGATTGTCAGGATGATTGCAGCCTCTGAGAAAAGTCTGCCAGTGAAAAATGTGTATTGATATCTTGCCGATGGAAGACACATAACTTCCCTCACTGTAAGACTAACAGGAGGTCTGCCATCTCCTCGGTGCTGTCTGAATCATTGAAGAGGGCTGAGGAGCTCCACTGGGTAAAAAAGTGGTTTTGAGATGGTGTGTGTGTGTGTATATATATATGTGTGTGTGAAAGAAAGAGAGAAAGTGAGAATAAGCACAAGATTGCGAGTGAAAGATTAATAAGCCTTTTGGCTGTCTACATGCCTAATAAAGTGTTACTGCATGATGGTAATAGTTCATAAATAAGCTCAGGGGGAGAGGGGGTGAATGTGATGAAGAGAAAAAGAGTCAAATGCAGATACAAAGTGACTTCCACCCACTTCTACAGAGACAGACATTATATGAGCAAGCATGGCCGGGATGAATCCAAATGTATTCATCAGCAGGAGTATTGAAATATCAGAGACATTACATTTTGTTCTCCAACAGATGAATCAAAGACATGGGGAAAGAAACTATCTCAAGTGATTAATCCGCTGCAAGGCATGGTGGGAGGACAGGCGTGGATCATGCCAGCATTCTTAATATCTGATTGTCTGTGAAGCCTTTTGTCTCATCGCGCCCTGCAACACGATTATGATTCCCAAAAATTGAATGAATTTTACCAAGCTGCAGATTGAGAGGATATTGGAATTTAAATTTGTTTTTCTCTTTGTCTGGGCAAACAAAACCTTCCTGCAGTGGGGGGTGGAGAGGTTTATGGTCACTGTTGCAGCCGCCTTTCTCGAGGTCGTGCTTCTTAAGTTATTCAACCTGTGCTATAAATTTCACCCTAGAAATCTCCCTGTCAGCCCCTGTTTGTGTTTTGACTCCCTGTCAGCGCTGTGTAATTTATTCTGTTCTGACTGAGGCACTGGGATGACAGCCCATGTGTCCACTCGGCTCATCAATAATGACCAAATTCATCATTTCTCTGTCAGGGAAATGACACTTCTGTTGACGAGGTGAGGCAACCTATTTCACTGTAAGCATGAGTAATGGCATGTTTGCAGGTGAAATACTTGTTCATTTTACTTCATTCCAGCCTCAGGTGCATGTTTTGCTTTGCAATGAAAAATCACGTACACGTGGAAGGGAGCAATGTGTCTAAGTATCATCCAAAAAAAAAAAGAAAAAAAAAAAGAAAGCTCTTGAGGTGTTTGCAGCACACTCGCGCTGACAGAGATAAAGCAGGAGGCGGGGTTGACACTGGCATTTGTTTTCTATTAATATTGGGATATTTCCAGGTGGACGGAAATCCGTGTAGAGCAAAGAATAATTTGTCTACCCTCACCGTTTATCTCCATAAACACCCCGCATGGAGCTCCAAATTATCACAAAGACCTCGCCTCTAAACACACTCCTCACAAGTTATCGCAGGTGGCACTTTAACCACCAAGGGCGTCAGGACAACGTCTATGCCATTATGTGCAAAGTAATTAATTAATAGAGAGTCAGGCAGTGTGCGATCCCAGATAATGCATTGTTAAATAAATCCTCTCTCCAGACCCACGGCTACATGATTGAAACATCTGTTGATCTATCAGGTAGCACCCAAAGTGTAGCCTGAGGTGCTTGTGCCAATTTCTCGGCTATCGGGTTTGTTTTTTTGTTGTTGTTTTTTTTTTTTTTTCCTGAAATGTGGTTATCATTAGCTGCCCAGGAAGCAGTGCTGCTGTGCAGACGTCTTGCATCCTCCGGCAATTTAGCAATCTATTAAACCGCTTCTCCGCAACACCTGTTTCATAACTGCCCTATTAACAGCAGGTATTGTAGGTTTATCCGTGCATGGCTGGTAGTAAAGTAAAGCTGTAGTTACCCAAACCATTCGTCTTGCACTCGGGCTCGATCCTTCTGGCTTGATTTACAACAAGCAATCAGTTTTTTTTTCCCCCGCAAGTAGAAGCGCTGTCGGTGACCAATAAAGTCTCTTTTATTGTCGGTGATGAGCCGGGCTCGGTGATAAAGTCTTCTCTTACAGCCCGGGTGTTTGTGTGCTGTCGGGCTTTAGGTTGTGGCTCATCTTGAGGCTTTAACAGGGAAAGTCATTGCACCGCCACGCCGAGCAGAGCCGAGTTTGTAGGAACAGGAAAAACCGGCTCATACTTATCAAGATTTCGAGCTCCGTCCAGATCTGGCATGGCAGATATCCTCGGCCCTAGGCTGCCCGCTCGGCTGCGCTGGCAGGCTCCGCGGTTATTGCAGGGGCTCGATCGGGATCGGAATCTGGATCTGTCACCTCCCGCAGTGTCCAGGGCTGCCGCTGTCGGTTTTTCTTTGACACGGCAGCGGGGCAGGAGCCGTGCCGGGCTGCTCGGTCGGGCTCCGGCTGTGCAGAGCAGCTGGGAAGTCGGTCAGAAGTGGAGCAGCGGCGGCGTCTCAACGCGCATTTGTTCAAGTGGAATCCGCAGACCGATTTTCCAAGGAAGATGGCTCATGGGAGAGGAGGCAGAGCGGTGCAACGGCGAGAGAAGGACGATGAGAAACTCACGCCGTGCGAGTTTGGTTGTGGTGTTAATTTGTAAGCAGGTTACGTGCTCCACTCCAGACCTCCCACCCTCCTCTTCTCTCCACTCCCTCAGTTTCTCCTCCTCTCTTCGACCATCAGCTGTTGAAGTTTAGCTGGAAGGAGATATGAATATTTAAGAGCACCCAGTTACAGTATACTCAGTCCTTATGGTAATCGCGATGATGCCACTTGCAGAAGATTATACTTGCATTGTTTGGAAGCTGGCTGCTGCCTTATTTACCCTTCCTCTCTTGGAAAAAAAAAAAAAAAAAAGAGCGAAGGAAGTGGAGCGAAAGATGCCTGTAGCCTGTAGACACATTTAGAGCTCAAAAGGCAGATGTTACAACTTTAATTAGTCCTCCTTCTGTCTGCTTACAGTCTTAGTCACACAAGGAAATCATCCCTCTGTTGTAGATTAACTCATTACAGCCGGCTTACTGCATACTTAAACAGAGGGATTGGGAATTTCTGATCTGGTCCAAAATGAATCTTTTGGAAACAGTTTAAAAGGCTGCTGGCTGCCTTAGTCACTTCAGAATTTAATTTTGGTTCCTTTGTCAGGCACAGATGGGATTTGAAGGAATTTCATATCGTCACCTTGTCCTCAAGGTCCTGCTCCTTCAGCTGTATCTGTAAGCATTTCCGTCTGCACCTTTAGCAGGTCTGGTCCTCAATATCCTCGATCTGTGGCTCTCAGTGTGTGCGGGGTTCATTTTAGAGTGAAAGGTTTAATCAGACTGGTGAGAAAGGGGATGGAGAGTCATCTTTCTTGTCAGATTCAGCTATGCGCTCCGCTGGTTTCTAAGAGAAGAGAGATTTTCTATTTTCCTCACTTCAACGTAGGGGTTTTGTTCTGTTTCACCCTTCTTTTTTCCGTTGCATCTCTGTCACCCCTCTCCTCATTCCTGCTACTATCCTATCCCC
Source organism: Coranthus polyacanthus (assembly GCA_037367275.1). NCBI lineage: Eukaryota > Metazoa > Chordata > Actinopteri > Kurtiformes > Apogonidae > Coranthus > Coranthus polyacanthus. The sequence continues at coordinate 14,889,605 of JAPQRN010000002.1, forward strand.
CTTTTCTTGTTCCCTGTGGGTGTGGTTGAAGGTCACTCTGCACACTGGCTCACTTTCAGAAAAGAGAAGGGGGGGGGGGGGGGGTTGAGGCAGGAAAAGGA
>JAPQRN010000002.1:14889805-14905899 GCA_037367275.1 Coranthus polyacanthus
CCCCCCCCCCCCCCCCCCCCCCCCCCCCCCCCCCCCCCCCCCCCCCCCCCCCCTCGAGGCAGGAAAAGGACAGTGAGAATGGCAGAGGAGGGCGAGGGGCAGCCAGGCTGTTCACAGTATTGTGCAGTCATCACTTTTTTGCTTCAGACATGATTGGGGAAGTTTGGAAGGACACATGGGGTTACAGTCTGTCCAAGAATGCTAAAGGCGTCAACAGTGAACCATGTGCCACATCAGACCTGAGGCTGACCTCCACAAACACGGCAAACATGAAGGATTCAACCCCTCTGCCATACTCTTCCAGGGTAGAGCTTCATGATTTTGGAAATTATTGACACTGCCATGTATTTTTTCTGTGATGTACATTACGAATTTGTCATGAATTAATAGATGAATATAATGTGTTGTAGAAAAATACAGTCATTTTTACCGGATGCCTCGAATAATGAATGGAAACAATGACTCATTCTACAATAACTGGGGTGATTTTTGTAAGGAGTGCATCTGCATAGAAAATAAAAATAGGGATAAAAGCTAAAAAAATGACTTTCTATTCTGAAGATGTTTTTTTTGTTGTTTTTTTTTTTTAGTGCAGTTCATCCTTTCTTGGACTTTAATGCTGTACGCATGGTTTCAACACATCAAACATAATAGCAGGTGAGCACTTTGACTGCTCTTCTGAGGGGATTCTGGAGGGAAATGAATTTATTGAATACACCAGTTGACTCATCATGAAGGCAGTGTCAATGAAGTACCTGTTTTTGGTCCTTTCTGTAGCCAAAATAATTCCATTCAATTGATGTTGCTTTTCTTTTTGCAACCAAATTTCCCTTTTTGGTATTTTGTCTTCTGTTCATTGCTCTGCGCGTCACTGTGAAGTGACTGTTGTGCATGTGCACATCACGATGATGATGCGGGAACAATTTATTTTGCAGCCCTAATCTCGCTTTCAGAGTCAGAGGCATGAATTAAAGAGCACCTTAGCATGCTGGAATTCAGCATTATACCTGTGATTAAACCACAAAGAGAACCATTCTTTGTTCATCTCTTGTTGTTGCAGTCTGGCTTTGTTGTCTCCACTCCGTTCCAACCCCTGACTCTCCTTCTTGTCAGCCTACCTTGTGATTTTTCCGTCATCTCCACTGTGGAGCCCCAGCTGCCTGCAGTTCAGGCTCCTGTGTTTCTGCTGCAGCCTCCACACGTGATTAATCATGTGAAGTGGCAAAAAGCACAACACTGTCAAGACTGTGAGGGGGACCTAATGGAGTTGAAAATGGGATGTTTTGTCGCAATGAAATCCATTTTGTTCCACAGTTGCAGGCTTGCTTGCTTTCTTTCACCATGCCCTCAAACAGGAAATTCTTCTCTTGCCAGGTACCAAAAGTGAAGGCTGTGTCTCTTTTAAGTAGTGGTTCAGACAAGGAATAATACACCGCAGATAAGTTTTGGCTTGTTTTGGTTGTTTTTAAAGTGAGGTCCCTGAATTTGGTTCGCTCCGTCAATTCTGCACCCATGCTCTTCTGAGCAGCTCTTCTCAGTCCTTTTATGCAGAGCTGTATATTGGCCTGAGCACAGTTCACTGGAGACTGGGGGTAAAAATGGTTTTCATTTTCCACTTTTAAGACTAATCCAGGGGTTGCATGGTGGAAAATCAAGAAAAATGCGTGTCCAGCGTGAACTCAATTTATTTCATGCTGTTTGCTGTGTGTATCTGTTGGAGCTAAACTGACCTGCTGTTCAACCTCTTTGGCCAAACCCTCTCTCAGTTATCCCCATCGCACAGCAGGCGAGCTGCAGCTCAGGGGTTCAACATGAAACTTAATCAGCTGTATGGTGCTACAATAGGGCTGCATGTGATAAAATGCCAACACCGGAGCAGATTAAATGAACACGGTAATGACGGTAATGAATGAGAGTGTTTCACACTGAAGAGTTTAATTAACCTCACCTCCCACCATCCTCTCTCCACTGTAACACCTTCGTCACCGTATCGCAGCCTTCCTCTGTGTCGGCCACTCTGGGCAATTTATCCAGTAGCCTTGTATGCCAGGGGCAATTAATCCTGCCTCCTGCCCCAAGGCCTTGTCTTATGTCTGTGTCCTTTATCTCCATGTTTGCCACGCTTCTATAAGCACAATACTTCTCGTGACCTACTCTCTCACTTTCTCATCTCCCTCCATCTCCTCTTTTCTTTCGCTCCCTCATTTCTTTTTTTTCTTCTGTTCTCTCAGATGCAAAGACACCTGCGACCACACACAGTGAACACTTCCTCCCTGTCAGCAGTCTCTGGCATCTTAATATGCACACATATCCACATTTTAACTGATAGTCTTGTCAGATTAAAATGAGGCCCAAGTATTCATACATAAACATACGCACACACTCACCCATATTCATGAGGACCTCCTGCAGCCTTCACTTTACTTCATCTTCTCACCCGTTGTTCCCCTCGGTCAAACAAACCTTTCTCATTGTGCAAATATTGACCACGATCAGCAGCCAAATTCTGACAACTTTAATAATCCTCAGCTGTCTCTTCGTTTCCCATCCCTGTCTCTCCTCTGGTCCCATCAAGTTCCCTCCTCTGCACACACATCCTGCTACACCAGTGCTACATCTTGTTAAAAAGAGTTAGTGAAGCTGAAAGGCCAATCACATTAACACGAAGGGAGTGTCAAAAAAGACTGCAGAGAATATGGTGGAAGGGTCAAATCAAATGGACGCTGCACAGATTTTAATTGCAAATGCCTAATTGCTCCCATAATCATGAGTAATAAGACTCTGCTGTGCTGATCTCAAATGGATCATATAGCAATTACTCACCACTGTCGCCTCTGGATTTGACGGCAAGAAATATCTTCGTAGATTAGGGTTTAATCCCGGTGCCCAGGATCTCAAAAGTCTTTGAAGATGTACGGCTGAATGTCCCCGTCCACAGCTAGTGTGGAGGGCCCCGCCTTGGGTGATAGGCTGCAGCCATTTTATACTGGAGAGCACCCGGCTCTAATCAGTCATGGTGGAAGAGAGAGGATTTATCCAGCAGCTCGGACTCGAGGATGATTAGATGCTCAGATGCAGTGAACGGGGTAAGTGATTTGGCCAGGGCATGAACGTTACTGTTCCAGTTCTCTCTCTGATAAATGTCATGGGAGGCTGGAGAAAGCCAACCTTGAACCCTGCTTTCATGGCATGCCAGCCTCCTTCCACATTTACAGACTTTCATTGTAATTACCACGTGGTCCAATTGCAGTAATTACTGCAGTTAAACTATTAAATAGCCTGAGGCCAAAATAAAAATTGCTCATGCTGTCATATTCAGAGGCTGAGATGCCTGGACTCTTGTGGAACAGCTTAATTAAAATATTATTACCTTTCTCTGGTGCATACTTAATTGTGTGCAGAACTCAGAGCAAACTGTCCCCAAGTGTCTCTTGTCCTCAAGTCAGTCTTTTTCCTACTTGCCACTCCTCATTCTTTTCTCTGTTTGTTCAAGCCCTTTTTAGCAGGAATGACTTTCTGGTCAGGGAGGCCCTGTGAAGTCTTTGCTTCTGTCTATCTTTAGCTCACTTCTTCCTCTGTCTGCATAATGTCTCGCTGTCCGTGCTTAAGCACATTTTAGAAGCATCAGGCATTATCTCCGGCTGGTCAGGGAGGCCCTTTCATGGCATTGTGTGGCATGAAAAGGGCCGCCTGAGTCATGGGAGAGATCATTATCCGACATTGGCTGAACAGAAGGAAAGGAATGGGAGCTGAATGTGTGAGGCAGAGCCCGAGGGTTCGCTTTGACTCATATGCAGCATCACAGCCTTTATATTAATCCATATTTAATTAGACTTTCCTTCTGTGCTCCCTCCCAGCTTGTTTACCCTCGCTATGTTGTTTTGTTCGAGGGGGAGGGCATGGGTAGAACGTAGTGAGGTTGACATGGGATTACTATTAATAATCATGGGAGGGGAGATAAGGTAGAGCCTTGCAACGGCTCCAGGGACGTAGCTGCATTTCATTTCATTAGTCGAATATTGTAATTCAAATAGCACTTATAATCTCTGAAACAATAACCTGCCTCAACTTGTGTTGAAATTTCAATCAGTTTGCTGTTATTGTGATACCACATGCGCAGTGTTCATTAGTCTCTAATGTAGACATGGGGTTCGGTAGATGGTGAGTGATTACTATTCATCAGGTGTTTCTGAAGCCTTTAGTGGAGATGATGTTCAGAGAAGTTTCTGCTCCGTTAAGTTCAAATAAATGTCTTCCCCGTTCTGTCATTGGAGAATGTCTCAGGATGACTGACTTTTCATCAGATCCATTATTAGTATCTGAGGGCGCTGTGCTCTGCTCTGTGTGCTCTGTCGTGGAGCAATAGAAGCTCGCAAGTCCATTAAACTGTGTATTAAAAAAAAATCCTTTTTTTCTTCCCTCATTTCTGAAATGAACATTTCAATCAGTTTGTTGCCTTTGGGAAGGATGGTGGGTGAAGGTCAGTTTAAATTTCAGCAGTAATAATTAGATTCTTTATTAGTCATTGCCACTGAATTCATCTCCAAAGAGGGATGGTGCTGGGGAACAGCGTTGGCCGGGTGTTGACTTAATGTCACCCATCCATTTTGCTTTCGCTCTGGTTGGCCTCGCAGGAGCTGGAAAATGGGAGGCTCATTCATCACTGGGTTTCTCTGGCTCTGGGCACCAACATGCATTCAGTCATAGATCGAATGACAGACACAAACACACACACAAATGCTGTGGAACAACAGGGAGCTGCAAACACACAGTTCACATTTCACTGTGAATATAATGAGAGAAACTATATGAAGTATAAAAATGTCTCTGCCAAAATGTTATGGCACATAAACACACTCACTCCTCACGCATAAACTGTCAGGCAGACTTTCTCTCAACCATTCATGTGTGCCGATGTAGTCAGAACTCTGAGGCTTTGTGATTGATTGATGGACAGAAGCACAGGCATCTGTATTCTGCCAGCAGTGTGTGACACAAGTGACGATCAGCTTTGTGAGCTTAGACTCGTTATACATTTAAAATAATCTGTGCATCCTTTTCCAGTGATTGTGTTTATATGGGAGTCAGTTTCCAGGTTGTTATCCTGGTTTGATCATATTTAGGATAGGCCATTTACATGGAACACAGAGAAATCTGGTTATTCATATTCGTGCATGGATACATGATAAATGCTAGCATCCAGGTTAGTGGTTATTGCCTGGTGTTTGCGCAAGCATCTGTGATGTTTACAGCACAAATCGGGAATTGAATCTGATATTCCAGAAACTGATGGCCTAACCTTAACTTAATTTGATTGTGGCTGTTGAGGATGAAACCACTTTGCTTTATAGCAGGCTTAGCACTCGGCAACACTGCATGGTGGATTTGCCTGTTTACTACAGATATGTCAGTGCTGTTTCCCCGTATATATTTTCCCAATTACAACCTATATTGAATTCTTTCATTTCATGAAAGTCAGTAGTCAGCTGGAGTCAGAGACTGGGATAGCATGTATATGTGCTACATGGATACTCCATGTAAATGCACACTATATTTATTTCCTCTTTTCCCTTTTCCGTTCTTCCCACCCAGAGAGGAATCCCCATCGGACAGTTCTGCAAGGACTTCAATGAGAAAACCAAAGAGATGAAGGAGGGCATCCCTCTCCCAATCAAGATCCACGTGAAGGTACGTCTGCACAGCTCAGTGTAGGTCTCCATCTAACCTACTGCTGACCCTTTACACTCCCTCCCATGATTGTGGTTAATTCCACGAGCTGCATAACATTACCAGAGCAGTTTCATTATTCATACTCTACCACCGAAGTAAGCCTTTCCATTTGCATTCATTAATGAAGCAATACCCAGAGGAACTTGGCGTCGAGAAGCACTAAGTACATACAAGAGATGGGAATTTCTCAGAAAAGAGGTGTTATAGTTTTTTCACAGGACCACATATTGTTCTACTTGTCATGCTCCCACTCCCACCTCTTTGTGTGTTGTTTCAAATCAGGAGTGGCATCCTTTGAGCCAAATAAATATGCGTTGTAATGAGGTTTGTGATGTAAGGAGGGGAAGTCTAATCCTTTAAAAAGCATGAATTTAGTTTGACGTGCAATATCCAGCAACAGCCCTGCTATCACATCATGTCCCTCGCTGCTGCTCATCACTGCCATCTGGTGGCCGGTTGTAGTTAACATCTTCTGATCTGTTTACATTGTACCAGATGCACTCTGCATGTGACGTGCATGCAACATGTTTAAGTTTAGCATACTTCAGGCTTGAAGGTGATTTCTCTCAATCTCTCAAGGCAGCCTTCTCAAACTTAACTATACTGCTTATTTTGTTGATTTTTCTTTATGTTTTGTGTATAAAATGTATCAATAAAGCATGTTAGAATGTCCCAAGCCCAAGATGATGGTAAAATTGAATTAGTGCAACATGTGAAGATATTTCATTTACAATTCAAAAGCAACCAACAGAAGTTGGGCTTTTCAGCTGAAAATGGCGAAAAAGATGATCAATATACAGCTGTTTGCAATTAATATTCTTTCAATCAGCTAATTCATTAATCGACTAATTATTGCAGTTGTACTTGCATTAAAGGAATACAGTTTTGGCCTGCTTTTATCATTTGTCCTGTCCGTATTGGCTATTAAAGAACCTTTTTGAAAGCACTTTTAATGTGATTGATGCAGGGGCGAAATTTCATTTTGTGCACAAAATTTCATCTGACTAATATGCTATGTCTGAGTTAATCAAGTCAAATGAGTATCTAAAGTTAGTAGATAGTACAATATCCTCTCTTTTTGTCTCCAGATAGTTTCTGTCCTGAGTCACAGTGGAAAGAAAGTGATATTTAATTCACCTCAACTGCCAAAATCTCATTTTAACTTCAAAAAAACTTGAGCATGTGTTGAATTGAGCACCTAACTATTATTTCAGTACAGATATTAAACCTAATGCACTCACATGACAGTGGTATCATTTATCTCATAGAAGTTTATTTCCCAAAATGTCACATCGTCCCTTTAACATCTGTTAGTTTTCTTTGCTCTTTTATTTATTCCTATATTTTTCCCTCTGTTGTCTTTTGTTTTCTCATTTGTTAGAAAAGCTTGGTTCTGTAAATGTTTGTGTTTCATCTTATGAAATGAAGGAGGAAACAAACTGTGACTCATTGGACCTTTACAACCAATAGCTCTTCCATAGATAGAGAAAAATTCTGTTTGCTCTGTCGAAAGGTCACTATTGTTAGATAACACGGCTCTGATGACAAATCACCTGCTCTGTGGTCTCTTCTCAGCTTAATCTACAGTTTGTTGTGTGGGGTTTTTTTTTGTGTGCGACAGATGACAAATGATCCAAAGTAAACTTTTCTCAGATGATTTATTGATGAAATCTATGTGTCCAATTTTAATTAGTAAAGGACTTGGGGTAGAGGATGAGTATAAATTAAAAGAAAAGGGTCAGAATAACTCAGTGAAGCTGAAGAGATTATTTTTGTTTTGGTCCTGAGGGGAGGAAGGAAAGGGTCGGAGAGGGACGCTGGAAAGCAAATGTGAAGTTAAACATGCAAGGGTTAGATAACACAATGTCAATGCTAAATACAAGCTGTAGAGTTTGCCATTTTGTAAATGAGTTTGTGTATCATTTTGTTTTTCTTCTATAAATGTTGCCATTCCAACACAGCTGACAAAATCCTGTGTCGGATAAAAACGCGATCACTGGGAAAAGATCTTCAGCTGCAGCACCAAATATACATGACCAATGTTTTCTATCACATTATGAAACTGCAGCTAAGAAAAACCATTTGAAGCAGCTGCTATGATGGACCTGGACTTGTTTTTTTTGTGAAACAGTTGGCTACTTTTTCTTACGCAGAGACTGTTGTAATAATTCAAAGCCCCTGTAGACCTCTGCATTATGTTGTACACATAAGTTATTATTTTTCAGGACTTTAGGGGTTCAGCACAGTAACCAGCAAATGAACACAACAATACATTTGGTTCTCTGTATGAAAAACAATAAGGGCAACAGTACTGCTTAGATCTGAGAGAGTGAAACAAAAAACAAATGTTCTTATTCAAGTTACCAGTGATTTTTGTTAAAGACATAACTGATGGTTTTCAGACGGCTGAGGTGCTGTTTGCATTCTGGGGGTCGGTGGTGGTTGGGGGGTTTGAAATGATTTGAATGAAGTTATTTTTACTCTTTTTCATGCTGTTTTGGCTGTTATCTTTTCCAGCTTAAGAAACTTGGCAGCACTTACTGTGCATATAATCAAAGTCTGTATTCATATTCACATCAGCATTTTCCCTAAGTTTGTGAAAGATTGAAGTGAATGCGTAGGGTTTGAGGGTTTTTTTTCACATCACGTTGGACCATTATCTTTCCCATATCTGTGTACAAAAATTTGGGAAAGCTAGAGGAGATAAAGAACAACATCCAAAAGGCTAAAGACCACACTTGCTAAACAAGTCCACTGGGAACAACTGTGACTTTCCCCAGGCTTGGTTCTGGGTAAAGTCGTTCAGTATGACGGGTTTTCCCCATCATTTAAAACCTTAGGCGCTGCCTCCAAGCCATTTTGCGCTGTACCTAAGCCAAAATAATTGTTGGTCTCCACATGGTCCCCAGTGGACTTCTTAAAAAGTTTTGTTTTTAAGCTTTTTGGAAGTTGTTTGTCTTTATCTGCTCTAGCTTTTTCAGGTTTGTGTATACACGTATGTTAATGATAATGGTCCAAAATCATGTGAACCTGTAGATTTTTTTTTTATTGGAAAAACGCAAAATTGTCTTCCCCCACCTGTGCGCCTAAATCTCCCACAAGCTTGCAGGAACACACACAGCATCTAAGCCCTCAGAAAACCCCGGGAAAACTCTCTAAATGTCTCTCAGGCTGAGTTATTTTTGGTAGTAGGCACAGAAACAGAGGTCACGTCCTTGGTATTTTACTTGTATTAAAGCTGTTTACATTCAGCAGTTACTCTGAAATAACTCGCTGAGGGTTTGAAGGCTGATTCCGCTTCTTTTTGCTCTCAACCTTGACCACTAAAAGTTGTATTCCTGGTAGTGTGAAGGCTTCAAAACATATTCCTGGTCTAATACTGGCCTTCATACTGGAAGATAAATTGTACAGAAAACTTAATCAGTTAAATGAATAAATTACAGTCCTCTTTTGGTGTCTAAGCAAAAATCTCTTAAGGTGGTTTGTGCCAGGGGAATCATGACCTCATTTTTTTTAAATATGCACTACAAGCCAGTTTTTGGCTGCAGTAATTGTTACCTCTGCCAAGGAGGTAATGTAATCACCCACCTCTGTCTGTTTGTTGGTGTGTTTGTCTGTCAGCAGGATTATACGACAACTAACTGCTGCACCAATTTTCATGAAACTTGGTGGAAGGGTAGGGCATGGGCCAAGGACGAGGACCTTTTAAAAGGAGTTGGATCCTATTTATTCTTAATCAAGGTGTACACGAGTGCGCCGTCCAAATAAAGCACCAGGAGCTTGGACGCTATGTCCGGACTCCCGTTGTCATTTACTGCTGAATTGTGTACACATGCACACACACATGGAGAGCAGCACATCTGCTTTTTCTAACATTACAAGATAGCAGGGCATCTGGTCTTAAGTGCCACAAACATTTGCCATCTTTCTATTTCTTTTTGTCAAAATGATTTGATTTGCGTAAGTCCACATTTCGTATTGTATAATTTATAGAAATTGTATGATGTCTTTTTACTTTGTACTTGCTCTGACCTGTTGGCAAAATGAACCTAACTGACTCTATAATCATCTTCCTACACCACATATCTACTACTTGCAAAGCTTGAATAAGAAAAAGAGAAAAAGTCTTACATTTGATTAGAAATTGTCTCGACAAGGCGGTGTGTTTCAGTTACAGGCCTGTGGGCCCTTTGTGTGTGCTCTGAAAGTGGCTTTCTAGTTTGATGTTTCAAAGCTTCATTCTCTTTTTTTCTGTCTCTTCAGCCCGACAGAACCTATGACCTGAAGATCGGCCAACCCACTGTGTCGTACTTTCTGAAGCAGGCAGCGGGGATCGCAAAAGGGGCTGGAAAGACAGGTGAGATGTACTCAAACTCCACTTTTCACCTGCTCAGCCCTTCTTGTAATGGACACACTTCCCTCCCTGGTCTTGCTTTGAGGTTTGCTCTGACTGATGTTATATTCATGACCGCTGCGAAGGAAGGAAGTGGTAAAGATGGTGTTTTTGAAAAAAAAAAAAAAGAGAATTATGGATTTCCCCCTTTAATGCTTCAAGCTACTCCAGCCTTGTTAGCGCTGTTGACTCCCCCCCCACACACACACCTCCACACACTTTGTCGTCTTTTGTGCCAAGCATTGCCTCATAAGTCTCTTAAATTTTTCATGCTGCTTTATTTACACTCCTCCATCTGTTTCGTGTGTGAAGGCCACGAGACGGCGGGGATGGTGTCGGTGAGAGCGGTGTATGAGATCGCTCAGGTGAAAGCCCAGGATGAGTGCTTCAAAATGAGGAACGCCTCCCTGGAGACAGTCGTCAAATCCATCATCGGCTCGGCTCGATCGCTTGGCATCAAAGTTGTCAACGAGTAAGTCGATGCACATCATATCAACATGAGAGAAACACAAGCAGAGGTGCCAGAAGCTTCCTAAAAAGACTTATCTAAATAATTTATCGAGTACATGCAGGTCATACATATTAAACACACACACACACAGACAGACCTGCATGTGAATGCTGGTTCGATGTGTCGTCTGTAGATGCTGCTGTGTTTCCCAAACGACCACCAGAGGTCAGATAAGACCACTAGGAAATGACCTCGGTGACCACAATGAAATCAACACCTACAACACCTGTAGCGTGTCCTTTATAGGCTTCTTTGTGGCCTTATTTGGTCATTAGGTTAAAAAAAACAGTCCTTTCTAGTAACTGAGCGAAGACTTATAATGTTTTAATACCAGTCTTTGTCATTTTTTATTTATTTAAATGATGCAATTCAGCACAAAGCACGCTTCAGTCATAGAGTAAGTCTACATCAAACTAAGTAAAGCAATTTAATTCACCCTTTAAAACCTTCGTGGGTCCTGAGCATAAACGGTCTGTAAAGATGGCGTTTCCTCCCTTTGTGTGAGGAGAAGCCGAAACAACAATATTTCAGGAATCCTGTGTGGTTGAGAGAGGAAAGGAAAAAGACTCGGAAGGAATCGTAATAGCAGTGGGTCCGTTTTTATGGATAGTAATTCTGATATGAAGTTAATAATAAATAAGTTGAAAATCACGTCCTTTGCCAAACGTAAGGTGTCAGAAATTGCGTTGCCTAAAGACTCTTCCCCCTCTTTAAAAAAATAAAACACAGCACGAGAACGGGACAGGATTCATTATTTCCAGGACTGGGACTAGACGGGAGTATTTTTGTGGGATTGGGATGGGACAGGAGTGAAAATCCCTCCCTCTAATGTTGGCCTTATTCATTTCTGTGGCCGCATCTGACGGATTCATGACCACTATTACCCATTTTTATATCATCGAATAACTTATTAAAAACAAGCTGATCCACAGCCCGATGAACTGAACCTAAAAAGACAGCAAATCACTTTTGGGTAAAAATGTATTTGATGGGTTAGGACCCATACTGCAGCCACCGTCGGGAGATAGAGATGTTCTGACTTCACTTGTGGGGAGCTGTCATTAAATCTATGTTTACACACAGTCTATTGTCCTGAGTGGAAGAGGAAGAAAGTGTAACATAACTTTAAGGTCGTGTTTACAGCTCACAAGTAAAGCAATAAAATAAGCAGGTGCAGGATTCATTGTTTGGGTGAAATTCGCTTCAACTCTCACGATGCGTGCCGAGGGAACTGCTGAGGCTCTCCAAGAAACAGGGACAGAGAAAGCCGAGTGCCACACAGCATAAAAACAAAACAGCATCTGTTTTTCCAGACTGTTAATCATGCCAAACTGATATGGGACATAAAATCTAAGCCCGCAGGCATCCTCAGCGGACATTTAAATATTTGGAGCATAATTTCAAAAAGATCAGACTCATGCTCTGCTGATTCAAACCTGGACTGGCTTTGTTTAAGTCAAACCTGGCTCCACATGCCTGGTTAATTGTGCTATAGAAAAGGAGACAGAGTTGATGCATAGAAGTAAAACTGCACACTCCTCCTTGTGATGAAGTACAAGATAAAATGAAAAGGTTGGATCCCTGCGCAGAAGCAGGATTTTATGGTGACTACAATATTTACAGTTTTGGGGGAAAAATAAATCAATAAACAAAAAATGAAAATGATTATTAAACTTCGAGTAAATGACCAAAGGATCAAAAGAATCAGTAGAAACAGTAGAAGCCTTATTGATGTGGTATTTGCTGATACAACGGAACAGATAACAAAAACACGCAACAAACATAAACCGCTGACAATAATATGACTCTTCTTATCATCAGAAAACAAAATGTCTGCAGTATTTTTGTAGCCGCTCCCTGAACATATAAAGCTTGAGCTCATAGAAACGGACGACTCTGATGTGTGTTGTAACTCTGTGACTAGTGTTCTGGTAAAATGAAAACAGATCTGCCAAAACTTTAAATGTAAGCAAAAGGGTTATGAACTTACAAGCGCATGAGAAAGCAAGCAATTATCTTCTAGACTCGGTACCAATCATCTGATCTATAAGAAATAGAGTAGTCCAGGAAATGCACAGAGCTTCATCAACAAATCATACAATCAAAAAGGAAAGACAGAACTAAAAATACATGACCGTCACAGATAATGTCACTATGCCGCATGAATTTAACACATACTTTTAAAATGAGCGGAAGAACCGACACGTCATTTAGCTTTTTCAACTGTAACCGTAATACAGTAGCTACACAGTCACCAGATTCCTTTTGTGTCCAAGAGGTAAATAAAGCAAAAATACGCAGATGACGTGGTCATATATGCACCAGCTTTAACAACCTATCAAGGCAGCCGAGATCCAAATGACATATGTGGATGATGTCCATCAGTGAATTTGAAAAAACCAAACAATTAAAAAGCAGGAACAGTCTTGGATCTCGACTCAAAGAAGATTTAAAAAAAGAAAAAAACAGTCAAATAAATGTTATGTTTCAAAGTTATCCGAGGCGGCCTGGTTATTAGTTCACTCTATGATGTTGTCACATCCTTATACAATAAACAAAACAAAAAAGCCTGTCCGACACGTCCTGAAAAGACACAATCTGTTGGCTTTGAGAGCTTCAGTCGCTCTTGTTTTCAACAGTTTACTCTTTCCAAATATATCCAAAGACAATACGGTAACAGAGTAACTATCAGCACAGTGAATAGACACTGTAAAAGACCACATTGTATATTTGGACAATCGGCTTTCTCCATAAAGAGCTGTCAACTCTGTAACACATTACCAACTCTAATCAGACTAATTACAGATATAAAATCCTTTACAGCTGTGTAAAAGCAAACCCGAGCTGCAGTCATTTGATCTAAATGTTTCTGTGGTGTATGTGGTTTTATCAGAATGAAAACTTGAGTATTTTGATTATGATGTGTATCTATCTCTAAAAGCTCAACGGCTCTAAACTCTCATGACTCCATGCTCCGTATTGGAACGATGTCAAACTGCATTGTTCTTCTCAAATACATAAATTCCAATTCACATCCTTCATTCATCATGTTTGCGGCTGCTGTTAACTTGCCTTGTTGTTAATGATCTTCAGCCTGACCCTTTGATTTTCATCTTGACTTAAGGATTTTCTACTTTTCACTTCCATTAGTTCAAACTTGTCTCGCGGCTGCAGAGCCTTATGATTTATTGAGAACACTGTCAGTGGAGAAATTGGTATCTTTGCCTCTTTCACTGTGGATTTGTCCCTGGATACTTGTTGAAAACTGGTGCACTGTGAAAAAGAAGCTTTTGTTCTTTGACGTTGAGGAAATGATGCCAAAAAACTAATGTGTGAACTTTCTGGCAGGTTGAACGTCTGAAAGGTCGTTGCATCTCCGCTGGAGACATCTTTTCGTCTGCTTTTGTCCAGTTACATTAAAAAGGACCTGCAGGGAACATCGTCCTATTACTTTTTAACTGTGTTTTACTGTGAGCTGGATTTTCTTCTAACAGTAACTCATCCGAAGTAGCTGAATATCACTTTTTTATCACCTTTTTTTTTTTTTTTTTTCCCCCTCTCTCTCTCTCTTCCTCCTCCTCTTTAGCCTCTCAGCTGAAGAGTACAAAGTCTTCTTGGAGCAAAGGGAGGAGAAGCTGAAAGCTGATGCAGCAGCCGCCGCCGCCGCCGCAGCCAGCGCTTCAACAGGCAAAAAGAAATAAAGACCTCCAATACACTGATTCCTCATTCCTATTTATACTGCGTTTGTACATGCATTCATATAAAACACAGTCAATGTTTAGTGTGTCTGATCTTAATAAACACATCATGTCCAATTATCTCCTGTGTCGTCATTTACATCTTTAACTTTGGTTCCTTTAATCAAATGATGATGTTTTTAATCTTCTATAAGGATGTAATAGATTTAAAGTTACCTTCACATTTTGGCAACAAAAGCAAGCGCTCCAAATTTGAAATTATTTATGACCCTCAGTGATTCTTTTCCACTGAACCAAACTAATGAAACTGTAATTGCTCTGTCTTAGAAGACGTCTACATTAAGTCTCTTTGATGTTATTATCTATTATTAACACTTCTGAAGGCAGTTTGGCTTCTTATCAACTTGTGCAGATGCTTTCCCTTCACATTTCTCAGTGTGGGATCTGAAGGGCTCAGCATATTGATTATTGCAATAATAATCCCATGGTTCTAGGGCTGTATTTATTTTCTTATTGACTTTTAGTGAAATTATACATTGATGAAATGTATCCACATGAATGATTAGGAAACTAATTAAACATGAGTTTGAGTTGTAAGTTACTGAAGGTTAGGTTCAAATCTATATAAAGTTTTCCAAGAGCTGGAACTGTTAAAAGACTAAATGTTATTCAATTAATTAACAGTTTTAACAGCCATTTCAATCAGTTATTAACAATTAATGCTAAATATATATTAGTTCTGGCTGTTCTTGCTTCTAATTATGAAGATTTGCTGTTTTTTAATCATTGCACTTTGGGTATCTGTCAGTTTTGGACAAAACAAGACATTTGAAGAAAAAAACGTGTTTAATTGCAAAAATTACTGAGAGATTTATTAATATAAATAATGATTAAAGTCATTGTTAGTTGCAACAGTATATGAAATATAGTTTATTGCTGCATTTTTCCATTTTTCACTTATACATCAATATCTATATTGTTTTTTCATCATGAAAATGATTAAAGCCATATAAATCAATACAAATAATGAGTGTCAAAAGTTGGGAAAAAACTAAATCTGAATGTGAAGATCTAGAACTTAAAAAAGGGCCCAAAATGGAAAAATGGAAAATAAATAATTTATTCAAAATGAACTCAGGAACTTATCAAAGGTGCGTTTCATTGTAAAAAGTCATCATACTCCTATTTCTAATCAGTACTTAAACCCTGAGTCTCAAATTTTAGTTCTTTAATTTGCAATACTGGCATTATCTTTCAGATTAACAAACGTTTTGGTCCTTATTTGGCTCCATATTTACAGACTCACCCTTTATAGCGGTTTGAAAAGTGTCTCCTGCATCTCTGACTTTCAAAACTGTGTCCTGAAGTCTGCCCTCGGTATAACCTTTTCCTCACATGTATTATTATACACTGTAATAATAATAATAATATGCTCCTTTGTCGTGCAGTGTGTGCTTTTGCCAGCAGATGGCAGCAGTTAGCTGAGTACCGCTGCTGTTCACTGCTCATCTTCACTGCTCATCTTCACTCCATCACAGACACTGCAGTAACTAGAGATAGAACAAAATGTTCACATGTAAAGAAACCTTACGAAGGCTTTGACTTGTCAGATATATTGAATATTTTTTATTCCATGCCTAAGTGATGAAGGTGCAAGAGAAATGTAAAGAAAAATAATATAGCCCTCAATCAATCAATCAATCTATCTATCTATCTATCTATCTATCTATCTATCTATCTATCTATCTATCTATCTATCTAT
>JAPQRN010000002.1:14906185-14916578 GCA_037367275.1 Coranthus polyacanthus
TATCTATCTATCTATCTATCTATCTATCTATCTATCTATCTATCTATCTATCTATCTATCTATCTATCTATCTGTGTGTTTTCTTCTGTGATTTAGGTTTGGTTCACATTTCCCTCCTGTGGCAACAGCATCAGTTTGTCCCACATCCCTCTTTTCTGTACTGTACCTCTAATTTTAGCCTCCCCTCACTTTTTCTTTGTCTCCCCTCTCTCTCCAGCCCTCCCCTCTCTGAAGCTTCTGAATGGAGGCTGAGAATAGCAGGAGGCTGCTTCAGTCAGAGCTCTTGAGCAGGAATGCCTATATATGGAGTCTTACACCGTGCCGAACGCTGATAGAGTCGCAGGTACATCGAGTGAATGTGGGCAACTGTGATTTGTAAAGAGGGGTGGTGGGGGGGTCACATGCCTACTATTATGTGTATGTGCATCATCATAAGTGGGAGGTAACTGTGTGCACGCAAAAAACCTCGATGCCAAGTGTGTGCGTCAGTCTGAGTCAGATAGTGTCTCATTCTGTCTCGTCATGTGTGTGCGTCAGTGCTGTTGCTGAGCGAAATTCGCTCCAGGGGAAGAAATGGAGGAGAGTGGATGGGAGGGAGGAAAAGAGGCGCGGGAGGTGGGATGATGATGGTGATGATGATGATGAGGCAGAGGGAGGAACAGGGGGCTTCACTCTGACGACACAAATGCATCAGCAGCATTAAGTGCACTTTAATATAAATGCATTTGTATGACAACCAAATACACTTATAAGCATCACAATAGAACACTGGTCCACAATGTCCATTCTGCAGTAAGTAAGATGATCTGAATATATTCCATCTTATACAATAAAAATCTCTTTCTAATATATACAGACCAATAACTGTTTCATACAAATGTACAAATGTGTACAACCTTTCTGAAAAGAACATATGCCTATATCCACAGACATAATGCATATGCATTAACATCATTTTCAAATGTCACACATACAATATAATAATTTTACACATGTATATTAACTTAGCCTTGAATAGCTAGAACGTAGGAATCAATCCTTTACTTGACCGTAGACAACTCTACGTGAGCATGTCGACACCATGGGAATAGTACCATTCTCAACCCGTGTCGTTTGGTAACTGAATAGAAATAGCACCCCATCCTTATTTTCATTTTTTAAAACAAAACTTTTGT
This sequence comes from Coranthus polyacanthus, assembly GCA_037367275.1. NCBI lineage: Eukaryota > Metazoa > Chordata > Actinopteri > Kurtiformes > Apogonidae > Coranthus > Coranthus polyacanthus. The sequence goes on from JAPQRN010000002.1 coordinate 14,907,361, forward strand.
ATTCTAACCCCTCTCAAAAAAGAAGAATCACTCATTCACATAGTCAATTGTGCCTCACTACACCGCACTCCAGTGGAGCAACGATGTAACTGTCCATTTGTAATGGACATGGATAAAGAGTTCAGAGTTCAGCAGGTCAGGGCCGTTTCAGGCACACAGGAGCCGCTATAAGCTGCCAGCATTGCAAATATTGATGCTGCAAGAATATCCAGCCGACTGCCCTCAGGCCAAGAGTGACCTGAAGAGCCCACATTCAGAGTCTAATGTACATTACAGCGTAGCAGTGGATTTGTGGCATGATCAGAGCTCCGGCAAACTTCCAGACATTCTCTGTTTGGTGTTAACGTCTCATAAAGCAATGGACACCTTCAACATTGTTGAGATCTTCACATGCCAGGATCTCTTCACATGTTTTCTTTTTTGTTTGCACATCACATTGATACACAAGAGTTTAGATGGAGTGATAAATATGAAATGTTAAAGGTTTGAAGCAGCAAACTCAAAGCTCAAAGTATTTCAGGTTTAAGTTGAATACTGTTTCTGAGTTTTGATGTAGCCTTTAAGGCTGTGTGGATCAAGTTCTTTCAAATCAGGGCTGAAAGGACTCTGAATACTGGACAGGAGAGTTCTCAGCAAGAAATCTCCTTCTTTTGATGTATTGATAATGGTTTTCCTAAGGATATAAAAACCGTGTAAACATTTGTCTTCCAATACGTTTGAGGTTTGGGTTTGCGTTGCTGCATGTCAGGCAAAAGTGCTATAATTCATCTCTCTATTGAAATAGCAAGAAATGTATTTTTTAACTTTTGTTCACAACAGATTTTTCACTACGAGTGAATACAGGTGCGCGTCTGGAAGTTAAACAGCGCTTACAAGTTCAGAGATGTTTCTCTGTCTGATCATATTTGAAGCTTGTATTACAGAGAAGCCGTAAAACACCACATGGACTCAAAACCCAGCCAGTTATGGGTCCATGTGGTTGCACCATCATGTAAATGTTGCACCAGTTTTGTAGTAGTATACAGATTATGACTGAACAAAAATATAAAGCCAATCTTTGTTCTTAGGAGACATGTAGGAGTTAAAGTCCTTAAGTTATATATACATTATGTATATTTATACACTTAATTATTTTTTACTTTTCAGTAAAAGGGGCTCCACAAAATATGACAATATGCCATACTTAATGAAGTAAGTCACAGACTTATTTTAGAACGGAGGAACACTTCCACTCCCATCTGAAAGACAAAAAAAAGAGAAAAAGAAGAAATTAGTAATGCATCATGTGAAATCAACAAATTATCCAACAAAACTTTGCTAAAAAACATAGATAAACTGGAGAGATTGTTACCTTTGTGGAAGCACTGTGGCGATGGATGACATTGGAGTTGATACAACTCAGGTTGTTGCCCTAAGCCAGGGGTGATCGAGGCACCTGCCCCAAACATGGGTTCCAGGACGGCCAGTTCCTCCAGGAGGGACTGAGTGCAAGACATGGCGGGCGTGGGCGAGGCAATGGGCGTGGAGGTGACGGGGCTGGGGGAGGCAGTGAGGATGAGGGGAGGGGAAGCTGGAATGGAGGAGCAGGAGGACACAGGAGATGACACCACCTCGATCTCCATTGCTTCCTCCGCTAGCCCCTCCCCTTCCGCCTTCGCCCCAGCCTCAGCCACCACAGTCGCCCCGCACCCAGCCATGGAGTTACATTGCGCCGATTGGACGCTACAGAAGTGGCCCACTCCCTCAAACTGGGAGGGTTGGCGCCAGCACACTGGGGTTTGAGAAGAGTTTGGGCTGGAGGGATTGGGCACAGGAGAGGATGAGGGGATGGGGGAGGAGAGACCAGGGGACTGGGGAGGAGCAAAATCGTCTTGGAGGAGGGTTTCTAGGATGCTCTCTTCAAACAGAGAGTCATCATCATCAAGGAAGATGGGAATGTCCAGACCTCTCCAAGTCTTGATGGGATAAAACTCCCTAAGCATGTGGACTGAATCATCAGCAGTTTCTATGGCAGGAGACAGGAAAGGGGAGGGAGGGCAGGATGAAGGGGACATGGAGGGGGGAGAGAGTTTGGACAGGAGTGGATCCAGATAGAATCCCTCTGCCAATGAGCTGATATGTTGAGCTAAGAGGGAGATTTCTGCCCTCTCCTTCTCCCTCTCTCTCTCCATGGAGAAGAAGGAGAGGCAGGGCTGTTTGCCAGGTGAAGCCTCAGGAGTGAGAAGGCCCTCGGGGGGACACTGGAGGGGACCCAGGGGTACGTCTACATACAGCGGGCCCCGAACCTCAGGCAGGGTCATCACTGTGCAGTCGCCATCTCCGGGGCTGTCAGGCGTGGGGGGCAGTTTTTCATAAAGAGAGCCACTGCAGGGCTCAATGGGGAAGAGAAGATCAGTGGACGGGGTAGGCAGTGCCAGAGGGAGCTTGGTGGACAGAGTGGTAGGGGGAGTGGGGCTAGATGCTGTGGTTGGTGGGGCTGAGGGGGAAGCTGTGGGCGCCATTGAGGTCGTGGATGTAGTTGTTGTAGCACTTGGCGGAGGAGTGGTAGTGCCAGTAGGGTCAAAACTGAAAAGGGGTTCACCAAAGGGGAAGCTAGCCCCACTGATCTGGGGGGTGTAAGGTGGGGTGCACACAAACTCTTTGGTCTGCTGAGCTTGTGAGGTGGGAACTGGGGGGAGGGGCAGGGGGAGAGCCGGCAGTGGTGGGTCAAGCTGGAAGGAGGGTGGCAGGAGGATGTTCTGAGTTAAAAAGTCTAAGTCTGCTACTGTTTCAACAGTGACTGGAGTTGGGGAGGAGGCAGCTGAGGGGCTTTCATCAGGGCCGGTGGGATGCTGCTGGAAGAAGCTTTCTTCCTCCAGAGAAGAGATACTGGAGCGAGGGTCTCCCTCCAACTGCATGGCCTCAGCAGCAGAGCTCCCTGGTTCGTCAGAAGAGCCAACGCTGCAACCAGCTGTGCTGAAGTCAAAGGACTGGGCGGAGAGACCGCTGCTCCCAGGGGTGAAGACCTGGTCTGGGCTGGACAGGGTCTCTGGGGACTGGAGACTCAGACTCTCCTGTTGAGAAGTACCAGCACTCAAAACCAGAGTCAACTGGGTCTGCTCTGAGCTGAGTTGCTGACGCACTGCCCAAGCCTCAGAGTCACTGAAAGAGAAAGATGAGAAACAGGGAATTAGGTTCGTGGTTCTTTGTATTTTTCAGTCTTTACATTGAATGACTGGTGTGCAGTTAAAAAGGGTACCTGATGATGTAGTTGTTGCTGCTAATGGGGATTTCTCCAGGTTGCAGTTGAAGCACCATGTAGAGCCAAACCCACGACTGGTCTTGAGCCTGCACACGAACCACCATTTCAGCTCTGCCCTCTCCTCCTTCTCTCACTGTTGAAGAACAGAAACAGTTGTTGGCATCAGTTTGTAATCCTATTAATCATCCTAGTGTTTTTCCACTGTGTCGATGTACCAGTGGGCACACTGTGTGTAATTGTGTGGGCATGTATGGTTGTAAAATGGTGTGTGATGGTAGGTATGTGTGAAGAGTACACTTACATAGGCTGCGGTGCTGAGCGGAGGCATGTGACAGATCCTGTGGGTGGAGGAGGCTGTACCAGGAGCGAGCGCGTAAAGCTGTCACATCAAAGCCAAGATAGGCGCTCACACTGCAGGGAAGAGTGGGTGGTGACATGTTAGAAGGATAATGTTTTACTCCTATAGTTATCACGCAAACAACGCAATAGACCCGTTTTACGCTAAAGCAACAAGTGGAGTGAGCTCACCTGTCCTGGGCAGTCTGCAGCCTCATGTCCCGGCTGTGCTGAGAGTGGAAACAGGCCAGGAATAAGTTGGTGTCAGCGAGGGGAGGGGTGGAGGTGGACTCCCTTTCTGCTGCTGGCCCGGAGCGGGTCGGGTGGGGCTCCAGAGGGGAGCAGAAACACACCCAGACAGGGTTGGAGGTCCAGTAGGACCCGGCAGCAGGAGAGGAGGATGGTGGAGAGAGGCAGCGAGCTCGGATCAGAACCAGCTTGTTCCCAGCACTCTGCCTCCGCACGGACTTGGAGGTGTTGAAACGACAGCGAAAGAGACGGTCTGTAGTAGAAGAGAGAGAGGAGGCTCATTACAAATTATGTTTGTTTATAATAAAAGAAAAAACACATTTAACGTATAACATGTTTTGTATTTACTGTATATTCTTACCTATCTCAAGTGATGTAGAGGTTGACAGGTTGGTCCTCATGATGAAATGGTCTGAGGCGTCGATGATATCGTACACACTGTCCCCCTGAGCCACAAGATCCACCTGAAAAACAAACACACAAAATCATTATTTATGAAGCTCAAACTGTAGCCCGAATGGAAATACTGCGTGAATTGACCTTGTGGAGACTCACCATTGAGTGCCCGAGGTGCTCGGAGACGCTGTCTGACAGGTACAGGAGCTTCCCTTCCCCAGTCAACAGCATCAGAAACCCCGGCAGCGCCTGCATTAACTCCGACAGTTCGTGGAAAGACAGAAACCTTGCGGTCTCCTCAGAAGCAGTTCCAGCTTCTACGGAAAAGCACGATGTAGAAAAGAAAAGAACACAAAGGTGCCGAATTTGTTAATACTATGAAACCTACTACAGTATTAAAATATTACACCTGTTTCCCGCAATAAAACAGTGGCCGCAGTGTTTCAGCACCATGGATAGCGGTGCGGCTGTCATTTTCCACTAAAGCACTTCAGCACTGTGGACAGCGACACAAACACGGCTATATTAACGCCTTTATCATCTAATGTGCTTATCAGTGTTCAGAAATGACCAACACCTTACAGTTTGTCCAGAAATCACATTTCTATCGAGACAATTGGCTGCGATGCCACTTGTTGATTCAGTAACTGTGAGAAACTGCAGTCTGTCTATGCAGCAGATTTATCAACAGGTCGTTTTATTCAGAGAAGACTCGCGCTTACCTTGAGTGAAGAAGACGGATTTCCTGGTGTACATGCAGGCAAGTGACATGATGTGCAGGTATGAGAGCCGCGCTTTATCGGCATCAGATATGGGCAACAAGTCCTTCAGGTTCCGGATCTCGGCGTTGATCTGGTCCCGTCGAGCCTTGGATGCTCCTTTGGTTGAGCGGTACATAGTGGTCTGTTGTTACGGTGAACTATCGAAATTCCTCCAGATGTTGGTTGGAGAGTTGTTGTAAGCGGAGTGTTGGTAAACGTCGTGCCTCGGCTGAAGTCTGGGCGCCCTGTCTCCGAGATGTATTAAGAGACAGGTTGTCAAAGTGCAAAGCTCTGAGGTGTGTTATTGGACTTTCATCTCATCTCTTTTTTTTCCAGAGTAAGGTTTTAAAACCTTCTCCTGTCCTGTCTCCGTCTGCTTTAGCTTCGCCACAGCGTCCAGCTCGGATGCTGGCCGGCTGCTAGATGGCTGTCCCTCCTTTCGGAGTGCAGGTGAATCGGCGGCTGTGGTAGCCGTCTCTTGCAAAGAAGTCCGGAACCCGTAAATCTGGTTGAGGGACTCTGCTCGCCGGTCACTTATATAGCCTGGGACTCCGCCGGAGTAGGGGGGCTCCCAACGCACCAACACCGACGTAAAACGGAGGGAGGGGGGTGGAGGAGAAAGGGGGGCCGAGGGGGATGAATGTGTCTCATATCAGTGTTAGCTGTGGTGAAGCTCTCCCCCTCCCGCTCCCGTGCCCTCTCCTCTCGGTGACTCTTCCTCGACGTCAGCTCTTCCCTCTACTCGGTGATGACGTCGGGCTGAAATCGGGAGCTCCGGCGACGCAAAAAGCCCGATTTGGACAAAACCGAGTAAGGGGCGGAGCAAGCGTAAAACGTAAACGGAGTCACCGGACTCCGGTGTATTGGAGGAGGAGGGGGTGCATGGGGGGATGGGAAGACTGGGCTGCATACGAAAGAGGTCTCTGTGTTTATATGTCTGGCACCTGAGGTAGGATACCCGCCACTGCCTGTTTGCCCCGGACCTGTCAGTAAACACGACAGGTGCTTGTTGGGTGCGATGCGCAATTCATTTCGACCACCGTTAACTGTCAACGTTTTAAACATGCGAGATTGATGTTGCATGCTGCACAGCCACCGCAGAGGCTAAACACAACATGCTCAGTCACTGAGCTGCTTTTGTAGAAGGCGGACATTGACGCTGAGGCTGAAATGCATCGCCTCGTCTCTCTGTCGCCTTATATAAATCACTTCTGACAACAGTTATGGCTGCATAAGCCTACAGATTGATTTCATTTAGTAGTGTGTCAGACATTAATGTTGCACATGTCCAATCTACTGCAATTCCCTATTTTCTTGTTGTTTTGAATGTCTGATATTTGTCAAAAGGACTAAAAAATACTTCAGAATGGCAGTTAATATACAAAGTATTAACGGACGTGCGTCCAGAGGGCGGTTTATTTGTGATAACACCTTCGTGATATTGTAAAACAAGTATTAGTCATTAAATTCATTTTTAAAAAAAGTAAAAGTTGCGGTACCAGCGGTGTTGCTGGTTGGCCATCTTGTCCAGTAAAATACCAGTATATGAGCCCGAAAGGCCAGCTTAACCTTCATTAAAGAGTTTGAAAATGATTTATTCTTTTATATTTGCTGACGTTTATGCGTGAGTCAGGCTCGTCGCTCTGTTGTCTTTCAGACTTTTAAAGTCACACGAAAAGTCAAAGCTTCACGAAAGATATTTTAATGAATTGTATGAATCAATCGTAGCGCGCGAAGCAGCCTATTGCGCAACCCGCAAACTTGTCGCCAGTCGCACGTGAGGTACGCAGTGCTGTTTCTAAAAATAGATCTCACCGGTGACCGACACAAGGACTGTGAGGCGCGCCCCCGCATCCCAGCTCCAATCGTCCTATTTATAAAAGAGATTTCACTTTCAGCCCAAAAATAGATCTGTAGTATGTGCTTCACATGTGGAGCAGAACACACACACGAACACTGAGGTTTCATGCGGACAAATAAGGAGCATATGTTACACAGTTTTATTTCTTTATTTGTGTGTTTATAATAACGGGAAGGGTTTTAGGTGGTAGATGGCAAATATGTTTCTTTGAAACCTGACTGCGGAAGGTTCTGGCACATTTAGTCTATTTCAGTGCTTTAAGACTTGGCTTAAGCTTTTTAATTCGCTGCCGAAAAGCCTTCCCGTGTCTGCATTTGTCTCTGTATTTGCTTCAAGTTGTTTTCTAAAAAGCACAAAGACCTGATTATTTTTATTCTACTTTCACCAGATGAATGAAGAGTCCACAGGACAAGGCTATGGTCCATTTGTTACAGTGTATTGATTAGTTTGAGTGCTGTTTACTCCTCAGACAGTTTTATAAAATTCAGATCACAGCTCATTGATGAATCATCTCTGTCTTGTTGTGGATCTTCATGTCTGCTTCTTTCAGACTCTCTCTGTCTGCATTTTGTCCTGTTTCAGGTGTTTGTTTGGCTGCCTCTGTTTCTCCTCCTTTGAGGTTTGTTTTTATCTCCTGTCCTTGGGTGGCTCCGCTCAGCTCAGTTGTCTCTACCATCTCTTTTATAGTGGTACTTCCATCATTACCAGATGATCTAAGAAGAACGACCATTTCCACTTACAGGTACAGTTGAGTTGTGTTTTTATCTGCTTTAAACGAATAAATGGCCCCAAGTCTTCACAGTGAATCTCTGCTGATGTAATTGCCTGTATCTGAGATCCTTCAAGCCATGAAATGAGAGATATGAGTTTGTCATGCATGTCACATGGGAGAGCAGCGCCCCTAGAGCAGAGAGAAACCCATCACATACCAGCGTGTTGCTAAAGTGGGGACCGTAATGTGTCAGGACAGTGACATCAGTTTTCCTTGTGGCCGTTGTAAATGCAGCATCACATTCATTCATTAGTGCCGTTCACCCAGAGAGGACAAAACGGCACAGAGGTCGCAAATCTTTATTTTTAAGCTGACCTTGAAACACTAAAGTCATGCTCTTCATTTCAGATTTATCAAATAATCTTTCATGGGTTTGACGTTGCATCAGTGCCGAACATCTCCCAGCCTCATGTTCGTCCCTCTGGACGCCTGGAACGAATCGGAGCATTGAAGAACAGTGTCAGTCTGCCACAGGTGGGTTTAAGCAAGACGCTCTGTTGTAAGGACAGTAACAGGGAGACGCTGAAGGGAGGTGTGTGAGAAAGAGTGTTGTATGATGCTGCTCTGTCTACCTTCTTGACTATACTGATTATTAAGAGCTTTAAAGCATAAATTAAGCTAAAATCACACGTTCTTAGCTCCTCTCTCTCTCTCACCTCTCACTGCATTTAATAAAAACAAAATGGCCGAAAAATATATTAAAAAAAAAAAACCCCAAAAAAACATATTATCCCAATTTCATTACTTTTACTTGCATTTCATTCAAAACCTTTAGCCTCGTTGTTTGTCAGAGGAAAAGTGAAAAGTGATTTACATCTCAGACGCAAATATCGTACTTTTTATTCCGTTACATTTGTCTGACAGCGTTAGTTACTTTTCAGGTTACAGTTTTTCATCCCCTTCCTGTCCACTGAAAACCACGTTTCGCCAAATGTGCTGATTTTGAATGTTCGTGATGAATTGAAGGATGAAGTGTTCCTTTATGGGTTTTGAAATTATTATTTTATTTAAGGTATCGATAACACTGAAGCACCTCTTTGTTGGGTTGTTTTCTCAGATGTAGTCCTTTCATAGTCTTTTGATCAGTGACTATGTATCCCCTTGTTTTGCAGTGAGATTTCTGGATAATTTTTTAAAAGTTCAGGACAAGCGGTCACCTAAGCTGCTAGTTGTCAGTGTCACTTCTTTTTTTTCAGTCGATTCCAGCTATCGAATGTTTGATTCGATAGTTATAGCTCCTGTATAGCGTGCTCTTAGGTGATCTTTAATACTTGCTGATGTTAATACAGCTCTTTTTTTATCTCACATAACTTTGGAGTTAACTGATAAGGTGGTTAATTTTGTGTGCCGTGACTTACGGCAGCACCAAATTATTCATTTCCTGACATTTTCCCTAAAATACATACTACTTCTAGTGTTTTCTCTTTACTTTTACTCTGGTTTAAAATCTTCTGCTGGTGGTCTTGGCCTCAAAGCACATTTTCTTGGTTGAGGGATACTTTAAACGTTCTTTTGCTTTTCACATGTTGAACAATCTGAGTTTAGTTGTTCTTGTACTTTGATGTCTTCTTCAGTAACAGTAAAATATTCAGCCCGCTCAAC
>JAPQRN010000002.1:14916678-14927338 GCA_037367275.1 Coranthus polyacanthus
TCTTTAATACTTGCTGATGTTAATACAGCTCTTTTTTTATCTCACATAACTTTGGAGTTAACTGATAAGGTGGTTAACTTTGTGTGCCGTGACTTACGGCAGCACCAAATTATTCATTTCCTGACAGTTTCCCTAAAATACATACTACTTCTAGTGTTTTCTCTTTACTTTTACTCTGGTTTAAAATCTTCTGCTGGTGGTCTCGGCCTCAAAGCACATTTTCTTGGTTGAGGGATACTTTAAACGTTCTTTTGCTTTTCACACGTTGAACAATCTGAGTTTAGTTGTTCTTGTACTTTGATGTCTTCTTCAGTAACAGTAAAATATTCAGCCCGCTCAACATAAAACATAAAAAAGCCTCCGGTTGCTTCTTTTTGTTTCGACTACATTAAATTGTCCAGACGACTAATTTCAGCCCGCCGCATCATTAACTCATCGGCTGGTTAGTTTGTGGCCTTGTGTCGTTTCGGCCATCGTTAGTGTAATTAATGATCAACAACAGTCTTTAACAACAAAAAGGCTTATCTTTTAAAGGATGAATTACTACACAATTACTTTCATCTCTTATCTGACCTTGTGGGCTTTCACTGTAAACCGCAAACACACCAGTGGCTCTCGTCACAATTAATTTGATTGTGATTTGGCACCAAAAGATTCAAACCCTCATTATCCTTAAAGGGTCCTTCCAGTGTTTGTGCGTGATTTACTAAGTATGTTCATTACTGCCGACCACTCTCCAAAACCCTCTTATTTTGATTTATGAACGTGTTTTTACTAACTTTGAGACGCTGTCAGATGTGCAGGCTGTTGTACTTTGCTCCCCCACTGCGTTGTTCTTAAATGATGTTTCAGCACTTGAATTATAAACTCGCAAAAGACACATTTTTTTTTCTGTCAGGCATTAAAGCTGCCAAAGGGAAGTTTCACACAAAATATGGGAAGCTCAGAGGATTAACGTTTACCTTGATGTGATTAATTTGGATCTTGTCCAGGAAGGAAACCATTTTTTTTTTTCAGAAATGTGTTTGTTATTGTCATTAACTTTACGGTTGTTCACTTTTTTTTCGTGCAGATTTAATGTGGGAGGCTTTGTATGGATGAGGAGCAAAGGAGTTTTTATTTTTACACTTAACTGTTTTGCTGTTACATCTCAACTAATGCAATAATTAAAGAGACTTGCAAGTTAATCCTTCCCCAAAAAATGTTACAGGCTATTAAATACATTTTCGTACCTTATAAAAGCCAGTTTCTGCACAATGATTAATTAAATAACGCAGAAAGTGCATTTTAGACTTTATTAAGAAGTGACATTTCAGTGTAATTTCAGCAGATATTTGTCTGGGAGAATATTAAAGCAAATCAAATATATATATATATAATAACACATTTAAACATCATGAAATGGTAAAAATAGTAAAAACTATTAAAAGAAACATTTAAACCCTTGCACGGAGAAAACGAGTTTCAACCTTCCTACATCAGTGTGTGTTTAATCATCCAAAACATCCTCGTAAACATTGTTTCTACTTCTGTTCATACACGTTTAATCTCCTTTTTTTTTTACGTAGACTTGAGAACCCCAGATGTAAAATACATTCATTTAATTTTTAAAGATTTGTTTCTAATTCTTAAACTTGTTGATGAATAGAGAAATGACAGACATCTTCTGTTCAGGGTCAAATTGACTTAAACTCAAGTGAAACGAGTCATAAAGATTTGTATTGAAAGTAAGTTTTACTCATGCAGCGTTTAAAACCAAGAAGAACAAAAATGAACAAGGCGTGTTTGGGATGAAATCAACCTGATATAAAATGTGTCCATCGTACCTGCAATTCCTTCTTTAGCATCTCTTTAACATGCTCATCAAGATATTTTTCCTAAGCTTTAAGAAGGATCAGGTTGCAAAACAAATGCTCCAATTTTTCCGCTATTTTGTTCGCTTATGTGTTTATTTATTTAAGGTACTTGTCAGTGTTGTACTGAGCAATGCGTGGACATTTGTAATCTAACTGTTTACAAGTTGATTTGTCAACGTGTAAACCCATCCCTATATGATTGTTGTTGAATTCCAATAAAAAAAGTATATCTTTCTGCACTTTGACCCATTAAATAATGTGCATGATTTACACTGATCAGTAGTTATCAGGGTAAAGTTGCCGTCACTGGTTTCCCGTAGCCTTATATCTCCACCACGAGTCTGTCTGTCTGTCCGTCTGCACCTGTAACTCAAAAGCGATGGTACATCTTGACTTGAAAATGAAGGCAGTTCTTGCTGATCCTGAAGACGATCCAGAACGGAGAGCACCTTTTCATTTCATCTCTGAATCCGCCGTATTCGATGGGCGTCCCTGACCTCAGTTTCGAACACGTGAACTTCAGATTTGATATTTGCACTCATTGCTCATTCCTTTTTCATACAACACATGTCCGTGCTGGTCTGATAATAAAACTGACGGTGTCGACGCTGAAATCACACCCACTCCACCCCAAATAACTTCAAAACAACCGACGAGGGAAACATGAATCCAAATCCTGGGAGCGTGTTTTAAGGCTAAAGGAACTGGTTCATGACATATATGTTTCTTTTTGTGTAATTATTCAGCATGGTGGGTGTGATGTAAGCGGGTGAGGGTCTGCAATCTCTCATTGTCTGTTTTTTTTTTTTTTTTTTATGGATTTGTGAGTAAGCACTCGTAATTTCTTGGTTATGTAGTGTTTTTCAGAGTGCTGGCAGACTTTCTTCTTTGGCAAAAAATAGCACACATCTTTATGCAGGAGCTCCCAGAACAAAAACACTCCAAATTGTTTATTTTTTCCACCCGGCAGTTCCGTAGGTACTTAAGCCGTCCCGCTGTCCCACACACTCTGTTGTCTCAAGCGCTGTCATTGTTGCAGTTGTCATGATAATCCCTGCCATTATGAGACGAGGTTGTGTTGGTATCATAGGTGGGTGGCACAGAGGAACACGGCTGTGGAGAGGCGGATGTGTGAAGAGCGAGGGGTTGGAGGGATGAGTGCCTCGTCTCCCTGACAGCAAATGGACTCAAATGAATCCAATTAGTGAGCTGTCTTTGTGCCAGAAACTCCTGTTTGTCTCAATATTCATGCGGAGGCTCATTTAGTCTTATAACCCTCTTAAGCGCAATCACTCCTTCTGGCACATTAACTCAGCCGCTCACTCACTCAGCGGTTTTGCACAGTAATTCATTCACTTTGTCACAAGCTCTAAACTTTCACAATTTTAGGTTTTTTGATCAGGTTTGGGTTTGATTATCTTAAATGTATTCTATTAACACATTTCTCCCTTTGACTGTGCCAATGCTCTTTATTCATTTGTGTCCTGTTGCCAACTAGATACATAACACCCAGTAGAAAAAGGGAAACAGACACTAATGCATTACATTAGCCTGGAACGGTCAATAACGGTCAGTAATGGATAAAAAAAATGAATAAAATAAAGCTCCGAATCCCAGAAACACACAGTCCTCAGTATTTTGCAGCCGTCACAGGCCATTTGGCTGTTTACTGTAAGTTTTAATATTAATATTCAGTGTTATGTGCACATTTTAGTTGTTTTGTCTCTTCACCTGTTTCCCTTCACCCACTCAGTGAGAGTCGTCGCATCGTCATTCACTTTCTCTATTCGGTTATTCACCCTTTAATTCCTTCCTTCCTTCACTCACTCGCTCACTCACACCTCTACTCATAGTGTCACTCTGCAACATGGCAGCAGGTATTTACAACCAAGCGCACACCCAAAACTGTGTAATGTTATATTTTGTTCATTTCTGATAAGTCAAGAACCCGACCGGTGAAAGTTTCAGTTTCAGTCAGTTTATTCACAAGCAAGTAAAATACAAATACAACAATGGAGATACACCGATCGGCCATAACATTATGACCACTGACAGGTGAAGTGGTAATAATTATAATTTAAACGTCGAGGATTAAATGTTCACTTGCTGCCTAATATATCCCACCCACTGACAGGTGCCATTGTAACAAGATAATCAATATTATCACCACTTCACCTGTCAGTGGTCATAATGTTAGGACTGATCAGTTTATAGAAGAGAGTCGTGAAATGGGACTCCCAGATAAGCTAGATCTACAGCGTGAAGGTAGGCGCACATACACCAAGTAACATTAGAATATACAGTTAACAGTAATCAACACTTTGGTGAAGACAAAGGGGAGTAAACAGGGGAGTAAACAGTATTTTCAACCCACAAGGCATCTGAAACTAACCAAAATCCTAAACTAAAAGTAAGGACTCACAAGATTCTCACCAAACATGCAGACAAATTCCTGTGTAAAACTTTTTTTCAAGTGTTGTGTGTTTCAAGTTGCAGTTTAGTGAGGTTTAGGTACCAAAACTATCTGTTTACGCTGAGGAAAACATCGTGGTTTGGGCTAAAATGAACCCTTTAACAATGTTAACTTCATGTTAGAAAACCTCTCTGAGTGCGGTGGCTCAAATCATACCTACGTCTTACTTAATCACTAAATGTATTACTTATATTCACTTAGATTCACACAATCCCACACTAATCTATGCTTTCACTCCTTCACTCACTCATCTAGTAATTAACTCACTCATACACGTCTTCATTTGTCTCACTCATAATGTAGCTCTACCGTTCACTTAGATATGGTCACTCACTTTTTATTTTCTTTCATTCACTTCGTAATTAATTTCCTCGCTTAGATTTACACAACCCCTCACTAGTCTATTATCCATACATTCACTCATTCACTCATACACGTCTTCATTTGTCTCTCGCACGTTTACTTATTCACTAAATCTGTCACTCATAACGTCGCCATTCACTTAGATCGTCTCAGATGTGTCACATGATCACTCACTGTCTCTGTTCACTCATTCATCTGGTGATTCTTTTAGTTTCATTCACTACTCACTGACTCATGTCCATTAACTGTTTTATCCACCTATTCCCCTCTTCATCTGCTTCCTCGGATTCACTCACTCGTTCACTTCATCACTCACTCGCTTGTTGTTCACGCCGTCACACACAACAATTCACCAACACTCGCTCTGCGTCTCTGTCGTCCTCAGCAGATGTACAAAGGGCAGGAGTATTCTGGCTCTTTCTGTGAACACTCGAACACATTTTTAGTCGCAGCCGACTCGCCAACAGGTGTGACTTTCACAGCTTCAGCCGTTGGCAGCGACTGAAATTGCGGATGAGGGACAAACAGCATGTTCCTCCACAACCTTAGTCATCACATCACAAGGAACAGCGAGGATAGATCATCAAGCTCTGTGTGAGTTATGAAAGTTTATTACAGATAAAATGTGTCAGTGGTTGGGCGGGGATAGATTGTGCTGATCTGAAAATGAAAAAGAATAACTGTTTTTGGATCATTCATGGTGAAGACAAAGGGGAGTAAAAGAAGGCGAGGGGGTTAGTTAAAGAAAAATAGTTATAGAAAATACTTTCAGGGTAAACAAAAGGTGAGGTTCTCATGCCAGAGGTGAAATACTTGTCCTTTTTCTCTAAGACTGTCTTTTCTTTTTCTGTTTATTTTTACACCCAGAGCGTCAAGGTCTGTGCTCTGCTTCTTGAAAGGAAGGAGCTAATCGGTCGCCTAGCAACACCTCCCACTCCAGCATCGAAGCGGGAGTGAGAGAGGATGTGGAGTAAAAAGCAGAGTTGAGCAAAAAAAAAAAAAAACGAAAAGAAAAGAAATTTAGGGACATGGTGAGGTACAGGGGACGACACGGCGAACCGACAGGGAAGTGGTCCTAAAGCCAGAAGGAGAGAAACGCAAGAATGAACCCATTATTCATAGCAAAATTAGAAAAGCAGAAACTGAATTACCTTCCAGATGTTGACGGTAGACAGTGGTCACTCATATAAGTTTGCTGACAGGGGCTGATATAAACACGTTTTGGCTCAACAGAGTGATTTTTTAATGTGAGTTATTGTTTTTGTTGTTATATTATGGCCTCATTTCACCAGTCTGCTGACGAAGTGAGCAAGAAAAAAGAAACAAAAGTTACATTACGGTATAGAAATAAAAACAATATGTGAATAAATACATACATAAACTCGTAATCAATCATGGGGCTAAGGGCAGAAATTCAGCTGTCTTTACTTTTATGTTGTGAAGATGTGTATGTGAGAATGATGTGCAAAATCTGAACTGTCCTTTACACCGTGAAAAAACTCTGAAAAAACCCACATCTTCGAGAGGTTCAAATTCAAAGTACCCTTCAATAAAATGAACAGAAAAACTTAAAATATTACAGTGAGAACGCCAATAAAACATTTAAAACACGTCAAACCACAGATAAACACAGATAAAAACATAACAGAAATCCAAATAGAACTACTTCAGGTAAGTGTCACGACGCCTGTTTCTGCTCATACTGCACTGATGAATGAACGATTTCATACTGTTGTAATGTTTTGTAAATTATTTACTTATTCACCTCTTCAGCATCTTTTTGTGGAGTTTCTTATGGATTTGTTTTGTCGTCAGTGGATGTGCACCTGGTGGCTTTATCTGTGCGTTTCCTTCTTCTCGACTTCTCTTGATGTAGTTGATTTCTTGGTCCGTTTGATTGGATATTTTATGTCCAGACCATGAGCGTTCACACATATCTTTGTTTTTCTTTTGTGCACAAATTAACTGAACCAACTGCGTCCAGTCATTTTTTGCTGTAAAACCAGCTGCTACGATTCCCTCACAGTTCTTTCTATCCTCTGACTGAGACTCTAATGCAGTGTTCATTTTCTTTAGTTCAAAAACGTATTGTCGTGCTGGGATTGTAGCTGTGTCCAAAGCATGCTGGGATAGCCCCGCATGTGACCAAAGTGTAGCAAATTGATGCATGGAATGTCAAATTAATGGATTAATTATTACATCTGTTGACCGAGGATGTGTCTAATTTTACTAGAACCACGAAACCTTAGGAAATCAAAGTCAGTGAGTGTAAAATGAGAGTGAAAATGAGTGAAATTCGGTCGTTTTCACAGTGTGAGCGCGTTAGCAGCCGCTCTGTTCGCGCGGTGTTTAAGTGCGTGTCGCTTTATGTGATTTAAAGCCTGTCGGATCCATCAACAGACAGATGCAGCCTGTGAATGTGAAGCATATACACAGCTCCACCTACACGCTTTACCTTCTGCCCATCACTCTCTGCCTCCCTCTCTCGGTTTGGCTTTGTGAGCCAGTAGCCTTGTACCTTTCTCTTGCTTTTCAATATCCAGTTTATTTTTAGCAGCCAGGGCACAGAACAGGGGGCAGAAGTTTACACTCGTGCTCGCAGTTATATTCGAGTTCTTTGTCTGCTCAAGGTCCAATATCACAGTACAATACCTCAGTAAATAGACTAGATATTTCTATTAAGGATGGAGTTGGCCATGCGAGGCTTTATTACACTGAATTAGATTGAATGTGCGTCTATGCTCAAGGATAGATCAGAATAGACAGATAATGTGTGTGTCTTGAAAAACCAGTGAACAATCTTGCTTCATTTGTAAATACGTGAACATCTATTTTTAGTCTTACTTATATCCGCAGCTCTTCTTTCTGTGTGTACTTAATCATTTTTATTTTCTACTCATTTGTATCCATATACATTTTCTCCCCACAGTAACTTGGTGCTGATGCAGGGTTGCCATGGTGACGTGATGTAGATGTGTTACATCATGAGAGACCTCCGAGCAGCAGATCTTTCACTGAGACTCCCTCTCTTCGTTTCTCCCCATTTCTCTCCCCTCGATTAACTCTCACCCCGTTCTCAGATAAAAGGTCGAGTGCAGATCAAAAACACGGAGACGGCGAACAAGATGTATGAACGGGGCTGCGTTTGTCTTTAGGCTAAAGAGCTCGAGCAGTGAATGAGGGAGGAACAGATGTGCTGAGCGGTCGCCATATCAGGCAGTAAAACCACATTTATACCTCGTTCTTTTCTTAGACCACTCGTCCTCTTTTCTCTCCCTGTCCTTGTACAACAGATGCCGAAAATACATCTCTATTGACCAGAAGTTAACAATCACATGACCGCCATCACATAACTACCTTCACTCTTAACTTCATTTTGTCCCCCTTCTCTCCGCCGTCCCGAGTAATTTACTGATTCATTCATTCTGGGCTGATTCATGAATGGATGGGGTCAATTACTTGTCAGCTGTGGTTTGTTCACACAGAGAGGAAATTTCTATCTATAGCGTTGCCAAAAATACATTTACACAAACAAGACCTGTATGGTGTCAATAATCTGTAAAACATCTCCCAGGTATTCTGTTTTCCAGGAGAGCCGCCTTAGTTTGGATGTCATTGTTATACTCACGTGTTAATAAAAAATGAAAAGGGTTGGCATTTTTTTCAAAAATTACAGTCATGTGGTCTCTTAATTGCTTTTCAGATGAATTCAAGTTTCGCAAAATAGACTCTCTTGTAAACCAAAAAAGTTAGACAAAAGACTGATATGACCTACATCTGATTAATAGTCAAACTCCATTAATTAATCACCTGCGTCTGTTGGTCGTTTCTCAGCACTGCACCAGGGTAGGATTTTTTCACTTTTTCTAACATTGTGAGATAAAACTAAAAGCTTTTTCTTAGGGTTAGATTTATAACAGAAGACGTGTAAGACCAAAATGTGTGTTAGACTTCATTTGAAAGGGAACATCCCCTAGTTTCTGTGTTTAACATGTAGCTAAAGCGCAACCTAAACTACACCAGTTCAAACATGGCTCAAAATCAGCCCTAAACATCACCCTTTAATGGGGTGATGGTGACCTGGTGGATGTTAACGTTGCTATAAATGCACCAGATTTACCCAAGAGGCCTGGCCTGATGTTACAGAGTCACCCTAAAAGAGAAACATTAGATTAAAATGACAAACTTATGTTGATCCTTTATAAAGAGAATAATGAAAAGAAAAGAGACTATTCTGGACACCCTCACATACTTCATCTAGCGCTACTTAAATCTTGAGGCTCATAATCGTCAGTGTACGTGAATCTGCCAGACACAGTAAAAGTAAAAATAAGACGACAACAAGACATGCAGACGCAGAAGTATAGGGCAGAGGTATGCCCTGCCGACAGACAAACTAAAAAAACAAACAAATACAACACACCGGGGCCTCGGCGGAGGTACGGGAGACCTTCTAGTTTCCTCTGTAGCTCCATGTTCATCCGAAGTGTCAAACATCCTGTCACTGCGTTTTCTGTGATTAAATAAAGTTAAGTGTAAAGAAGAGGAAATAAAGTCAGGACCAGGGTTGATTTGCAGCTGCGAATGTTTGGGTCAGGATTGCACATCCTGATTTATGCATTCTTTAATTAGTTGTTCTCGTCATTTTTCCTGATATACGTCAGAGTTTGATGGATAAATATATATTAATGTGCTTTTAAGACTTGATGAGTTGTGAAAACTCTCCGAACTCATGAGCTGCACCTGCTTTTATACTAATTGTTCAAATTAGTAACAACGTTGGGATTAAACAAATACTTTCTTGTTTTAAGTGTATCTGTCGCACACTTCTTGACTATCTTAATTAATTGATTGATTTACTTTGAATTATCTGTAAATTAACACATTTTTCACTTTTTCTGACTGTGCTGGTGCTTCAAAACCACTGAAGAATTCACCAGCCACGGGACATTTTGCCAGAGAGAGTCAGAACAAAATCATACACAAAAGGGAAGCTAATTTAAAGTACAGCAGTCTTACTCTAATTTACTATGAATTCTGGGTAAACTGGGAATTTTTTCAGACAAATAAACATGGCTCCCCGTGTCATACTGCTCAGCTCTGCTCACTCAAGCAGAAAAAAAAACATTTAGTTTGTGAATTTCATAGTTATAGGATATTTTACAGAAGAAGTGTTTTTGTGTAGTCTTATAAATAGTCTTATAACGTGGCAGGGCTCTGCACTTTTGATAACTCCGCAGTCTGTCTCACGGTGGTTTAGAGCAAGTGAAAAATCTCCTCATCAGTGCATATTGCAAAGCGTCACCGTGATCTTTGAAAACCACTGTATTCGCCTCCTCTTGCTCCACAGTATTATCAGGAAAAAAAAAAAAAAAAAAAAAACACAAATCATGATCCGTGTTTTTTCTCCTTTCTCTCAGCTGGTGCCACCGGTTACCATGGAAACAAAGGTCTTAGTTCGTAAGTTAGCCCGGGGGAAAGGTGGCTAACTTTTCAGACTTAAAACAAGCCTGCCTCTATATTTGTCTAATGCTATAGACCTGTTTAAAACACACCTCTGTGAAACTGGCCCCAGTGTGAGGATTATGTCTTTGTTTCCATGGTAACAGTGAGGGACACCTGCTAAACCAGTGGCACCAGCTGGAACAAAGAGAAGAGAGTTTGTAGAGTAACACTTAGAAATGTACAGCGACGAGGAGACTTTTTTTCATTTTCAGTTGTCTAACACGGCTCTACTGGTCTATTTTTAAATGAGTTTCCCTTTTGTGCCTGATTGTGTTCACATGCCTGAAAAATATCCCGTAACTCTTAAACCCGTCCAAAATCGAAAAAGTTCACTGCTAAAGTGGATGGATTTCAGGAGTTGAAAGCCCGATAAAGTGTTAATTTATTTCAATTTAAATCCGACTTAAGATATTAAAATAGACTATTTGGAATGTGGCTTTTAGTTAGATGTAAGTCTGTCTTT
>JAPQRN010000002.1:14949193-14970479 GCA_037367275.1 Coranthus polyacanthus
TCCTCTTTTTTTTTTTTTTTTTTTTTTTTTTTTCCATAAAGCAACTAAAGCCCTTGCTCTCGTCCAATCTGACATGCAGGATATTTATAGCTGGGGAGAGAGAAGTTAATGGAATGTGGACAAAAATTAGAGAGTGGAAGAGAGAGTGTGGAGACCTACTCGGAAAATTTGTCAGCTCAGAACGGAGCGGTGGCACTGGATTAAAATGACTGAAAATAAACTACCATCCTTATTTTTGACCAGCGCTTCTGTTTTGCTGCTCTGTTTGTACATGACTAATCCATTACTGCGCTTAGAATCATTTCCGGCAGTATTTTTGCATCTGTTATGTTGCAAAACATTTAAACTGTTGCTTAATCCTCATTAGTTTCAAAGACTTAAATCGGACTCAAAACCTAACTTTAAAGTCTCCCTATAAGTTCCCAAAAGTCTATGGAGTGAACTGTGGAATGACGTGAAATGCTGCTCAAACATTGTTTAATTTAAAACAAAGGCATGATGGGGAAAAAATGATGAACTTATTCGGTAATACTTAAAAGACCTGAGGAATGTAAATGAGAATGATTGCTGATTTTTTTTTTCGTTATCTGAGAAGAGAAAATGAACAGAAAGGAGGAGGAAATCCCCTGTAACTCTGTAATATTACTAAGAAAGGGGCAGGTAATATAAGATTTGCTCCTATTACAGTCATGGAATGTGTATAAGTAGTTTGGGTTATAATGTATTATTTGTTTGCGAAGTTGTCTCTGGAATTTATACACAGAAAGGAGTGAAATAAATTGAAGTGGACTGACAAAATAAACTTGAAACTAGCAGCTCAATAACATAATTGCAGCCTCATTTAAACATTTAACAGTCATTACAAAATGATCGCCCACATTAAAACTTTACAACATAATATTTTTAGAAGCCACGTTGGTCTGTATTTTTTTTTTTTTAGAGTAGTGCAATTGTGGTATTTTTTTAAATTATGGGAGTAATTGCTGTGGCTTTTTTTTTCAGTGTAAAAGTCCAGCGTTTGGGGGTATAAACCTTTGTTTAGCCACAGTCTGTTTATCTGTCCTCTCTTTCTGGGAGGTGGTAAAGATGGCAGCTGTCATTACGGGGGATGTTGTTAAAAAAAAAAAAATCACACTGAGAAACCCCCATGTTGGTCCAACTGTGCCCCCCCAGGTCGCTCCCGTGTTCCCGTGACCACACACAAGCATCTCACACTCTGGTTGGGGTCTCGATTCACGACGCTCGAGTGGCGCTGATCTTGTTTTATTTAAAATGCAACACACTAGTATAGTTTTTTTCTGCGTACTGTGTGCAACCAGGGCTTTACAAATGCCTTCTGTCTGGCTGTGTGATTTTTATTTCTTCCTTATCTCTATCCATAAATCACAAGATCAATAAATCCTGTCTCTGGAATGAGTTAATGATAACATCTCTTCCATACAAAACAAACATACAACAGTGTGACGTTTTATATAAGAACATAAAAACAGAATGACATGTGGATGCAAATCTGTTCAGTTTATTTACAAACAAATTTACAGACACTGCAAGGACACTGTAAGTGTAAAAAGCGGCGCTGAAAGTGATAAAGGAGCTCAGAAACCAGAATTCATCAGCGATGACGAAATGAAAGGGGGGGGGGGGGCACAAACTATGGGGCTAAGATAACGGCCTCAGCACGGGAAGCAGGCGGGAAACAAACCAGTCAGTCGTGATACATTTTGAAGATACAGCTTTTTATGACGCCCATGTATCGGTCCCACACAACCTGATGTCTGACGGCAAAAAGAGAAAAAGACAAAGAGAGAATAAACTGTGAGTAAATGGAGCAAGAGCATACTGTAATTTGTGTCATGACAAATTGTAATTGTGAAATCAGGGTGACGAGAGTCAGTGAGGCAATCTTTGTTCGCTCTGTGTGATTGGCGGGGGGGGGGTCTATGTTTCTTTTTATGAATATCTCTTTGTTAAGCATGTAGTGGTGCAGGGCTGTGTAAACCCTTAACTACATTCCAGAGTGTTTGCATGAGAAACAAGGTAACTACAGTTTAAGAAATCAGAGGCGAGATAGAGTGACACCCACTGGTAGAAAAGGAGTGCCAAAAATCAGGACTTCTACATACCAACCTCACCCTAACACTCAGGCAGCAATTAATGAGAAGCAGAGTTTGTGTTCTTATTTGGTTAATGTATGTTTTCACATAGCCCTCTCTAATATCATGACTGTATTTATAGCACGGGAGCCTCGTGGGAAACGATAACGTCAACGCCGACAGGGCTGGTGCCAAGTTCTACCTGATAAGTTCTGCATGAATAAAAGCACATTCATGTCAAATCTTGAAGGTCTATAAACGTGTGTATTTGAATGGTTGAGTGTTAGAGCCAAAGCATCATGGTATATTATAGATAGAAAGCATAAAGATAAATAAGTTAAGTTTATACAAATTATTTTTGTTTATTTATTTGTTCATGTCGAATATTTTTGTATGCTCATGAGGGGAAATGACGCAGGTACTTGAAGAACCTTAATAAATGAATGAAAATGATCATAAACTGTTTGGATCTCCGCCTTTCTTGGGATGTAATTATGGAACCCAAGTCAAAGATGTTCTACTTTCTTGGAAAATTCCGGTTTGGATTTAGTTAGAAGTTTTACACCCTACATTAGGGCTGGGGAATCTATCAAATGAAAAGTTTTTGTTGTTGAACAATGCGAAAAAAAACTGTAAATCATTGCTCGATGTTGTCGATTGTCCATTTGTGCTTTTTTTCCCCACTTTCTTTATTACTTACTTGGTGCCTCACATTTTGAAGAATAAAGTGATAAATACAAGCACATTAACTCACTTGAATGTGTCGAGTATGTGTGCGGAGTTGGTGTAGTGAGTGAGGTAGAGTCTCATGTCGGCAGCTGTCCATCGGTCTGAACGGCACGGCTCAATAAACTGGGGGAGGAAAGGAGGGGGGGTGGCATTAAATCATCCCTTTTTAAAGGCAAGTGTCAACGGTCTGGGGGGGAATAATAATAATAAAAAAAAAAAATCACACCTTTTCCACAAGATCAATGAAGAAATCTCTGACGTCTTTTGTGTTGGTTAATTTTGCGGCAATGTTGACAAGACCTCGAGAAAGATTCTACGAAACAAAATGAATTGCATTAATAAAAGCCGGCTGTGTGTTAGAATCACGATGCTTATTTTAAGGATTAAATTTAAAACTTCTCATTCTCTCCTTCCAACAGACATTTAGGACACGATGAGGACACGTTTCTTACCTTGAAATTAGCCTCCATCTCATTAAAGGCTTTCGTCTTTCCCCTTAGAGCTGTACAGACCAGACTGAACAGACATGAAGGAAAAAGTGGATGAAATTAGATTTGAAGTCAATCTTTTTAGTTGTTATTATCAAGTGTATGTTTGTGTTGGTCACCTTTTGTGTTGATCCAGCAGGTCTTTGTCTGTTATTAAAATCTTCAGTTCTTTCAACTCTTGCAAGAATTCTTTATCAAGATCGACGTCCATGTCTTCCACCATGTTATCTACAATGAACAGTCAAGTCACTGTCACATATTCAGATTATTTCTAACTCGATTTATGTTCACTTAACATTCTGTTTACTGATGTTAAAATGACCCGCAAAACCTGGAGGACCTCTGGTGGTCAGCGGGCCTCACTGACAGAGACACTACTCTAAATATATTTTCCCCACCACATCAAAACAACACAATTAATTCAAGTGTGAGATGTTCTTTGTCATCAATGCGTCATTCTATTTTTTCCTTAAATGTGTTACTCATGTAATATCACTGTGTAACACTTAAACAAAGACAATTTAGGCCTCTGCCGGCTGATTACTATTTCTTTTAAAAGATTCAAACACATCCCTTGTCAGAAAAAGGCCAATTGAAATGACAGAAATTGCTCACCAACAGCACCAACTGTCCAGTTGCTGATAAGCTGCCCAGCGCAGAAAGCAAAGTCATGGAAAGTGAGATACTGCAGCTTTCTTTTTCCCGTCTCAAAGCGATTGTTGGCAAAGAAAACAATGGCGGCATAATCTCTGGGGAAAAAAAAGTGGCAATTTTAAGAGTTAACAAATTAAAATAAGATAAAACAGATATTATGTTTTCTTTGATTTCAGTATTGTAAGCAGTGAATTAGCTTCACAAAAATGTGTAGCAATTCATCATAACAAACAAATGAGAATCTATATGAAGCAACAAGAATGGGTTGGAAAATAAACCTGATCAGAAAGGCTTGTTCCTCTTACCTTGCAAGCTTGTCAGACAGAAGAAAATGCTGACGGATGTTCTCCACCAGGGGTCCCTTCAGCTCTTCCACAACTTTGAAAACACGCTTGAAGTTGTCAAACTAAAATTGAGCACACGATCCATGATTAAGGAAGATTAAGGAAAATAACAACAATCTGATTTCTGTGAAACCTGAAGCAGTAACTGTTCTGCAAACACTCAGCAGCTGCTGCCCCATCAAACCTAATAAATTAATCCAATTACATGTAAACTATAAAACAATAAAAAAGATTTTTTAAATGCTACACTAATTTTGTAAGATGTTTAGTACAGTTGGTCACTGTGTATCTCAAAGTCCACTTACCTGTCGTCTGCAGCTCTTCAGAGTCACACTAGTCTTGGCACTAATATCATCCAAGTCTTTCTTTGTTCCTTTTGAGAGTTTCTTACCCAGTACCTCACGAACAAATCCATCATCAAAGGCATAGTATCTAGACAAGGAAACACAGAAATGCGTTGAATAGATGGCATCTAACCTACTACAACAGATAACAAACATAAAGAGGAGAGGTTGGACAAAAAATAAATACATGTCACAGTCGAATCTGCCACGAAAGGCACATAATAATAATTCATATTCAGAAAAAAGAGAGGGAAAAATAGATAAGATTTGAGAAGAAATGAGAAGTTTTCGGTCAAAAAGATCAGACACGTTCAGGTCAGACATCACAGTCACATCAGATATTGGAATAAGTTAGTGTTATTACTGCACCTCTCTATGAGGACAGCTTGTCGATGAGGTGGGATCTGAAACAGTAGCTGGTTGGCTAGTTTGGCTGGACTGTGCAGAAGACGCTCACACATCTGGAAGGTCCTGTACTGGTCCATGGTGTCACTCAGCAGAACATCTGCACTCGTCTCACACTCCTCCAGAACCCCTCCTTCCATTCGCACCTTTACTGCATCATTCACTGTTGGATGAGTCACACAAGCATGGTTCACAGAGCTGCTGTTGCTAATGCGCAGTGGTGGAAGAAGATGTATTCAGATCTTTTACTTAAGTAAAGGTACTAATGTTGTACTGTCAAAATACTCCACTACAAGTAAAAGTTCTGCATTCGAAACCTTACTTAAGTAAAAATATACAAGTATTATCCACAAAATATACTTAAAGTTTGAGAAGTGCTGTAAAATGGTCCTCGGCCATGTTTTTGGATTCATATTGTGTATGTTGCACTGGAAGTGCATTATATTCTCTAAAAATCATCATATGTTTGTAGCATCTCTGTCCTGTGAGAATTGTGTATCTCTAAAAAGTCCACTTTCCACGAGCTCAGAAAAAGAGCCCCGTCTTCAACTTTGTGGCACTGCATTTTCCCAGCTAATCCAAGAAGATTTCTAAAAGACTATATTTAGTTCAAGGAGGAGGATTTTAAACTCGACCTATAAAGGAACACTTAATCCTTCAGTTTATCATCAACATTCAAAATCAACACATATGGACATGCATGTTTTTTTTCCACAGAACAGGAGGTAAAGAAAATGTGTAATCTGAAAAGTAACTAAATGCAATATTTACTAAGATGTAGTAGAGTAGACGTGTAAAGTTGCAGAAAATGGAAATTGTTGCCACGGCGATGAGGAGATCTTAAAAGACTGATGTGACCCATACCTGTGTATCCATCTAACCAGAGCTGGTAAACCTCTTCATCCATGATAGTGGTGTTACCCACGAACACATCGAGCTCCACTGCCATCTGCATGGAGGCAAACAGACCGAAATCAACAGTGTTACCAAATTAACCACGAGCAGTCATCATCTGTCAGATTATTTTAGCTCCATTAAAAACACTACCAGCAGTACGACATACCCTGTGCAACGTGTCGTCCCAAGCTGTTTTAGAAGCTAGCTACAATACAAGCCAAGTATACCTCTGAACTCTACTGGCTGAGCTGTAATTTAATTTCCATGGCTTCCTAATTAGCTGACCTCCTCCATTAAAGGCTAGTCCCCTTTGCTAGCTGCGTCGTAAAGTTACCGATGTCAGCGGACACGGAACTAGCAACCAGACTCACAGAGGGCGAGTTAAAAACGAAACTAGCATGACGATAGAATCCGTTAATTGGTAAAAGTATTTCTTTAAAACACAAATAGTGGCGTCAGGTACGCAGTGTCAACAACAGCAGGCACACGACACGAACTTCCGGCTTTACGGCGTCACAGGAAAAGCTCATTACAGGGGAGGACGTTCACAGTAGGAGCGAAATTTAAAAAAAGAAAGGAAATTAGGCGGATAGACTACAGTGCGTGAAAGACTAAACAACACGTGTATTCCCGTTTATTACCATAGACTGTGTACAAAAGATAGACAAACCCTCCGGGACGTCATCCATAGATTTTCTGAAGAGCAGTTTTGAAGCTCATTTGTGGAGACTCTGGTCGTCGCCATATTGGTTCTGTCTTCTCCCGGCGAATCCAAAAATGGACTAAAGAGGTGGGGCTGAGGCGGGGTGAATGAAACCTGTTGATAAATGTTAACACAAACAGTTGGATTTGATTACAGTCGTGGAATGTATAAACACGTTAATTACAGCTACCTGATCTAATTAGCAGGCTAGCTGACAGACCATATAATTCAATATGAATTAATGCTAACATCAGCTAATGCAGATAAATGACGCTGGTTATTGTAATTGGGTTCCGTAATCTTCATGATAGAATCCTCTGACGGTCTTTTAGTGTATCTCTTTACACACAACTATGGCAGAGCTGCCTGTCAGGGAGAAAAATAAGTTTTATTTAATAAACAATAGCTCCTAATGTCCGCCTCCGCAGCCGAGCTAACGCTAGCTGTTCAATCAAAGCCCACGCGTCACGGCATACGCTGACGCACTCACCTGTCAATCACAGAGGCCACTCCCTTAATTATGCATAACCTTAAATCTTGATATAATGTAAACGGGTGAGGTATATAAAAATTCACCTTAAAAAAAATTAACTATAGCGACCATAAGCGTTTTTGGTACCGGGCTGTAAAGATGTTTATTTCAGATGTAAAGTTGGCCATGGGGGTCTATGGGGACTGACTCCCTTTTGGAGCCATATATAATAAACATTTATTATATTTATTATATCTATGTTTTGAGCCACCCCCAGTGGACACTGAATGTACTGCAGTTTTTGACACAGGTTGCCGCCTGTTTATTGCACGGCTCTGTTTAATTTTCAGTTCAGCAGACTGTTGCTATGAGTAACATACCGCTGCTATGGTTGCTATGCTATATGTTCCAACCGTAGAAAATCAAAGATCCTAGAACTGAACACTCCTTACATTCTAGAACCAAACAGTCTTTGGTTCTAGAATGTAATAGTCTCTGTGACTGTTTCTAGAACCAAACAGTCTTTGGTTCTAGAATCTTTGTGTAACGGCACAGTTTTATTTAACAATCATTTTCAAACACATGGGGTGTGTTACTGAAATCAAAACTCAAACTGAAAGACTAAACAAATACTAACAACGCTATAAGAAGTCTGGTGATGTAAGGCAGTGTCAATCAAAATTATTCATTGACTCTTAAAAACTACAATATCCATGATCCTCAACGCTGTCGCCATGGAGAAAAGACCTCAAAATGTCTCAAAATCTCACTGATACAACAAGCTAAAGCTACAGATTGCATTGTATAGAAACGGGAGAAT
The DNA here is from genome assembly GCA_037367275.1 of Coranthus polyacanthus. NCBI lineage: Eukaryota > Metazoa > Chordata > Actinopteri > Kurtiformes > Apogonidae > Coranthus > Coranthus polyacanthus. The sequence goes on from JAPQRN010000002.1 coordinate 14,957,143, forward strand.
TTGAAACTCTGTGATTGCACGTTTGTTGCTTGAAAGTCATCCTGGGAATTGTAGTCTAACATAGTTATAGTCTCATATAGTTATAGATCTTCTAATCTTTGTTAACTGCCTCAGAGTTACATTTTCTTTCTGGAGCTGAAAACCCAACACTAAAACTCAATCAAAACTAGCCAGTCCTCAAAATTAAAATACTTACTTAGTAAAACTAAACTGAACATAAATAAGCCACCATAATACTAGAGCCCATAGTAATAACAATGTTAATTTGTTAGGTTTAGTTATATATACAGTGCTTAACAAATTTATTAGACGACCACCCAATGTAAGATTTATGCCACATCTGCCCTAAATTAACAGCACTGGTGAATACCAAAATCATTTTATGTTTCTGTAATGGTTAATACATCAGTATGTCGAAGCTCTTTGACTGAAATGGTATTTTTAATGATAAAATAGAATTATTATTGTTATCCATTAATTTTAAAATTTACTGTTTTAACAAAAAACAGAAAAATAGTAAAGCACGTTATTATTTCTTCATTTAGATGTCACATTATAGTTATTTACTTGCATTCCTGAGCAACAAAATTAGTTTTAGTGGTTGAATGGTATACTTGATTCATTTCTGACTTCTGTATGTATATGTATTCCTCTTTACCTTATATTGCACTTCATTCTCTCTCTCTTGTGTGGTAGATTGTTTATTTACATGTTGATTTACTACTACATTAGACATTTCCCACTTCATAATTGCTCTCTGCTGAATATGTCCTGCTCATGAACTTCATGCGTTTTGATGATCAAAGATACAAGTCAGGCATATACATTGAGTAATGTGTGCACTGCTTTGTGTGTAACACTGCCTTGTTTTCTGATCTGGTCAAGATTTGACATTATTTTTTTTACATCTGAGTAATATATCAAGTATAGCCTACTCGATGTATCGCAACTCGTTCTATGTGAGATGCAGTAAATGACTAGTCTATGTCGTGAAGTACAAATGAGTCCCCCTTAAAGCAACATGAAGATGACATGAGTGCTTAAAAGTGACAATGCCTCAACTTCCTCCCACAGCTGCACACTCAGGTGTAAGTTGGCCCAAATGAGTAAACCGCTGGTGGTAAACCTGCCTTTTCAGAGAACCTGTAATCTAGATGGATTGAGGACGACTAAAAATTAAAAGAGACAGCTCAAACAGATTATCTGCTACACAATCCTGATCCAGGCTTTACAGTAAGACATAGAATTAGCATGAAGCTCCTTTAAGGACAACTCAGCTCGACACAGACAGAGGTGACACTCATTTTACTACTTCTGGTGCTTTGTCCATGCGGCAAATCTCCTGGTCCAACTGTAAAAAAAACACTAAAAGAGTCAGAAATGCAATTTCTTTGTGACAACAGATCTATGAAGATCATAATATTAGGAGAAGACAACGTGAGGAGGGTTTAAACAATAGAAAATTAGATTTTTACTATACTTGACCAGAAAGACAAAGGAAAGTTGAAAGGAAGAAGGAAACCCAAATTTGTGCTTAGTGTCTGTATGTTTTGTGTGCTCTGGGTCAAAGGTTGGCAGGTGTTGTTTGTTGTTCTTCAAACTATGACCATTGGACTTTGATCGTATTGGTTTATGCCATTTCAGGAATGGGAAAATCCAAGTAATAGCACAGAGAGTTGTCTGTAATTACACACATATATTTATCTGTATCTATCTGTAACAAAAGTATTATACTCATATAATAATTGCTGCGAAGATTTGTAGTAAGTTGTACTGAAAATTCTATTATTCATGTTATTTATTATTCATTATTACCTTCACCAAGGAGCTTATAGGATCACTTGTGTCTGTCAGCAGGATCATGCAAAAAATGTTTTAAACTCGGTGTAAGGACAGGTCACGGGACAAGGACGAACCCCTTCAATTTTGCCGCAGATCAATAAAAATGAGAGGACAGTGGAATTTTTTTTCACTTTCCCGAGGCGAACTTAAAGTGGTGACAGTTCAATTTAAAAACTATAGAGACTTGTTCAGAGGGTACAGACCTCCACCAAGGGCAACAGTCCACTCTTCTTCTTCCACAATTTTATTAAACAATCCACAAATTATGACCCTATTATGGCTGGATTATACACGGAGCGATACAGATACTGTGCCAGACTTTCTATTCCTGTATTTTCTATTTTTAAGAAAACAGGTCCTGTGATTGCCTTATTCATGCTCTGTTTGACTCGACTGTTGTTGACCTGTGTGTGCATCTGATGCGTATAGATTGCAACAACATGACCTGTTGTAGAAATTACATTTACTGAATTACATACATTTGGACAGCTTCGGTTAATATGAGTTGGTGGACAGACAATAAGGCTATGGCTCTTTGATAATGGACATATTAAAGGTGTAATGTCTCACATTTCCGCATTAAAATGCGCATTATGTGTTATACGTATGTTATATATTTGTTGACTTGTGTCCTTACATTATATAAAATGCCTTAACCATGTTCAAATTCAAAGAAATATGTAAGTTTAGTTAATTTACTGGTCCGTTTAATTCAGTTGCTTATTCATTGACTCATTGATTCATTCATTGATTCATTGAATCGTTTAATTTCCCTGTCTTCACTGTGACCCCTCTTAATGCAGACAGATGTCTTACTGGGGCGTGGACAGCACTGAAGTCAAACGTCCATTCATTTGAAGTAAGGACGTCAATCAATGGCCTCTTGGGAATCCAGCGACCACAACGACAGGACTCAAATTGCAACAGAGCATTTGGCAGCTTTATGCGCCACGGTTCTGCTGATCTCTGCCCTTTCGTCTGTGATCTCCGTTATTTTGTAATGCGTCGCATCAGAGAGGCCTCGGCGTGAGCACCGGCCTCTGTGCGCTTTGCTCGCTGCGTGGACACAATCTGCTCTCTTTTCCTCCGACGATTAATCTAAATAAATCCCCGTAAATCCCTCTCCTCGCCCTCCCTTTCTGTATTTCTGAATGTGTCCTTCAAAATCACAACATGGGGAAAAGACTCAGTCAACATGTCTTTTTGTCGGATATCTAGCTGCACATCAACACTCTTTTTTTCTAACCTCATATGACACCCTGATTCCATCCACTGCTCCCACTTGCACGGTTAACACCCTACATTGTTATGGCCTCAGTGAAACAATGGAGGTGGGACAGAGGGCGGAAGGATGTGGCTGAATGCCTCAGCATAAACCCATGGAAAAAAGCCTGCAGTCACACTTTCCGCTGGTGTGTTTGAAAAGAAAGAGTACAGCTATAGTGCACTGGCATCTTTCCTTGCGCAGGGCCCGTGCCTTTACTGTACGATACGTGCCAAAGATCGCAAATGTTCCAGAGACAGCCATTTCTATGAAACAAAAATAAAATAAAAACAAATGTGACTGATTTCGGTGTTCGAGGGTGAGCTCATTCCAATGAATGAACTCAGAGGAAGTGGCTTCACGCAGGCTTTTCCTGCTCATTTCCTTCTAAAACTGTGCTCATCGCTGGTGTTTTGGTTTCGTAGCAAGAGGGTAAAAGCGTGCTCGTGTTTTTCAATCCAAATGGGGGCGCACGAGTTCCCCACCGAGGGAGCGCATAGAGAAAACCTCCATCCTTACGCGTCTGGAAGACTGCAGCGGGTCATCTACACATTGATCTCCCGTCAGGTTTGTGATCAAAACCGCAACATAAATCGGATGTGTCACAGTTGCACCAAAAAAACAAAACAAAAACCATCACAGGAAAACCACAAATATTTCTGATAATATGATCGACTTGTCAAAACAGAAGTCACCGTAAATAAGTTACACTTCCGACTGAGCGCTAAAAATAAAACTAATGTTGTTAACGATCATGTTTTGTTTTTTTTTGGGAAGACTAGAGAGTAAAAAAAAAAAAAGGCAGAAGGAAAGCCAATATTACGACTGCGTGAACGCGATCGCAATTACATTTATTGCCAAAGGTGTATTTTGTAATGGGCTACATCGCGACGCTTCCAAACCCGATGCTTTTGTTTTGAAGTCGGCAGGGTCTGCTTTCCGGCCGTGGTCCAGCTTGACACGCATCTCGCTCCACAGCGGAGTCACAGCCGTGAAAGTGGCGGAGGCGGACATTGTTGTGGTAACAGTCCAGCTCCAGAGGATGAGCTGAGATGATGCACTTATTCTGAGCGGATACAGGTTGAGATTGGAACGTGGTTTGTTTAGTTTGTTTTGTTTTGTTTGTTTGGTTGGGTTTTTTTTTATAATCAAAAGAATGAACCGTTTGTGAAAAAGCCGCTGCGGCGTACGGACTCTTCAACCACCGGAGGACTGAGTTCATTCAGCCGAGGCGAGCGGAGCACAGTCTGGTGAGACGATGCCAGCGACGTAAAAAAAAAAAAAAATCACAACATCTGCAGGGTGTGCATTCGAGGCTGCTGGATTAAGCCTCCGCGGATTGACCGGGCCTTCGTACACACATAACGGCACAGAAAACCCCACGGGACGGCCTTCAAAAATACTGTGAGAAGAGGTGAAATAAGGACAGTTATATTCCTGGAGGCCTTTGGAGAACACAGCCTGCTGCTCAGAGGATGACAGACTGACATTAATGGGGGTTTGCGGTGCATTTTCATACACGACCTCATTAAGGCATTATCCACCGAGAACAGACGGCACAAAATAGGTCCGAAGACACCGCGCAGAGAAGAAGCAAATCTAAATAAAGGCATCACATGCTTTTGCCTTGATTTAGCCTCCGGTGGTGTAATAATTTCATACATGACATCTGGAAAACACCGGATGAAGATGAAGATGAGGATGTGATGACTCTCGTGAGCGCCGAACCATCCATCTAGGCTACATCTCATCGTTTGTAATAGATTCTCAGGGACCCGGTGAGAGTACGTTTTTCATCACAAAATGAGCAGTGAGGGTGAGATATTAAATAGAGAACTGTCAAAGATGTCCGACGAGGACCTGCTGGCGTGCTCCAAAGAGGAGCTGGTGAGCCGGCTGCGGAAAGAGGAGTCAGAGAAGATTTCAGCTCTCATCCAGCGCGGACGGCTGATAAAAGAGGTAAATAAACAGCTGCAGGGACACCTCCTTGAGATCAGGGAACTGAAAGTCATTAATCAGCGCTTGCAGGAGGAAAACGTGGAGCTGCGGGACCTGTGCTGCTTCCTCGACGACGACCGGCTCAAAGTGAAGAAGCTGGCCAGGGAATGGCAGCTGTTTGGGCATCACGCTGCCAAAGTGATGCGGGAGGACTTGGGCGGCTACTTGAAGAAACTCGCCGACCTGGAGCGCATGCAGGACGGACTGGTGAAGGAGAATTTGGACCTGAAGGAGCTGTGTCTGGTACTGGAGGAGGAGTGCGTCAGCAGGAGCGACTCCAGCCCCGGAGGGTCAACCGAGCTCAACTTGCCCTGCATGGTGGCCCGAGACCTGGGAGACGGGAGCTCAAGCACAGGCAGCGTGGGAAGTCCAGACCAGCTTCACCTGGTGTGCTCACCCGATGACTGATGACAGCATCATGTCAGCAGCTAGGGTTCCTCCAGCCTAAACAAGGAAGCTGTAAACTAGGACTGATGTGATGGAGAAACGTGCGTTGTCAGACAATATATCAGTTTGGTGCAAAAGCATTAGGGCTTTCTAAATGCTGCACTATTTATGTGCCACTAGGTTTTGAACTGACTGAAGATTCTGCCACTTACAGACATTTTCATGACTTTCACAGACATTTAGTAGACGTTTGCCAGATGATAATGTATCTAAATTTTACAGTGTTTTCTAATGACTCTTCTTGTTTTTTGGGAAATTCTCCTTTTTCAGTGGTGTGTTGTTGGAAAAAAAAAAAAAAAAAAATGGGACCAAAAAAGTGGGTCACACATAAATTTATCTCATGCACTGGACTAGCCTACACTGGTAGAAGCCTTTTTTCTATTGCACTGGACGACATTATCGTGGATCTTTAAATCGTAGATCTAAAGATTCATTTCAATCCAGTTTTGAGCCATATTTAGTCCACTGAATTCCAATAGCACTGAAATAGCTGAGTTGTGATAAAAAAAAAGAACTATTTGATATTTCCTTTTGCTAGATGCCCAATAAATAATGTGTAATATTTTATGCACTCGCTTCCTCAGGGCAGGATTGGAGTGCCATATGTGCATGATGATTGTCACAATTTGTACAGGCCTGTTAACCAGTCTGATGTAAAGCCCTTCAGGTTTACTGTCGGTGGGGCTGTCGTGCATAATGTACATGTGCTAAAGCCTGGGCAGAGCCAGCACACTTGTCAAGATTTGGATCAGACGTGGCAGATGTCTTTGGACCTCACTCAGAGTTGAACTGAACATGCCTACACATGTTCTACCAATCACTTTTTTAATCTAACTGGAAACTCTTTGTATCAAATAACTGGAAGGTCTTCAAGTTTTACTGATTTCTATTCATGGGCCAGAAAGCCAAGCTGTTTCAATTCACTCGTACTACATTTTTTATTACGTTGTTGTTGTTGATGTTCAATTAGCATATCACGGAGTTTGGTTTAGTTGGCGACGGTCAACTTTCTCTTCTGTAACTCATGCTTTGTATTTACCCTGTAATATTAGGGCTAATCTTAACTTTGACCCTTCTTTATCTTGATTTATCTGTATTAGCATTACTAACCGATTTCAGTTTAAATCATAGATAATGCACATGGATTAGAAAAGATTTATTTTGTTGTTAGCTGTTTATTGGTGGGCTATGCTCATAGTGCATTGAAGAGCTTTAAATACAGTCGGTATGACACTTTGTGGTGTTCTGACCTTTTTTTGTGTGTCTTTGACTTTGCAGAAACAGGCATTTACATTTACATGACACAAACAGGAGGATTGATTCCTGAACTTGCTGTTTTTGACCTTCGTGTCTGAACCGACTGCACTTGATTGATGCTCCTTTCATGTCATACGGCCTGACTTTATGGATGTTCATCAGTTTTATTTTTGGATCCCTATTTGCACAGTCTGGAGAGAGCAGTAATGCTTTTACCCACTTAGTGATGCACAGACGCTCTTTGACAGCAGAGCACACACAGACTTTTTCTCCCTCTTGCGCTCTCTCTCTCTCTCTCTTTCTCTCTAACCTTATTTTAGCAGAGAAATCAAATGCCCTTTAAGCCATGTACGTATTAGCAAGAGATTCGCTTCAGTTTTGGGGAAATGGAGAAACAGAGAACACTGTGTTCAGGGTTTAGGAGCAGAGACCAGCTATTTGAGAGCGGTTTTGCAGAACTCAAACCATTTTGAAATATCAACATTTCATTTCTATTTTGTTCTGATGTTTTAATTTAACATTTAAAAACAGATCTGCCTTAAATGGTAAAATTCAGAGGCATATAACGTGCATTTGTGTCTTAATGCTTGCGTGTTCCCCCATATTATTACACCATCACAGTTTTCACATTTTTCCTTTATTTTCTCTGAAGTAGTACAGTTTTGACAAAAGACAAAAGTAAGGCACTGCCTAACAACGGTTCATTTGTCAGATAAAAACATTACCAAAAATATATTACACTCTCAAAAATAAATATAGGGTTTTATAGTATCTATTTGAACTCCTACGGCCCAGCCTTAGTGGTCAGTAATTTGCATAGACAATATGATTTCTTTTTAAAAACACATAAAAATAAGATCCAAATAGTTTTAAGAACTATATTTCCACATTTATAAAGTGTCACATCCCAGGATCTGACAATGTAACATGTCATTAAATTCAGTAATGAATTCTTCTTATTATTATTATTATATGGTGGTACAGAATAACATTTATTTTTGAGATCTATTACAATTCTTAGAGAAAATATTCCGCATGCAATGCTTTCTTAAATAAATGTACCTTAAACCTACTCCTCATGCCACCTTATAGCTTTAAACATAAAAACTATGTATTTATAAAAATCTATAAAGAGTGTAACAATCATATCCTGATAATGCCACTAGTTTTCATATTATGTAAGTACACAATAAACGTTCCAAAGAGGTGAAATGAAGCAGATGCACATACTGTAGATCATTCTCAAGTGGTTATTACAATCATTTTTCCCAGAGACCCTTTTGTCACTATGACTGTGAGGACTGAACATTAGTGTTTTGCCAGGGTCACGGGGCAGTCAATCACAGTGTGAGGATGGTTGGGGAGTGCAGGGAGTGATCTGATTGGTCACCGCTGCTGCTGCTGCGGCGATGAGCTACCCCACAGGGCTGCGGGGCCTGAGACTGATGGACATGCCCCTGATGGGACGTAGCATGGGATGAGATGGAGGCGCTGGTGTCTAACGCAGAAGAGGGATAAGTGAAAACCATCCCGTATGTGATGGGAGTAAGAGAAGGAGTAGATGTAAGAACCGGGGTGTGGAGTGACTCCGATTCTGAGGTGACAATAGAGGCTATAGACGCCACCTTGGAGGGGATGGTTATCTTTGGTTTGGGCTTCTCCATCTTTATTGGCGGTTTTGTTGAGGGCCCAGGTCTGCTGTGATCCCTAGGCTCCATTTTAATGCCTCCCAAAGAGGAAAGAGAGGGGTTTGGGTCAGAATCCGAATCAGATTCCTCTATTTTGCAGATGGGACGGTGAGCCTCCAGGACCAGCTCCAGCTTTTCTTTCTCTTTTTGTAACTCTGCTATTTCCTTCTGTAAACGGGACTTTTCATCCTCCAGCACGTCAGTTTCCTAAAGCAGAGAAAGACAGACACATATAAATGGTCTCACCCCTGATACAGAGCATTACCTTGCATTTTAAGCACTAAGGTTACGGTATTTGTACAGTGTTTACTCACACTTTGCAGTGAGTCTGTCAGCTCCCGACGGCGATTGCGACATTTTGCTGCTGCCAGTTTATTCCGCTCTCTTCTTACTCTGCGTCTCTCCAACTCATCGTGGGATAACTTAAATAGGAAAGAGGACAGAAATAAGATAAATAAGTACAAAATATCTTTTTTGACACAGTAAATTAATTCCATTTCGGGACTGAAGTTGCCTCAAGCAAGACAACTTTTTTGAATTCAAAAGAGACATGAGACAACTTGATACAAGAGAAATACCACCACCATGTGTGTGCTTTTAGTCATCACAATCATGGCGGCAGAATAATCCTGAAATGTCTGAGCTTTTGTGTCTTTGTAACACCCAAAGTCTGACTTGAGCCAGCGCCCTGTTGAATAATTGCTGTTGCTGATCCAATATTTCCCGCCCTTTCGGGGTGATGAGTCACGCTCAGACCCCTTCAGTGACTCAGGTGTGAGTCATACAAAATGACTTGCCCCTGTGAGTCACATGATAGTCCACTTCCTGTACCATGAAATTACAACTCCAACAGCAAAAAAAAAAAAAAAAAAAAAGTCACAGATTTATGTGCCAGTAAATCACATAAAATTATGAAACCAAAATGAGAATACGAAAATACTGAGGCAAGTATGTGTTGAATAGGGTCATCATAACTTCTACATTTTCCTGTTAAAGAACACTCAGTTGACAAAATACAGAACTTTGCAAACAGTGTGTCACAGGTGATCGTTTCACTGAGTCAACAACAACTCAAAGTAAACATCAATGTACTTTTGCCACTGGAAACTAGATGTGCCTTTCTTGAATCTTCAAAAAGAACTAAGGAAAAGTTTAAATACCCCGTTTGCTCATTTGCAGTTATTCTGCTTCTACGTCTAAAGGAAATGAGAGTTGTGTCACAGAGTTTTACAGGATATTACACACTAGTTACGCAGGAATGATTGCGCCACTGCTCACACCTCAGTATTTGCATCTCCTCCTCCTCAGGTTCAAACTCCTTTTTAAAGTGTTGATCTTCCTAAAGTTTCAAACTGTTTTCTTACATGGTCTTCATTCCTGCGCCTTGTGGAAGTCGTGGTGTTTGCAGCCGCTCTTATGACCCCTGGTCTCAGAAGATGGGACTGGGAGGGCGGTGGACCCAGCGGTCGAACCATGGAGACGGATGGGTAAGGAGGTACTGGAGATCGCGAAGGCCCTGGTGGGTGCATGAGAGAGGGCTGGACCAACCACTGGAGGTCCTGGTTGGATGTGATGGCATTAAGGCTTGGTACAAATTGGCTGCTGCCAGCCATGGTAAACTTCTAGAAAATCAGATAAAAGAAAGTGGAGATACAGATATTAAACAGGTTAGAAGTAAGAGCAGAAGGAATTTGTTTAATACAATCTGATGACTAAAACAACACATAGATTACAAAGGTTGAACCAAAATAAGATATGACAAATGATACTTAATGGTGATGTTAAGTATTCTGAATGATTTGATTACAGAGATATAGTGTAAAATAACTGTGTAAAATAACTGTATAACTACACGTGATACAATAGTATTACATGCTTACTACATAGTTATAACCAGATTGACAGCCGAATTTGTTTAAAACTTAGTTGACATATTATTAGACAGAGTTGACCTCGACCTACCATAACCTTAAGCCTTGTGTTATGAATGTCCACCTACCTGCTCCTGTTGTGTATTTGAGGTGCTGGTGGTTCCAAGTGATGCAGACCCGGACCCGGAGCCTGTGTAAGACGGGCTGCCTCTGCCCTGATTCCCAAAGTTTCGATACATCCTTTCTGTTTAAAAATGACAAGAAAATTAGATCCAGCTGGCCTATAAAGCGCTCAGGTCTCACAAAATTACTTTCGGGTTGAGTCTCGTGTGTCAATTCAAACTCTGGGTAAACCCACCTTATTGCGGTAACTTGGTAGAATCCAAGCGGTTTCTTCTTCGGGGGGGAACAAGGAAGGAAAAAATCGCGTCGGTTTTTTTCGAATTGTCTCAAAACGCCCCAAAATGACTGTTAGTACATCCTCCCGTCGTTAGTCATACACCTAGAAGCCAAAGTCTGGAGACGATTGTGAAGTTGTAAACTCTTAAAGCGCTGCTATAGTTTTGCCACGCCCCTCCGCAGTTACGGGAAATAGTGAGGTCTGGAATCTCTCACGAACGTTACCGCGTGATGACGTCATTGACCATATTTGGAGAAAGTTTCCTCTCGAGAGCAGGACAAGGGATTCCTCAGTCAGACACACCTCATGGTCTCAAACTCAGTAGTAGTTTTTCTGTTCTGCGATTTTTCAGTGGTGGAAACTACTACAGTTTCCTACTTCAGTGGAAGTACAATTTCGTAAACATGTTGTGGCCTATGTGTAAGGTGAACATGTGACACAGACTAGTTTACAAACCCACGAGGAGGAGTTTTTTTAAAGAAAAAAAAAACGATGCTTTAAGAATGACAAAAAAACAACATGTTTTTATATGATTATTGCTGTAAATAAAGTGAAAGTTTTCCAGTTTCCAGTAATTTTAGAGAGCTGAGCTCATTTGTATTCCATACATTTAAAATAAATAAATAAATAGCTTTCAGCACCTACAGGAAATTTAAAGGTGGATAATTATGGATAATAATGTTAGAATGGGAGAAGCAACACAAATCCACAAAACCCCTACTCTACTAATCCCATTTTTACATTTCCAGTGATTTTAGAGAGTATTTTGTGTTTCATTTATTTAATTGAATAAATAAATAAATATCTGACACAAATTATCGATAAAGAAATAAGACATATTTTCATCATATGACTGCATGAATATTTTGCAGCACCATAGGAAATGTAAAGGTGGGTGGATATAATAATGGATAACAATGTTATAATGGGAGCAGAAGGGGGAAAAAAGCCTACTCTAATAATCCTACTTTCCCAATTCCAGTGATTTTAGAGAGCTGACCACATTTGTATTTCATATATTTGCATTCATTTGTAGAAAAACAAATAAACAAATGTCTACTTGAAGCTAAAGCAACAAGACATACTTTCATCATGTCACGCCATGACTGAATGGTTTTCTTTCATCACCTTACATGATATTCAAAGTTGGCCTAAATGTGTAACAATGTTATCATAAAAACGAAAAACCCTATCCTAATCCCAAACACAATAGTTATGAGTGTCATTTTGCATTTATACTAAACAGGAAGTTACAGGAGTTACAAAATATATTATGAGCTGCGGGTGAAGGTTGGATGCATGTGTGTAATTGTGTTGAGGCTTTGGCAGTCACTCTTACTTTATAACCACATCAGTGTGCGTTCATGCCTGTGGAGATGAGTCAGTGAGGACTCACAGAGCTGCTGAATTATTTTACCATCCGTTTCAACGACTGTTTTTTACTTGCAAGCACAATATAGTACCTAGCAAAGATTGAAAAAATCCATTGGGTAGTTTCAGAGAGCTTAGTCTGTCACAGCAGCTGCTGACCTTGCAGTCCCTAAGGACAGAGTTCCCGGCAGAGGCTGATTTCTCCTGTTGCTGACTGTTGCACTAGTGTCTCATATTACTGCTAATAGTTCAGTGAACAGAGCTGTCAATTTAAGGATTGTGTGCATGCAACTGATGAACAAGTTGTAGTAATATTACACAGATAATAGCTTTTCATTTATTTATTTATTTTATTGTAATTTTCTTTTGTTTTGTTTGTTGGAGTATTTTTTATCTTATTGTACTTTATTGTATCATTATATCCCTACTGTCTGCTGTTTGTAAAAAGATGGATGTTTTATGTGCAAATCAATTCTACCGTATCTACGGCTACAAATATAGAAACCTGAACCTTGTATTCACTATACAAACCCTCTTTGGTGGGAAATAGAGAAAAATATAGCACATTAATCATCACCTATTTAAAAACGGAGGCTTTGTATGGTGGGGTTTTGATCTCAATATATTCTTTCTAAAACATAAAAAGTGAGTGACTTCAACAATGAGCTGAAACTGCCAGGAGGTTTATTTTTTAGGCTTATATTGTTCATTGACTCATCATGTTTCAGGTTTCAACAACATTATATCCTGTGGTAATAAAGACGCACATGACAGATGTTCTCTTTTACTATGTAGTTGATGGTATCATATGAAGTGAATATAGGGTAAAGTTGAGTGCCAGATGAGTAAAGCTCCAGGAATGTAATGATGACATACTTTCTAATTGAGACATGTCACAACATGTCGGACACCTTTCCCCCCCCGTTACGCATTTAACACGTTCATTCCTATGCTGCTTTCCTTTGATCTTTTCAATGCGCTTCATTATATTAACAGTATTTTTACAGAATAAAATGAAACCTTTGTCTTTTATCTACATATGTGTTAAACACATACACATAAAAATAAAAGAAGAAAGTAGTTATTTTCTGTTTTCACCAAAAGTTACAATTTTTAGGGGGAGATGGAGGAAGTTAAGATTCCATTACAATTTACTCATCCTCAAAATCTCCACATGTCTTTCATATATTTCATCCACA
>JAPQRN010000002.1:14971867-14988570 GCA_037367275.1 Coranthus polyacanthus
CACCCACCCACGCACACGCCCCCACACACACACACACTTGCTTCACAGCGTCCTCATGCCACATACAATTAAAATGTTTTGGTGGGTGTTGCATTTCACGCCTTGTCAGTGCATTTTGGCATTCATGCAACTTCTTATGCAATGACGAGCATATATTAAATATTAAATACAGTGAAACACAGTACATTTCTGTAAAAGTCCAAATGAACTGTTCCAACAGCCTCTTATTTAGTTCAGACGGATCTGTTATTTCTCTGCACCTCTGAAAAGACCATGAGGTCCATGAGCTCAGTTATCAAGATTAGATTAGGGTAAAGATTAGTTTACAGTTTGTACAGTGCAGTGTTTTAATAGGCCTGTACAATGACAGTACTGATTGTCTCTGTCATGTTTTATATTAGATAATGTTCACATGAATGTCCATCCACTATGCCTATTGCAATACTGAATGAATTAAATAACATTTAAAAATGAATATAATCTAAATGCTAAATAATGTAAATGATCTAAAAATAGTATATAATTGTAATCAAATGTCATAGTATTTATCGGCAAAGAAATTAAGGAAAAGTACTTAGGGAGTGATGACATTGTTCATCGGACATGGGAATAGTGCAGCAAAAGAAAAGTCTTGTATGTAGTTTAGAGAGGACCTTCAGAGGGTCAAATTAATGAAATATAAATGAGCAACAGCTCTGCAGCTGGTCTGAGGAACTTAATTTGAGCTACTTTATATTCTACTGTTTAGTGGATTACATAAATTCATTCATGAGTCTAAGGTGAGTCACTGACGGTCAGTAGGTCCCCGTTACGTTTAAAATGCAATATCTCAGGAATGGTTTGACAGAATGTCACAAAATCTGGCACCAACGCTTACTTGGACGCAAGGATGAAGTGAAGAGAATTTAGTGGCCAGAGCTGTGACCGCATGTTTGTCCATATCTCTGGAACACCTTGAGAGAAATTGTTCTGATTTGGCACAGTGTTTCACTTGGACTCGTGGATGGATTGATTAGATTTCGCAGCCAAAGGTCAAAGGCCAAGGTGTCACAAAACACATTTTTGGCCATAGCTGCTGGTAACTGAGAGAACTGCAAGAACAGCAGACGCATCTCCTTGAGCTGACGGTTCTGATTTTTAAATAAATGTCATTTTGCAAAGTCTCGACTCCTGGTAGGATACTTGAGACGGAGAGAAAAGTGCGGAAAAGTTATTTGAATTTGAGTCAAATTAAAGGATAAATCGTAGGTGTTGGTCCATCATGTGCCTCCAGAACGTCGTCGGTGCTCTTTGGCATTGATTCTACAAGTCTGTGAACACCTTCTTCTAAAACATATCCCCTCATTTTGATGTTGGAGGTTGAGAGTGCCGTCAGTATAAAATATCCCAATAGCTGTTCAGTTATGTTGAGATCTTGTGACTGTGAAGGCCACGGTGTGTGATTCACATCATTTTCAAACTAATCAAAACATTCATTGAGCAATCATGTCCTATAGCTGGGCACATAGTCATCCTGGAAGAAACCACCCTGTGTAGGTTTTTCCTTTAATTTGTCATCTCTTTGTATATTTCCCCGAAGCAGTTAAGTACTTTGTACGAAATTGATTAAAATACTCAACGTAAAAAGTGTAAGCAACGTGCTTCAATTTATGTTTTTGCTTATTTTCGCCATTTAAATCTTACTTTTTAATCATTCTAGTCATAAAGTCCTCAAGACAAATTTTTCGGTATTGGGTTATATGAATATGAATCAAAAGGACCAGCAAGAATGATCTGGTGTTTATGCTACAGTCACAGTATGTACATGAATTATATAACCTACGTGTCGATGGTCCAGTGTCTGTCATCCCACAGGTCAAGCCTGTGACTCTCCACAGTTAAAATGGAGTGGAAATAGGAAGCTAATCGATTCACGTGGAAGTAGATCGCACAAGTGTTAACTGTTGGTTCCTTGCATTTGGTCCTACGGTGTCCTGCGCTTCACCCACTGTTGTTTTTTGCCACGCAGGCACAGAGAAATCAACCAACCAGCAGTGGATGGGTGGGATCAAACCGAGCAGTCTGATAGCCACGTAGCTAGCTACCAGCGTTAGCCGCGGAGGTAAGTGCTCGTATCCTCCTCGTATACTTCACACTCATAACATTGCTCCTCGGGCAGGTTTTGTGAACATTATCGGTGTTCTTACCCAAACTATTTACACCGCATGCCTCCGTTTCAGCCGAGCGTGCGTTAAAATACGACGTTAGAAAACGTAGTAACGTCTGGCTAAGTCGCTAGCATTGACTGGCAGCAAAAGTGGCAAATATTAGCATAAAAGTATTGCACGGCTGCCTGTTGGTGATATCAAGGAATTTAAAGCCCCCAGTAATAGATGTATCTTAGCACTCTGGTGTTTTGTTTTAAGATAGACAACTAACCAATATTCGGGTAAATAAGGTGCACTTAGTTAGCTAATGTGTCATTGTTTTTGTTTCAAGCTAACGTCAGAGAGCGACAGTCACAATGGACTTGCCACATCATGGGTACCGAGCAAGTAAGTGGAAAAATTAATCACCGTGTCACAATCACTTAGAATATTTGAGAAATTTTGCAAAATATCCACCCATTCTCTCGACTTCCTGTTTTTTTGGGGGGGCTAGTGCAAGGCAGTGCTGTTAAAAAAAAAAAAAGTAGTTTGCAAAAGTGTAAAGTGCCACAGTTTATTGTAGTTGCGTTTACGTTTAGTTAACTAAAGGCACAGCAGTCTGCAACAGCACTCACTGAATCCTACCTCAATGAAGTTGAAATTCACCCTCACTCATGTGCATGTGTCACACACGAAAAATACATTAAAAAAAATACCTCTCTGCAGTGTAATGTACTCCTCACTGGTGTGATGTGATCAAAATCTCACATCTTGATATAGGTCATGTCATATCCAAATAACTACACATATCAAGATATAAGTGCATTTTCTGTAAATTCAGTGAATGCATAGTTTACAGATAATGATTCTATTACTGTTTATTAAACTGAATGTTTTACTTATACTTCTGAATATAGAACGTCAGAGTGAATTTTGTATTATGATGTGCCTGGTAAAAGGGACCCTTGGAGGTCTTTGAAGACACATTCATTGTAATATAGGTATTTTAACAGTGGGGATGTAGAACTTTTTTTTTTTATGATCAGTTTTTCATTTAATTAGGACATAAAGCACTGAATACGTATCCCCCCATTTGAGCAATTCAGCAGAGGGAAAATATAACACATGGCACATCATCAATCAAGTAAAACTGTTTAGATATATTTTGTTATTAATTAAAATAGCACTTATTTAATCTGTCTTGTTGGTATTTTCCATAGCTAAGCAGAGGGCTCGTACAGCTCCTCCTTCAGCAGATCCTGTCCTGTTTGAAGACACTAGCTCCGCAGCATCAGCAATGAACAGTCAGGGTTACTACACTCCGGGGTACAATATGGGAGCGCCCTCGACTGACATGCAAGGAGGTGCTGGGGCGAACAACCTTTTTACTGACCCAATGGCAAATGCTGCAATGATGTACGGCTCATCTTTAGCCAACCAAGGAAAGGATATGGTAAACAAAGAGGTAAGGAGAAACAGGTTCTACAAAGTATTCTTTCATATATTATCTACTGTATGTGTCCTGTATGTGTACTGTTTGTGGTGTAACCAGTGGGCATGTGAATGTAGTCAGTCATAACATGATTAAAAGCTGAATGTAACTGCACAGCCGAACAGCTGCTAACAGAGACAACAAGAACAGAATTGCCTATAATTCACTTTCCATGTTGAATTAACAGCTGGTAGTCAAGGCTGACACCTTGTTTTCTTCCAGAAAGGGTCATGTGAAAGGATATGTATTGACTGGTAAGACAGGCAAGTGCAGGTGTCTCCATCATCATTTCTAAAAGTCTGTGTTTTTTTTTTTCTGTCCACATTAGAACACAACCCCAGAGTTTCTAAATTGCAACAAGGTCAGCAGCATTTCCAAAACTCTGTTTTTGGAAGGTCAGAACGCTGGAGTAGCAGGGACACTAGGTGTAAATGAAGCAAACATGAGTTTTAAAACGAAAACACATTAGTGTGGACATAACCTTACATTGAACCTCTCTCTAAAAATACTAAGTATGAATAATTTCTTTTCCAGGAGTCATTCTGGGGTCATTCGCTTTAATTGCACCCTCTAATAAGTGTTCTGGTGGCCCATAAATTATTCCTCCATTAATAAGATGTTGGAGTAAATAGAAGGCGTTGATGTCTTGACAGCTCAAATCTAGCTGTGATTAATAAGTTACACTAACACAAGCCTCAAATGATTTTGTTATGCAAATGTTTGATGAGGTTTACCGTTTTAACGTGTCAGTAAACTAGTGTTTAGTATTAGCTCACCCATCACCCCTCGCACTCCAGCTGTTCCACCCTCTTATTCGAATGTAGATACCTCTGGCTTCAAATAGACAACATGTCGACATCTGAAATGCAGACTACTGGCTCCAGAATGGTATTCCAAAAACCAATGGGAGACGTCGTGGTGGCTACGTCTATACCGTCTATGGGTGCACCACTTGACACTCCCCAACAAAATGCGGCTTGTCTTGTGTTTCTATCAAAAGTGGATAGCTCAAAAAACATGTTCAAGTGCAGTTCTATAGCTGTTTGCAACTAACGGGACAGATCTGGTCACCATCTGGCTTGTGCACAGAGAACTACATAGATGTATTTTTCACTGAATCAGTCTCTCATTAGAAGGCTCTCTTAGATCCTTTCTGCTGCTAATTTACCCAATAACATCCAGAGTCTTTCTCACAGTTGTCTGCTTTCTAATGTAAAATACCCAGCATTGAATTTTCTGTTGCCTGAAGATGGCACATGAATAAAACATGTTGTTCTACTGGATTGGCAAATGTGATACATAGGTAGCTCAAGGTGTGGGTGTCATACCAAGCCCAGAGGGCACACATGGCCTTTCAGATTTCTGTGACGCATCTTATTCATTAACTTTGGCAGACTACTACTTGTGATGCAATAAGTAAATGTTTGCACTTCCTTTGCTTTTCAGATCAGCAGATTCATGTCTGTGAACAAGCTGAAATACTTCTTTGCCGTCGACACCAGATATGTGCTGAAGAAACTCATGATCCTCATGTTCCCTTATACACATCAGGTAATCAGAGCCACTCAGTTCATCAGACGTTGTTTTTTTTATCAATGCACTGGACAACACAAAACATTTAATACTTAAAGACTGGATGCTAATGTTCTCTCTTATCTTATTTTCAAGCACTTACCGCATTAAAATAATCCAAATAAGATAATCGGCCACTTAATCATATCATCATGCAGTGATTGCCAGTGTGAATGTGAAAGCACACTGAGCTCCCACACAGTTCCCACACACTTTAACTCATTCAGACTGTAAATTAAGCCACCCTTATAAACATTATGTGCCTGAGAGAGTGCAAACTCTCCCTGCAAGAACAAAGAATAACACCATATTCATAAATAATATGTAATGTTAGTTTAGCTTACCGGCAGCGCCGTGTGGATGAGGTTTACTTTATAAGGATAGCAAGCTTTTTAAGACCATTTATAGAAACAGCCCTTTTGTTGTACCCTATTCTTTCTTAAATTTCTGTTATGTAATGATCTCAGATATATTATTGAGCTTTCATCTTTTTAGGTTTAAATATAGTAATGTCCTGGCAGTTAAATTGTTTCTTGTAAGCACAGTTGTTTCATGTAATAGACTGCATATCACAGGACATGGTTCTAAAACTTGATTCAATTCTGCTGGGTAATTCGTGCTGTATTTCTGTGATTTTTGTAGGACTGGGAAGTTAGATACCATCGGGACACTCCACTGACTCCGAGACAGGATGTGAATGCACCTGATCTTTACATACCAAGTAAGTTTGACAAAGTGAGGCATAAATATACAAATAAATCAACAACACCTCATGGATGCCTTTGTAATGTATTAACTACGTTTTGTCTCATAGCGATGGCTTTCATTACCTACATTTTACTTGCTGGAATGGCCCTCGGCATTCAAAAAAGGTGAATAATTTGCCGTTGTCTTCTTTATTTCATGTGTAGTTGACAGATAAGTTCAAAGAGGTCTCTGTTGTGTTTGTGTGAAGGTTTAGTCCAGAGGTTCTTGGATTGTGTGCCAGCACTGCCCTCGTGTGGATCATCATTGAGGTGTTGGTGATGTTGTTGAGTTTGTATCTGCTCACAGTGCACAGCGACCTCTCAACCTTTGATCTCATTGCCTACAGCGGATACAAATACGTCGGGTAAATGTTATACCTTTGTTGTTATTCCTTGAATTAGTCAGTTATTTATAAGTGAGAGCGGTTGTAAATTTAAAGTCAAATTCCACCTTATACTGTATCAAAACTAAACAACCCGGTGAATGAAACAATGCAGAAAATTGATTTCAGTTTTTCTTCTTAACAGGTTAATAAAGATGAAATATAGCGTGGCTCATTTTAGCTACATTATACATTGATCTTACGGTAGTCTTATAATGTATGTTTCCATCTTTCCTCCAGGATGATCTTCACAGTGCTGTGTGGCTTACTGTTTGGCAGCGATGGTTATTTCGTGGCTCTGGCCTGGTCCTCTTGTGCCCTTATGTTTTTCATTGTAAGTATTTTAGGACCTCGCTAATATTACACTCGCAACATTCACTGCATTTATAAGCGCAATGTAATTATAATAAAGAAACACCTAGCAAAACACAAAGCCAACAAAGTACTGATGAAAATTATTACACCATTAGAAACTCGGCATTTATGTAAATTCTGACCAAATTGGGAGCTTGAAACAATCTTCCTGGAACGCTGTTCAGGTTTTCTACATCAAAGGATTAAACAATACCTGAAAAACAGTGTACACAGCAGTGTTATATCAGGAATATGGTATATTTTTAGTTCAGAAAAGGTGCTGATCTTGTGTGAAATTATAATTAATTGCATTTCTTATGTAGGTCACATAGTTAAATATTGGCTTCTTTTGTTTTGAATGTCTCTTAGGGTATTTAAAAGAGAATAACAAACAGAATAAGTAAGTAGAGAAAAGGAGATAATAATATTATATACTTATGTCAGTGTGTATGTAAACTGTATTGAGGTTTTTGTACTGTTGCATTGGACACAACTTCATCCGAGTTATATGATGTGTCCAGTGCAATAACATTGTACACAAGGCTTCAGATTTTAGGAAAGGCTCCGTGTTTTAATTTACAGACTATAACGCTCAGTCATTTAAAGTATGTTGTAATCCCCACAGGTTCGTTCTCTGAAAATGAAGATCCTTCCCTCGATCTCCGCAGACTCCATGGGAACTGGAAGTGCCAAGCCTCAGCTCCGGCTTTACATCACTGTGGCCACCGCTGTTTTCCAGCCAATCATTATATACTGGTTAACCTCTCACTTGGTCAGGTGACCGTGAGGCTTTTTAATAACCTGAAGTCCATGTGTGTTGGACCCAAAAAGTGTGGTTGTTGAGTGTTTGTACACCTGCCTTTATATGCTCTTTTGTCATTGAACTCAAAACATGTAGACAGTGTTGAGCTGCAGCGTGTGTTCAGCTTATCAGATGAACATGTTCGGAATTAAATGTTTGCTGTGATTTAAGCAGCAAAGTGAAAGGATTTCATGTGAGATGGAAAATGTCTCCGCAACAGACTTGTTTTCCAGTGTACAGTGATACTGACCAATTTTTGACCTGTTTTGGCCACATACGTTCGAGGACAAGGGCTTTGATTGTATGATTATTTTGATTACAGCTCAAATTTTTAATTTACTTTTCTACGTCTTTCCACATGCTTTCCAGTATTTACATCACACTGCCACCCAGCACACACCACACAGACTGAAACATACAAATGATCCATTTGTTGTACCATTTTTCTGGTACGGTAATGTTGCTGCATTATCTCACTTTTCTCTGTTGAGTCCTGGACTTATTTATCTAAAATTGACTAAGCATGACAATGTTTGGACTTTTTGTAGAAAATAAATATATTTAGCTTTGTGTATTAAATTTTAACTTTTGCTCAGCTTTGTAAAATGTTTGATTCTGTGTTTTCAGCCCGGATCAGAACTTATTTCTCACCTGTTTCAAAGTTAAGTCGATGTTTTCTGAGATGGCAAATAATCTAAATTAATTAAGTGCTGCACTAAGATGTGCAACTCTGAATTAGCGTTGCCCTTTTTTAAGAATTGAATTTCTTATTGATTGTGTGGCTGGGCGGCCAACAATGTTATCATGATAAAAAACATTTTTTAAATATTCTTTATGGCCAGAACATGACAAGCACTTTGGGTAACATTTCATCAGTATGTAGGAGTAAAATTAAAACAAAACATTGAAGCATTTTGTAAGTGTTTTAGCTGACAATGTAAACAAACCCCAAAGACAAAAGTTATATTATGATTATGATCAGTTTATCACCCAGTCTTAATTGATTGATTATATTATTAACTGAAATTATCCAATGCACATATTTAAAAGGGGAAATATCCGTGGTTCATTATATATCCAAGTTTCTTCTAGTTTTTTTTTTTTGTTCTGTTAGTTGTCAGAAATGGATAAAACGGTGACCGTACAGAGAATTGTGTTCATCAACCACAGCTGACACAGAGTTTAATATAAGATGAAGTGGTCAGAGCTACTCAGAGATCACTGTAGTGGGTTTCTCAGTCGAGAAGTCAGGAAGGGGCGACACACTGTGCAACATTTACTCTCCATTCCCCGGGTGGCATAACAGATTTTCTAATGATTCATAAAGGACGTAATGAGTGGGAAGGGGGGACTGAGACACAATTTTAAAGATGTGCAACTTCACATTAGCGTTGCCATTTTGTAAGAATTGATCATATTGTTATTATAACTTAAAATTATCCAATGCGTAAAGGGGAACTATCTGTGCTTACATGCTGGTTTGTGCTATATATTTAGACTACTTAAAACACTGGTTACTGGAACTGCCATTTTACTATTTTGCTACTAACTTTTAATGGTCCTGGAGTCTTTGAATACTGTCTCCTGATTGGCTGCTCGGTGTGGCACTTTAATTGTTGCGGGAGCGCGCCCGAGCACGAGCGGCCCGCTAAGCGTCCTTTTGGTTTCCATGGAGACCGTGGACGGCAACAGAACACGGAGGGTGAAGCGTAAACCCCGATTCCACTTTTGAACAGCAGATATTCACCTTAAACTTTACCAAGGCGCGTATCGGGGATTTAAGGGGCTCGGAATCGTGCCAGCATTGTCCCCTGGGTAATTTGGTGAGTAACGAGTTAATTTTATTCTTTTGAAGCGGCGTTAATAGCAACCGAGTGGGTTACCTGTGGGAGAAAAGGCGGCTTTCTTGACTAAATGAAACTTTATATTCTTCCGCCATTTGCCTACTGGACCGCTTTGCAGAGCCATGTGGCATCACAATCAGACTTTTAAAGCTTCGTACATTTAATTTCACAAGTCGATTGCTGACCGTGGTTTGTTAAATGCGTTTAATCGATGCCAGCCCACCTGTGTGCGATAACTTTCCGAGAGCCCTGCACCTGTCCACTGGCAAGGGTTTTGAGTTTATTATTTGCGGGAGACTTTTCGGTAAGAGTGCACACATAGTGGACTTTGAACGTTTTAGTGGATGCTCATCAGAGGGGAAAAGGGTGGCTAACATTTAACTGAATCAAGCTGTTTTTTTTCCCCTGGATTAATTTTTTTTTGTGTGTGTCTAAAACACTGGGTTAAGAACTTTTTTTTTTCTTTGTCCGGAAAGGTAGTTTGAAAAGTTTGGTTTACAGTGAAGTTGCTAAAGAGGCAAATGTCTTTAGCCGCAGTAAATTTGATGCATTTTTGTCTGGTTTCTCAGCAGTGGTACAGCTGAATGACCCTGGACGTTTCCCCCTGGGAGAGAGATGGAGAATAGCTCTCAAACACTGCCACCTTCTTCTCCGTGTCCCACCGCACTTGGAGGGTCTTTACTTTTCTCCTCCTCACTGCAGCAGACCTGCTCAAACGGTCGAGTTTCTCTCCCACTGTCACCTATTTCTTTCCCTCCGTCCCCTACCTTGCTCTCTCCAGCGACAGCAGAGTCTTTTCACTCTTCCTCCCCTCTTTCACACTGCACAGCGTCTCAGTGCCTCAACGGACAAAACGCACAATGCCTGAGCCCAGCAAACGCATCAGACCAAGATGACCTGACCTGCCTCAGCTGGCTGCATCAGAGGGGTAACCTGCTACCGTTCCAGCCCCTTCCCAAAATGACACCACTGCCCCAGCTGGAGTCCTCTGCATCCACTCAGCCTGCTTCTCTTGCCTCATCCAAACCGCCGTACTCCTTCAGCAGTCTGATTTTCATGGCCATAGAAGATTCGCCGGGCAAAAGGCTTCCAGTGAAGGACATCTATGAATGGATCGTGAACAATTTCCCCTACTACAGGACAGCCTCTGGAGGCTGGAGGAACTCTGTCCGACACAATCTGTCACTGAGTAAAAGCTTCCAGCGAATTCAGAGGGACAAGAGTCAGGTGGGTACATAACAGACGGTTCCTCCTAAAGCTGGGCAATATGGACAAAAAAATTCAATCTAGATTTGTTTTTTTTGTCATTGACGATTTACAATCTACGTCAACTCAAGATGTATTTGTTTATATCGTCTATACTGTAATTTATTTATTGTATTTTCTGTGATGACTGAGTGAAAGCATTTCAAATCAAAAGACAAAACATGATTTACAATCGTTTTCACAATCAAAACTATTCACCATATATATGAAATATCAACCATCAACAGCAATAACAAAGATACAGCACTGACAGGGGTGTAAAATTTAAAATAAAATAAAATAAAGCAACACTGGTAGGCAGTAACTGGAGAAACATCAGTGAATCACAATTAATCTTTTACAACAAATAAACAGGTTGCATTTTTCTAATCCCAGTTTTGCAATTTATGCATTTTTTTCACATCATTCAAAAACTTGATCAGTTGAAATATTTCACATATTGCACAGCCCTGGTTCCTACATTAAGGGAAACAGAGTCGGGTAATGGAAATGAGACTTACTGCGTTGCATTGATTTCAACGTGCGCTAACGGTGATTTACTTGAATATTTGAAGTAGCGTTGTATATTCGTTTCAGTCAGTGGGGAAGGGCTCGCTGTGGTGTGTGTGTCCGGAGTATCGGCCAGCGCTCCTCGAGGTGCTCAGGAAGACCCACAGTTATCACAGCACCAACAGCAACCTGCTCAACAAACCTGCACTGTGAGTATGATCCCATTTGTTAATCTCTTTTTTTTTAATCATTTCATCATCATTCAGTATTTTTTAACTCCACAAAGTCATTATTTAACAAAAAAAAAAAAAAGTCTGACCAAACCGTCTTTGCTGGTTGAAGTCAGCCTTTTGTCAGATAACTGACTTAGAATCAATACTAAATATGATGTGATTGTTTGATTCATCTGTTATCTGAGTGACACAGTTATTTAGTGAAAGTGTTGATTAACTGAACAACTGACCATTCGGTTCTCTATCAATTCCTTTTTTAAGGAAAAATGTAAAATATTATTTGGCACAAGCTCTTCAAGTGTAACACTTTTCGCATTTTTTTTTTTGCATAATTTAAAATAAACTGTCCTCAGGCTTTTGACCCTTACTACAGTCAAAATGTCGTCAGATTTGAAGATGTTTCCTTGTGCTTTTGGAAATCGCAGGAGAAATAATAAGCAGATAAGTCGAAAATGAAAGTACTTAGTAATTAGCTAATTACCGCTATACTGCAGCCCATATAATCACTGATTCTTTTTCTCTGTGAATGAAAGTACAAAACAGTCCAATATGATGGTGCAGCGCAATTTACCTGTAGCAGGTTAATTTGGTTGTTGTTACATTTTTAATCACACTTTCTTACTTTGGTGTACTTAAAACAAACTGATGTAGAAGATTCTTGCGATGCGTTTTGCAGGTTTGAAGGTGGCGACTACGGGGGGCTCGCAGTTTGTGACTCTATGGAAATCTCAGGTTAGTAATAAGGAAAACTCACAGCAGGATAATGTCGCTTAATTAGCACGAGCTCTTACATATTTATGAATTTCTTTTGGTCTGCGATATTTTATCAATGAAGTAACAGCTTTCCCTGACACTTTAATTACCTGCAGCTTTTCCCCGTCTCTGCAGCTTTCTCAGCATGCAACATTGTTCCTGTGTTTGTGGTCTGTTGTCATGGCAACAACCTTCTATTACCTTGACAACCCAGCAATAGCCTAGCTAGTCTCCTTTATGTGCCCGTTTTATTTCCGAGCTTGTGTCATATATGGAGGCACAAGCTCAGTGAAGAATCTGACGAGCTGCATGAAAACGTGTTAATATTAATAACCGGCTTTGTGGTGACGTTTTATTTGAATTTCTTTGTCTTCGCTTCGTGCAGATCCTCTTTCACACACTCTCCTCATGTCCACTCCCTCACCTCAAGCCTTGACAGCTGATAATCCGACTTTCTCTGAAAACCAAACTTGCCCTTTAACCCCGGACCACGAGGAGCTCGTCACCATGGAGTCGGTCGAATACCAGCAGGAGGAGGTCAGTGAGGAGATGGAGAAGGACCCGCTGTCAGACAGTGGCTACATTGAGTTACACTACTACCAGTCTCAGCAGTACCAATACCTGGTCCTGCCCGGCGACACCGAGCTCGACCTGGAGACTGTGGAGATCCTTCAGCTCGACGCTGAGGCCCAAGAGGCTGCTGGGTCACTGCTGGACCTGGCAGGAGGTGGATATTAATGTTATATTCTGTTTAACAGACACATTGATGAACTGGGATAAAAAAAAGCAAAACACACCTGCCCTGTTTTCAAACCAAACACCAACCAGTGCACTGAGCTAAACAACTTTAGCTTGACTAGATTTATTAAAAGTAGTATCAAAGTCTAGCCAATGAAAGACAATAATGGGCCTTAAAACAAAAAATGCTTATTGCAGACTTATTACTTATTCTTAAATTGAGAAGTTGTACAAATGGTCTCACTCTTGAAATAAGGAAAACAATCTAGTTCCTCTGCTGGGATATTATGCAAATAATTGATTTAGCTTGTTACTGGTTAAATCCAGCTCAAGATGTTTTGTTTTTCTTGAAATTAGCATACTTGACAATATTATATTACTTATTTCTGAGGAAAAAAAGCGCTTTTTTACTTCACTGAAATTCCTTTTTTTGCTGCGTGGGGTTGCCGTTGGGTTTGAAAATAGCGTCAAATGTTAACACAAAAAAACTTGAGACAAATCTATACAGGCGGACGAGAATCTAGAAATTGACAAAACACTCACATGACAAACACAAAAATAATGACTACAGTTGCAGATGTTTGCCAATATCAATTTAACAAAATCTCTGAGCTATAGAGCGATTGGTGCTACATGATACTCTACTAAAGGCACATTCAGCATAAATACAAACACCACAGCTGCACCAAAACATGGAAAGAGTCGGGGTGTACATTATAATAGCATCACAAGAATAAGAAAAGTTCTGTTAATACATCCATGCTGTCAAAGCTGGAACGATGTTGATGTAACTTCTTTTCTGCCTACATTTGACCTTCCCTCAGTTGCTACATGCTAAATGTGTTTACTAAAAGGTACACGTTGATCTCACTCACTTTTTGACTGAACATAGCCTGGTCAAAGAGACATTTTGTTTTTTTTTCAATGACCAATTTCCACACGGCCGATCTGTCACTGTAAGCAAATACTCTTGACAGACATTTATGATGATGCACAGTTTTAAGTGATAATCAGGTGGTTGATAATGTCTGTTGAATCAGCTGCTTTGTCCTGAAACACTGACACTGCCCTAAGGCTTGTGTATTTTTGTTTAGTTAGATGCGTAGGATCAACTTTTGTGATGGACTAATACATTGTGGAACCAATACTTCATTTGTATTCAGGCACTTACAATGCACATGCTGAATTTGTTATTATTTGGAACGATACTTTGAAACTTTAGACAGTACACACACACACGTACACGAACGAGGAACAAATGTACTCTGAACATTTAAACTGAGGGGAAAGTATTAATGCAATATGAACTTAAATACAAGTATATTGTTTTTTCTTCACTGTGATGTTTTTCAAGAGTTCATTCTCAGGGGTGAAGGAGTACTTCTTTAGATATTTTTCAAGTTAAAGATTTATAATGTGTTAAAACTTTCTCATGAAAAGAAAAAAAAAAGCACTGAGCAATTCTTATTTACATTATATTAACATTGTTACCATTTCAATATAATGTCCCTCTAACCGGTTTCTTAGGAATAATTCTTTAAAGCGGTGACCGTTCTTTATATTCTTTATAAGAAAGAGGTTACTTTGTTCAAAGCAAATGTGGAGTTTTTGTTGTTTATGATATTTTAACACTATAGGATATTCTGAAATAGTAATAGTACAAAATGTGAATAATTTAAAAACATACCGACCTTATAATGCAATGGGTAGAATACACTCAATAAGTACAGTATGTCAAAGCACTACTTAATTACAATAAGTACTTTTACGTCGACTTTTAACAAACTTAACTTTTTTACACACATGATCTCTCGTCGGAACATGTTTGTCAGAGTTGGATTTAGACACATGACATTATGTTACTGGAATCCTGAGTGTTTTTATGTAAATCTGTAAATCTGGATATGATCTTGTAAGCTAAGATATCTTCAGTCAGGAATAGTTTAATGCAAGAGTAACTCACTGCCATTTACATTTCAGGGTAAACTGAATTGTATTGCCTGAATTTCTGTTTGTAAATTGTATGTATTATCAAAAGCTTCAGATTTTTTAATCTAACAAATAAAGCCTGTCATGCTTTTGTTGTGAACTACTGATCTTTTGTCTTGCCTTTTACATCACGTACAAACCACTACTATGATTTAATCTAGTTGCAAGGTGGGATTGGCAGTACTTCTACTCAGTTTTTACTTGTGGAGTATTTTCACTGCGGATTGGATCTTTTTTTCCACAATGTTTGGCTGTTGTTCCAGTTTGCGTGAAAACGCCAATAGAGGGCGTAACAACAAGGCACACCGGAACAACTACAGTCTTTACTATAAATTCACTAAAAACAGATAACAGTTTTTAAAACAACAAATACATGGTATCCACACTGCACGACCTCCTTCGCCGGTAGAAATCAGTCAAATGTAATTTGTTTTTATGCAAAAACGCCAGACTCCTCTAGGTTTCGCATTACCTGTTTGGTAGTTCCGTATTCGTAACTCGATCTGAAAACTACATTTTCCATTGCCACTACGAGGCGTTGGCGCACCGGGCAACGTAGTTCAATACGCACCAAAAGTGCAAACAGGAAGTTACAATTAAACTTCATTTCCCATGAAGCGCAGTACAGACAGAGTGCGGAAGTGTGTAAGATTCGTGGTGGAAAAAAGTTCTCATGCCAATGTAGAAAAAGTTACGTTTTAGTCGTTTCACGACTCTGTTGAAGCCGCTCGAAGACACCAAAGGTAACTTTTACTACATGCAGAGGCTAAATCATAGACACTTGTTGTATTCTAGATGACTGTCGATATAAATATTTAACGGCTGTTGCAACTTTCTCGGTTTTAACACGGATTTAATCTAACAGCTAACAACGATTACCCGTTAGCTTTTCACTGTTTTTGTATGACTGTATTAACTACACACGGAGACTTTTAGCTGTAGTGGTTAAGTAGTTTTCCTGTCATAAGTACTAGTTTTTGTTGAGGGTAAACGGCTTGTCTAGTACGTGCAGGTTATCGTTAGCTATCCGTTCACTTTAGCATTAGCAGCGGTGGTCGAGCTGTTGTCAGTCATTCTTAATTACAGAGGGACATACTGTGCAATTTCGGTTAGTTTACGTGGTGCACTGTTTACTCATGATTGAATGTAGGTATATTACAACATACTGTAGGTTGGCCTCAGAGAAGTGTCGTCTTTTCGTTGCGCCAGTACGTTCGGCTCTCAGCAATGTCTGGTATATCTCTTCATAACACCGCACCTTTTGGAGGTGTTGAGTTTCAGTGAAAGGTGCGGGCGACTTTGGAAAGCAACCGCAGATAACATGTTATGAAAGCGCCTCCCTGTATTACTCATCATGGGAAAGGGCACACCCCTCTCTGTAAAAAGCAACAACGAAGTGCTTTTGAACATTGAACAGCGCATTGGTGGGCTTTCCGATCCCACTGGCTGAAGGCACAGCAGCATGACACCCATAAGAGCACCCACAGCCTGTTGTACACAGAAACACACTTTGTGTCTGATCCCAGGCTTGGTGCGTGTCTGATCTTTTCACCCAAAGGCTAATCACTGTAAGAGTACACAGATCTGAGAGTGACCTGCAGTACTCCAGTACTGAATTTAAGCACACAGTTGAGGTACTTGTACTTCCATATTATATTGTACCTTTTTACTCCACTACATTTGTCTGACAGCTTTAGTTACTTTTCACATTCCATCCCCTTCCTGTCCAGTGAGAACCACCTATCTCCAAATGTGTTGATTTGGAATATGAGTAGATCTGCAACAGTTAATCAGTCAATCGATAATTAATTGATTAGTCGTCGACTATTTAATCAGTTGTATTTTGATAATCAGTTTGAGTAACTTTTTTTCTTAAATAAAAAGTGAAAATTCTCTGATTCCAGATTCTTAAATTT
>JAPQRN010000002.1:14995213-15012439 GCA_037367275.1 Coranthus polyacanthus
AATAATGTTCAAACTTGAGATTCTTACTCTGTCTATAATGTTTCAGTTTGTAGTTGTGTTTGAATGCATTTTCTTATTAAAGCCAATAGAGGGAGCAATTGGCAAGAACAAAAGCAACTCTTGAACAGTTGAACAGTAAAGTATGTCTTCTTGTCAGTTCAGCTTAAAGTCACAAATCAACACGGTGCATCTTGCTTATTTGATTAGAGCAGAGCCATGAGATTGAATCAGTCAGTAAATGACAACAAAGTGATGAGTTTAGAGAAGCTAAAAAATATTCACGTACAGAGTCAGGTGGTAATTGCATATATTTTTCGTTTCAATGATAAATAAACTCAAAACAAAATTCAACAATGGTGAGAATACGGAAGTAGAAGTAAAGCCACATGTTGTTCATTGTCCGGTTCACTGTTGCTACCAAACCAGAAGTGGATTGACTTTGACTTCAGGGTTCAAAATGTTGCATACGAGAAGTTTCACTGAATAAACCACAACACAGTCAAACAGAAGCCAGTCAGTGTCGCAAGAAGCACTTCACAGTTCGCAGTCAAGTGACTTGTCTTCTCTTTTTTTTTTCCCCCCTGTGTTTCTCTTTTTTTCCCCTCTGTTTCCAGGCTACCGTTGTGTTGAACAAGTCAAGAGGGACGAGCATCAGAGATCAGAAAAAATCCAGTTAGAGGAGCTCTGAGCCTTCATAATCTTGATGCAATGCAACCAACGCACAAGCACACATTCAGCACTAAAGCCTTATCATACCACCCAAACACAAACATGCAGCTAAACCCCATTGGCACAGGGTACAAGTACGATGCCGACTCACCAGCATCTCCTACTATTATGCATGTTTCTCTGCCCGTTAAAGTCCAGGCTCCTGTAAAGGTGACTCACTGAGGCAGGGAGTTCGACCACAGCAATCCCTCTTATTGATACTTAACGTCTTTAATTGACACTGCCATCGTCAAGTTTACAATTGGTCTTAAAAGACAAGTCATTGTTTACCTTTACACTTATTGAGAAGTTTATATTTCAGTTGAATGCTTTATACTTGGTTGTATATCAGAGAGTTGTTCACGGTGCGAGTAAAACACAAAGCTACTGCAGGATATCTTCAAATAATTACTTTAAAATGCTGGCTTTAAAGCATATACATTCATACATATTTCTGTATTGCTTTACATCTTTTTTACTTTGTGGCCTTAAAACATTCCGTTCTGTTTGTAGACTTGCTTTATATTTGATATAAATTACACTTTCTACAAAGTTGAAATGTCTTCTTTGTAAAGAAAAGAGCATACGCACTTTCTATACAGCACAGCAGAATTTGGAAGCTGCATGTAATAAATAGGAGCTTCTTTTGTTTCAAATGCTTTGCTCTTTATTCCTTGATGAAAATGTGTTACATTTGGTAGATTTTGATACTCTGAAAGATACTAAATACTAGATGCTTGTCGTAGTATTGTGTGTTGGAACATATATTCTGCAAAAGCTTCAAACTCCAAAGTATGTTTTGCACCTTCAGGGGTTCCTGACGTAATAGATTGAGGGACCGTCGATAACGTGTGGTATCAGCTGCACTGTGAGAAAGCAGAGACAGCACATTGGTGATCTGGCTGCAAGACATTTCAGATATTTAATGCTTACATTTTGTCTATAGTGGCCTATGAACTGTACAAGCAGCGTAACCCATTCCTTTTTACTGAGATTACCACTGTGCAACGCCTTCGGTCCATGTTAAAAACACTGTGTGCCTCAAGAGGAAAATGAGTTACGACTGTAAAACGTAATGCCATTTGATCGTCAGACCTGATCGTAGAATTCTGCAGCGTGTGACGATGTTGAACTGTGCAGTTTTTAAATTTGAGATAAACCGAAAGAAGTGACTTGAATTCGAATGTAATCGCACGTTTTCGAAGCTCGGAAGGGAAAAATCTGCCACATGGTGCTCAGTCTCACAGTGACGGCATGATACTGTAGGTCCATGATGCAACATAAAGCACAGGGCCAACACTGACTGTATATATATATACACACTACGGAGGATTAGAGACTTAGAAATTGCAGTTCGTCATTTTGCACATTCCTTGTCTGTCTCTTACTGTAAGAGGGGGACATTTTTCAGTTTTACTGTTGCACTTCCCCCTCCTCTTCGGGTGCCTTTTGCACACAGCTTATTCCACATGCATGCAATATCGTAACAGCAAATGAAATCATCTCTTTCAGGGGAATGGTGGCCTTGACTTGAGAAATGCAGCTTTTATAAACAATAAAGAGAGCTCGCGGTTGTCTGTGCATCTGTGTCCTTTTTCTTTCACACATACATACAGTTTTTTTTAACCCCTTGGGGAAATCAGGTGTCCAGTAGCTGCAGATTAAAGACAATACAACATATTAGTGACAACATAGGTTAAAAAAAACACAGGTGAGGTTTTTATTGACTGATTGTTTTTGTGTCAGTAGATATGAAGGGATACAAAACCACTGACAGATTCACAATTACTAACACTAGTTATGTAGCTAAACATGTCATTTGACTTCTTAAAAGATAATTAAGTCAGGATTTACTACTGGAAGACGGGTGACATTTACAAGTTTACAGTCGATGTAATGTTCTATAAAAATGTGTGCATTGTGAAATCCAGTTCAGCGTCTGAAATGAGTTTAAACAGTATGCTTAAGTGGATATGCGATGTATATTGTATGTATTTAAAATGTGTTAAACACAGTCAATGCACGCGTGATCAACATGTATTTCTCTCAGTGAATTCAACTCAGCGTCTACTGTATCTTCACACTGAACGCTGCCAAATTTGGCCGCAGGTTACAGTAATTTTCATTGCAGGGTATCAGTTTTCCACGTTTTTTTCTCTTGTTAAACATCTGTTCTAGTTAAACATTGTCGCTTATGTGGTAGCAACTCTTAACGTGGTCCTCAAACCCCATCTCCACACCTTAAGTTTAATGAATGATCAAAAACGATGCCATATGAGTACTGGTTATCAGTATTGCAGTAGGTCGAGCGGTAATGATTCATTAATAGTTGTCAAATATGAACCGCCAACTGCTTTCGTAGTTTGAAAAGTCTAAATTCTCTTGATTCCAGCTTCTTGAATTTGACAATTTTCTGGCTCCTTGACATCTTTATGACTGAATATCCTTGTTGTTGTGGATCAAATGAGACATTTGAGGAAGTCATCTTTGGCTTTGGGGAAGCGCTGACTGACATTTTTCATCACTTTCTGACGTTTTACACCAAACCAAACAACCAATGAGTCGATAATGGACAGACTAACGCACCTTGAAAACAGCCCTATTATGCTAACATCTCCTATAGGACAGCAGCTACTGTGTGGTGTACAGTAGCCTAGAAAACATGTAAAAAAAAAATAAAAAAAAAAAACATTAAACAAAGAAAAGCCCAACCAGAATGCAAAAAATGTTGGTGACTTTTGTCGAGTGATTTAGATTAAAATGAGCGTCGTTTGTTGAAAGTAGGTGAAGTCTTTGTGTGTTTACAACCACAGCGCCTTGAGGCCATCAGCCACATAGACGCATGCCCCAAAAAACAGCCTCGCTCCCAATAATTGACCTCAGCTGCGTCGTTACGACCGCATCATTGTTTTGTTCTCCGGTGAAATGAATGGATTCGTCCGCCTGCTCGGCGTCTTCGTCTCCTCGCTAGCTCTCATCCGCACACTGACCCTCTCTGTGTCTTTCTCTCCCCACAAAACCCCAAAAAAAAAAAAAAAAAAAAAAAAAATCTGCTATAGCGAATTTCGTGTCGCTTGTTTCCTTATATGGTGATCAGCGCCGCGGCCCGACCCTCCTCGCGCTGTGAGCGAGGCGCGTGCACTGACCGCAGCCGCTCACCGTTCGCTTCCATATTTGGAAGTGAGTTCAACAAAAAGCTCGCGGAGGGGGCTGGGAGAGAGGGAGGGAGAGAGGAGAGGGGAGGGATGGCGGAGAATTTCCTCCATCATGAAAACCGCTTTGCGTCTGTCTGGCTTCTGAATGTCGGTCAAACTGCAGCCGCGTTATTTATTAATCAGCCCTCGCGCCATTAGTGTAATAATTAACAGCACGTATTCGTGTCTGTAAATCCGACACTCAAATTCCGCCGCTGCTCGATATGTCAGGCCTCTTTATACGGTTTGATTATTTTTAAAAATTAAATAAAATTAAACAAAATAAAAATAACCTCCCAGCTTTAAGTAAGTCTCTGCGGTCTGGGTGGAGAATTTTATTTTTAATTAATAAATCAGAACTCTAAAGCTAATGAAGCATTATTAAAGCCATGCATAATTCAGTTCGTCGTCAGGGATTTATTGGTTTATTCAAATACTACACTAACGCATATTCCCACAATGCTCTCCGCTCCACGTTCGGTGTGTTTGATTTGTTCAAGTGTGCTTGCCGCCGCCGACGAAGGAGATACAATTATTAATGGAAGATGCCATCAAAGAAAAATAGGTGAAAAGTATTTAAACATGATGTTAATAAAATGCTGAGATGTAATCTATTACCATAATTGGATGCAAATTGCTGCCACGTTCAGGTATAGCTAATAATCAGTAACAATCTCTTCAAATTGATATAAATAGGCTATTATTGCCACCATTGTTTTTTTTAAATACATTTTTGAATGTGTATAAAACAGGTAACTGAAGCCAATGATTAGTCTAATTACAGTTTCTCTCCTTCCAGAGTCAAAACTCATCGGTCACTAGTCTCCACACACAGCAGCCGGACTATCGCGTGTTGAAGCGACACGCGCTCCTGCTCGTGCACCTCCGAAGGGCCGGGGCCGCGCGTGTATGCGCGTTCACGTAGAGCCAGTGTGTGAGCGACACACAATTCATCATCACAGTCCATTCAATTTGTACTCAGCCGCTGACCAACTCAGAGCAACAGCCATGGTAGGTCCAACGCCTTTTTCCCTATCACGATTTACGCACTGACAGTGGTTTCACTGCTTGATCTCAAAATGCGAGGACGTTATAAGCAGTTTGTGCGTATTTTTATATATTACGGGGTCGGTTTTAGCATTAAACATATCAAGCCGGAAATACTCACAGAGCCCTGTCTATGCCGCAGGAGCCGCTGCTACAGGGCCAGGCAGCTATTAGCCCTGTTGTCCGGGACACTGGACAGCTAGTGCTTTCACAGGTCAAGATGAAGCCACGTTTTTCATCTAACACATTGGGCTAAGTTCGCAGTACTGCGGTTTTGATAAAATGACTGGGAAACGATCAGAGAAACGCCTAACGGTCAGAAATAACTGGCGCCATTTCCTTATCTGCCCGTGTTTCGCCGACAAAAAGCCTCCTCTTAAGAAAGGACTTTTGTTAACATCCACACGGTTGTCATGATCCTGCATCATGTTTCCGTTATTTCTCCTCTGCTCGTCGATGCTCAACCCTAATAACAGCGCAGCGCTGGCAGGTGCAGCAGCGCCCCAGGGTTAGCCAGCTAACCGTATTGTTAGCACAACTAGCTGTGTTAGCTAAGACAGAAAATGACATCCATTATGGCTGGCGCTAGCTGTGATTTTGTTGTTCTTTGTCTGTTCACGGCTTCCCTGCTAACAGTATCAAAGACGCCGACCTACTCTGTGCTCCTAAATTGGGGCACACTCAGTCTACAGTGATATAAATGTACAAATATTAACGTTAGGTTTACGTTGGAACAGTCCTGTGTCACATTATGTGTGAAATGACTGACTAACGGTTCGTTTGAGCGGAGTTTTGCCTTATATAGCAAGCTAGCGCACACATGTGCGTGTGCTGCATTCATGGCCCCACCCTGAATTTGGTGCAAAGACCATTTTGTAAGATCCCGTATTATATCCGATCTTCCTTTTATGTTTACTTCGCTGTCACTTGCGACGTGTGAATTTTTCCAAATATTTATTAGGATCTGACAAATATTTGACATAATTATTACCGTTATGTAACCAGTGTTGGCATTGTTGAATCGCTAGCTGAAGCTAACGGGCCGACATCTCTGGATCTTCATGGTTCTGCGCATCATTTTTAGTTGCGCATCTAATTTGTACAGTTGATTAAATGATAGCACGGACACAGGATTACTAGTCAATACCAAAATGGAATAATACATGGATTATGTTATTTATTCACGCATCAACATACAACAATTGACATTTAAGTCGAATAGGCACAATATGCGTTATTTGCTATGCATCATTTTTGCAACACTAAATAAAAAAAACATAATTATCTATCTTGTGTAAGCTATGCTGAACTATTAACTGAGCTACCTTGCTGAGTTTACAGGGTACAAATCTGGAACCAACTAAATCTTCCGTTGCACAGTTTCCCTTTTACTTCTCCAGTGAAATTAATATAAATCCATTAGCCTGTACTGGTATATGTAATATCTTTTTTTATCCTTGCCGTTACTGTGTGTAAAAGAATTCAGATGTGGGCTGTGACTATTTGTATTGAGTCACTTGAACCTTGACTTCTGCGATCAAGATTAGATTAAATGATAGGTCTGCAATCACCATGGTGATATGGGCAACACAAAATAAGCAGAGTATAAACAGTGTAACAAATTGGGCCAAAGCAATGTACTGAGAAGGAAAAAGTGGAAGTATAAATTTAGTTTCACTTCATAGACATCCTGTTCATGTGTTGTGCAGAAAATAATACATGCTGCGCATGTTGTCATTTCTCACCAGAGAAAAATGAAGAGAGGCATGTCATGTGCTGACTCAAATGTAATGTATTGGAGTTTGCAAACTTAAGCAAATATTTTGGAAACCGAGGTAAACCTACGTGCAAAACTTGTTATATCGACGAGAGGATTAAGGAAGTGTGTAAGGTTGTTTGTTGGTTAATTATTACTCTAAATTCCCCGTTATCTAAAATAGGCCTTTTTACACCCTAAGCAAACATGTGGTGCCTGTTAGTGCAGTTGAGTTCCTTTTCTGTCTTTCCTGCCCCCGTTTCCTTTTCATTGTCTCTTTTTCCATTGACACTTTGCTGGTAGATAGCAGTTTTCATCCATCTTCTCCAGAAACGGCATTTTTCTGTGATGTAGAGCCTTAAACAGAGTCAGAAGACCTGACTGAGTTTATGGAGCAGCTGTGACTCGGCTGTGTGACTTGTATTCTATATTTCAACAGAAGCCTCATTGTCTGTCACTGAACCCTGCACTGAGACGCTTAATTTCTAACCGCACCCTCACCCACATAGTCATCTTTATGGCAGATACAGATACATGGCTGTTCCTTCAGATGTTATGTAATGTTTTATACCTGGTCCAGTCACAGGACATTTAGACACACCTGTTAGCTCAGTGCTTTTAGTATTCTGACCCTGAATGGACTTTGAACAAGCAGTTATAGTCACATTTACTTTCTGTTTTTCAATAGTCTTACATTCAGATTTTATGCATAGTGAATGCAATAATAAATGATCAGTGTTGACTTTATGTGGACTATCTGTGGTGACGGTTTTGAGACTGCGTTACACAGGGTAACTCCTGTAACGCTCCTCCTCAACGCCATGTCTTGTCAACTTGTCACAGCCACACCTTTGTGTTTCATTCCTCCCTGTGTGCAGTGTTTTTGCTGCGTGTGATAGTCACATGCAGCTCTCTCAGGCCTTTCTTCAGCTTTATGATGTCAATATTTTCTATACTTGCAATGTCACGACAGGCCTATTGAACCAGAGGGCAACTGGATTCTTGTTTCAACAAAACTATCATTGTTAAACTTATAACGTAGTGTCCTAAATATTTAAATCTTTCTGTCCTTGTATTAAGGGCCTGGTAACGTTCAAAAATGTTTTAATCCCAACACCTTGGCTTCAATATCGATACCTAACAGATACATTTTGAATATCAATTTCTCATTTTAGCAGAAAGAAAGTTCTAATACACACATTTTTATTGTTTGTTTTTTTTTTGCAGCACATTTGTGTTTTTACAGTCAAAGCAGTTTTACAACATTAATAAAACCCCTATTTACCCCAAATTGTCTGTGTGAGATGAGATGTACTCCTAAGGTACTGAAATTTGGCATCAAACAATACCAAATATTTTTCATACTCAGTAATATCTAAGCAATGGGGTCGTTGCCATAAAAGTACTGAGGTTCGGTACCCAGTCCTACTTGTTCTACAGTGTTTGCATTGTCAGGTTATTTGATACATTTGTGTCAACGCTGTGTTAGTTGCAGCCATCCTGTGCATTTGACTCAGAGTTAACATTTCATTCTCTACTCAGGCCTCCGGTGTGAAAGTCACAGATGAAGTTATTGCAGTCTTCAATGACATGAAGGTGCGTAAGGCCCTGGAAAAAGAGGATGAGAGGAGGAAGAGGAAGAAGGCCATTCTGTTCTGTCTGAGCCAGGACCTCAAGAACATCGTTCTGGATGATGGCAAAGAAATCCTGCTGGGTGACTTGGGAACCACCGTCCAGGACCCATACCAGCACTTTGTCAAGATGCTTCCCCCAAATGACTGCCGGTACGCCCTGTATGACGCCACCTACGAGACCAAAGAAACAAAGAAAGAGGATCTGGTCTTTATCTTCTGGTGAGGGCAGCCATTATGAGACGTGAAACTGTATATTACCTTCTTTGTGACGACATTTGGTTGTAATACACTTCTTCTTTGTCTGCAGGGCTCCAGATAGTGCCCCCTTGAAGAGCAAGATGATCTATGCCAGCTCAAAAGACGCTATTAAGAGGAAATTTGAAGGTAAGTGTATATGTGTAGTTTTAGTTTTGCCAGATAAAGGTTAATATCAGATAAGATTTGTAGGTTTATTAATCTCAGGGCATACAGTAGCTGAAAAAATACGTACAAAACACACAAGAATACTAAGTAATAATTAATGAATAACACAAGAATAACTAAATAACATCGGTGTCCAGATTTAATTTTACAGACAAATGTCATTACCCACACCTTTTAATATGAAGCTGCAGGCAAACCTAGTGAACAAAACGGACTCTTAAGCTTCTGAGCCATATATTTCCATTAGAAGCTGGAAGAGATCAAAGATGGAGCTGAAACGGTTCATATGTTCATCATTTCAATCTTACAAGTTGTTAACATTGAAGTGTTTTGGCCCCTGAAATGGCCAAGTAATAATCTGAATATCCAAAGCTTTTGTTTAGGACAAATGAGTATTTCAGTAAGTATTTCAATATAATCTGATGTACCTAAATAACAATGTTGAACAATATGGTAAATTACAAAAGACATGAAGATCATATGAATTTGTCTCATCTGTAATATTTTTACCTGTATCTTAATTTATTTTTATTTTTTTTAACATTTAACTTTAAAATGGGGGGGCATGCATAAACAAGCATGTTCCTTTATGCCTGAATATGATTTGTAGATACATTTTATCTTTATTAAAAAATGGCAGCTCGTGTGATTGCGATTTTGAGAACATTTTGATGAATTGTTCGGCCTTTACTTACATGCATCTTTTTTTTAAATTTCAGGTATTAAGCATGAGTGGCAGGTGAACGGTTTGGAAGACCTCAAAGACCGGCATACCCTGGCTGAAAAGCTTGGCGGCTCATCAGTAGTCAGCCTGGAAGGATCCCCTATATAAATATTGCCCCCCCCCCCCCTCCTCTCTGGCTTCGATCGAGGCCTTTCAGACACATCTGTTGGGTTTAGCTGTTCATTCCAGTGTGGTTTGGAGAAGGGCAAAAGCAGAACCAGCACTGTTTGCGGGACTCTAGGGGAGGGATATTGTGGGTGGGTTTAGGGTCAGGTGACAGTTTAAAAAAAAAAAAAAAAAAAATTCCACAAATGCAGACTGTCATTCCAGTTCAAGCAACGTAAAAATATGAAACACACACAAAGATAAACATTAAGATACAACTGAGGATGGGAAATGATGATGTTAAAAATTTAAAACAAATATTGTTCACGTTTAAGGACAGGGTTTTGTTCTTCCCGGGTTCTACTTTAAACTACAGAGAAAGGGACAGGAAACGACCTTTTTATTATTCCAACCATTGAATCCCGAAAAATAATTGTTCCAACTACATTTTGTTTGCCAAACTTCTAGTTAAGTTTTGTAAGTGTGTGTAGTTGAGATTAGGTGTAGTATGGGCTAATTCACTCTTGATTGCACAAAACGCATTAAAACCTTCTCTGGGGGAACACGGTTAAATATATATATAAAAATATATTTTCTCTTTTTTTTTTTTTTTGTTGAACATGCAAATTCCAAAACTTGAGTGATTCCTTTTTATTTCCAGTTCTGGGTCAAAACAAATGGCATTTGATGTAGTAAACGGATACATTCCTTGTACTTGTTAAAACCAGGATCTCCTCAATAAAAACTTTGGTGTTTTGAAGGTCTGATGGGGAGCGATGTGTAAATGAAAGACCAGCGGTTAGAGTTTAGACTGAATATTGAATGGTGGATGTTTTGTATCTTCTCCTTATCTCTAATAAAAAGCACTAAACTACTGACTACCTCTTCTGTTTCATCACATTTTTGTACTATTTTTAAATTCTTGATGTGTGTTTTGGTAACATCCGAGTCTTGGAAGCTCATCAGATCCATGTCTTTTTTTTTTTTTATGAAGCGTCATTAGGTCTTGAAGTTAAGGTTAATGAAGTGATACAGAATCTGCTCAACAAGTAACGATGTGCA
The DNA here is from genome assembly GCA_037367275.1 of Coranthus polyacanthus. Classification (NCBI taxonomy): domain Eukaryota; kingdom Metazoa; phylum Chordata; class Actinopteri; order Kurtiformes; family Apogonidae; genus Coranthus; species Coranthus polyacanthus. The sequence continues at coordinate 15,005,867 of JAPQRN010000002.1, forward strand.
CTCCTGCTTAATTATTTGGTGTGAAGTGTAGAAGATCATAACCACAGTCAAAAATGAAAACCCTCACACTAAAGTAAAGTACTTCATTTACTACCACGAGAGCACGAAAATCAAAAATTCACATTTTTGCTTAAAGGGATTATCCAATTTTGTGAGGATTAAATAATCTGTCAATCCTTTCAGCTCTTCATTAATCTCAATTATAACACGTGTGTGTGTGTGTGATATGCAAAAACAAAAAAAAGTACGAGTGTAATAACGAGAAAAAAATGTAAGTCACAATTTTAATTATAGTTTTTGTGTTTAATTTTCACTGAAAAAAATGATTTTTTTGTTGGGTTTGTACCAAACCAAACATGTTCACTTAAGTCTGGAGAATATGATTTGTAGGCCGGGATGTCTCTGCAGCTCCGCAGTGAGGTTTGGCCATTTTTGAATAGAAAAAAAAAAAAAGACAATCCATTTTTGTCAAGAATATTCCATCAGTTGTTTCAGCTTTTGATTATTATTCAAATGCAGCATGAACCTTGTGATCGGATCGATTACTGTTACAACCACAGGGGGGCGCCAAAAGACCACTCCTGGTAAACACAAGTCAAGACCACTGACACAAACACTGTTATAAATCTCTGTTTATTAAAATATATCAGGCATTTGTCAAAAAATAAAATTAACACTCTTTCTCTAGGTGACACTGAAAAGGAGAGACCGTCTACTTGGCTGAAATATTAGACTGAAAAGCATCAGAGGTGTTCATCACCTATTGTGATTATTTTAAACTATGAAGTGTGTATCCGTGAAAATGCAGATTACTGAGAAATAAGATGATCCATGAAGAGCCACGAAGAGCCATTAAAACACCAATGCAACCTGAATTAGAAAAGAGCAGAAAAGATGTCAAGAAAAAAAAACTCTTCATCCACAGTAGGAAAATAATCTGGTGTGACTGACACCCACTGCTCACATTAAGAACAGTGTTTCCCTCTTGTAAAAAGTGGTTTGTGTTAATGCTGTGGAAATACTGACTGTGTTATTAATCTGACTGTGGGCAAAAACTTATTAAAAGATGCCATGGTGATGACTTCACGGGCAGATTGGTTTAATAGACCTAGAGGTTACTCGGAGCAAATTAAACTCAAGAGGGTAAAGAATGAGCCGGTGTGGAGCTGGATCCAGAGGGAACAGATCTACTTCACTGGTGGATGGATTTAATCCTGTTTCACTTCCAGTTTTAGGAGAAATAAAAACATATCCCCTTTCAGTCATGTTTAAAATCTGCTCTCGTCTAGTTTTGTCCCGCTCAGCCCTGGACACAGTCTAGTCGATTCCCGTGCACCCAGTAACAGATCTGAGCGAACTTCAGAGGCGTGATCCGCACGGCCACGTTGTAATCCCTGTTCTCCCCGTCTATTTCCAGCCACTGGTGTCCAGAGAAAATGCCGATGACTTTTCTTTCCCAGCGCTCTAAAGTGTCGTCCCACACTCTGCCGTATACTCCGGAGCCGCTGGCTCCTGGTCGGGCGTCACAGTGCTGGTAAATCAGGTCTTTGGACTCTTCTTCCACGGGACAAAATCTGTACACCAACTCCCCCGGTCTGTCGCTGTCAAAACCAGAGAAGTGGATGCGCTTCCCTGCTAAGTCATCAGAGGAGGGAGCCACAGACAGACGCATGAAGGGGCGACGGTGAGGCCATCGCAGCTCCAACAGGGCGTAGTCAAAGTCCATGCTGACCTCCTGAGGGCCCTGGATCCAGCCTTTTGGCACACGGGTGCGTTTCACCCTCACCCACCGGACTAGAGGCTTGTGGGCTGAAGTAAGAGCAGCTTTAGTGCCATTTATAGTAGATGGAGTAATCAGGAATCCCACCTTGAGCTTCCTCGCCCCCTTGACGTAATCCTTCCCATCATGCACACAGTGGGCGGCTGTGAGGACATGCTGCTGAGACACCAGAACCCCGGTGCAGCCGGTGGAGATCCGCACCGCTGTGGAGAAAGGGTAATCCAACAGGAAGTTGTCACCTTGGATGTTAAAGCGGCCGTCTGCTCCGTAGATCTGCCGCCTCACGCGCTTGTGTCTGGGCATCAGATGTCTCCTGGGAGGATGAGCAAAGAGAGCAGCGTCTTCTTCAGAGTCATCCTCACTCTCCACGTCGACAGTAGTCAGAGTGCGGGAGCCGTCAGCGTACAGCGTCTCAAAGGCCAGTTTGTCGCTGAGCTGCTCCTTCTGGGCATCAAGCTCTCCTCGGTGAAAGCAGCTGGAGTTGCAGTGAGTGGTGAAGTCCAGCTGAGTGTGAGCACTAAAGCTGGAGCGGGTCAGAGGTGTGGGCGCGTGAGGCACCAGCGTGGGGACATGGTGGACCGACGGGTGGTGAGGAGGAGGATGCAGGACGGACAGGGAGACGGACAGGAAGAGATGCAGGTGGAGGAGCAGGAGAGTCAGGAGGGAGCTCTCATGTGGAGTCATCGCGGAGACGGAAAACACTGTAACAGACACAGAAGAAAACTGCTTCACAATGTATCCTTTAAGAGTCTGCATGAATTCCTACATGTTTATCAAGAAAACATTCCCAGAAAGTTCAACAAGCTGTATCCCAAACACACTGTAGTGACTATTCAACCTATTTAAATCCACTGAGGGGCTGCTGGTGTGAGACTGTAGTAGCCGATGCGCGCTTCATATAAATGCACAGTTTGTTCATAATAAAAGTTCCCTCGTACAGTCAGCAGAACCTCTGGCTGCTCTACTTTCCCTTCCTTACAAATACAACACTCAGTTGATAAATCAAAACAAAGAAATGCCCCATAATGGAGTAAACATACGCATAAACACCAATGGCTCTCGCACATTCATTGCTGTTTATTGAAGTTATTCTTCATTATTTAGTGATTCTGTTTTTGCATTTGTATAAGCTACTGGATCTATCTGTCTATCTCTCTAAAACAGTAATTTAGTGGAACGTATTTTCTTTAAGGTCAAAAGCAAAGTTTTGACCTTTTAAAGTGACACAGTCTGTCTGAAAATGACGAGGAGTGTCTACGAACACCTATTCAACATATTTGGTGTCTTTATTTAGAGGATATTTTAATGTCTTTTCCACAATTTTTGTAATTTTCCACACTGCCACACTGCTCCTACGGGAATAAACTGTTCCTCATACACATTCCAGGAGGGAAACTATGACCCCCACCAGTATATCACTGTAAGCACAACTATGCACCACAATAATATTAATAACATGCAATCAAAGCATACTAATAATAATCCCCCTGGACTCTTTCACAGTTGATTGTAAATCACTATGCAAGTGAGATCAGCTTACAAAATCTAATGTTGCAATACGGTCCTGAGTTTCATCTGGTCCAGCGAGGCAACAATGAACCTCTTGTTCCTATAATATAGATTACCAGGGAAATAGGATTTCAGACCCACAGAAACAAACAAGTGTTTTTGATGTCTTTTTGGTACAAAAGTCACAGAAATGAATGAATTCCAAAAGAAAGAAAAACAGAAAGGTCAGCTATGGTGGATTAAACAGGTTTCCTCGCTGTGAAATTCTGCAACATGGCAGACTGAGGACGGGAACAAGAGGATGGGAGTTTACAGTAGAAGAGCTCCAATCGACTGTTTGTAGTGGCGAGGAGGTGTTTTCCGTCAAACATTAACTACTTCACAGCGTACGTGGGCTTTCAGGGCAGATTAGCCGGGACAAGGAGATACTTGATCCCCTCTGAAGACTGTGGAGCCAGAGGCAGTCATGGCACGAAGAGAGCAGGTGTGTAAAAAAAAAAAAAAGTGAAAAGAAACAAGTTGAGGCAGGGCTTCAAAACAGAGCATTACCTTTAACAAAAGACAGGGTGGGGCCTGTCCATACACCTCTGAGCTGCCCCGTATAAACCTGCCAAGAATACCCAAAAGGAGCTCCTGTGCACTGAGAAATGAAACGCAGATCTCCTTCCACATATTGACGAGTCTGAAACGTGACAGCTGTGGCCGACTCGCAGCACTGCTGGAGGGAAAGACATATTTGTGAATGAGACCAAAAAAAAAAGAGCAAATGTGAAACACGCAACTCATTACTGGAGTGGCTCTTTTAAGACAGTCATTTCACCATGTAATAACTATGTCCTTTGGTGATCTTTGGACTCCCGGAACTTCCAAGACAGACTTTTCCGGCTCTAAACCAAAACCCACAGCTCTGCTTCAGGCTCATTCTGATTAAACCAAAGGGAAATCATTCAGAGCGATGACAATGACACAAGAGTTGCGGAAAAGTGTGTATGCACTGGGTGAAGTTGGGGTGCCTATTTGAGGAGAAAGATGTTTTGAGACATCTTCGTAGTTGCTGTTTGTAGAAGGGAAAATGATCAAACTATGGCATGACTGTAAGGCACAAGGTATGCAAAACACGCACGAGTGGGTCTGCGCGTCATCTAAAAGTGGTCGAATCAGACTGCGAGCAAAAGTCAACTTGAACTGCTAGAAATGGAAGTAAAACACACAAAGAGGAGGCAAAACACCTGAAACCGGCCACTGAATCTTTAAACCCCATCTCATTCTAACACGTTTCCTAAATAATCCCCTCACGTCGGGTTACGTGACACTTCACACATCCTTGGCATTATTTATCCAACGACAGCCCCAACTCGAGCATTTGAGGCATCCCTATAGAGACAGGAATGAACTGGAATGATTAAAATTGCCACTAACCAGAAATATGGTCAACACTGCACAGCCCAGACTACATGGCCCGGTGTGATACATTACCTCCTAATCAGAGATCGATACTCCGTGTTTACATCCCAGTCACGTCTTCCTCCTCATCGAACGAACCGGGCAGTTTCATTTCCCAGGTTTTCCTCATCATCTTTTTTTTTTTTTTTTTTTTTTTGACAGGTAGGCAACTTTCCTCCTCCTTGACTCTCTGTATTTCTCAGCAATTCTTCTGCAGAAGAAAAAAAAAAAAAATTCCTCGGATTTTTTTTTTTTTTTTTTTTTTTTTAACAGCGTCCACAAATAAAGCGCAGATGCTGAGCAGCTCTGAACGCTACTGTCCGGGACCGTCAGACCCTCTGAAACCTGCCCAGCGCAGACACGGAGCCGCGAATAAAAGTCTCTTGTCTGAAAAGAAGTATTTTCTCTGAGAGCAGAGCGAGAGAAGTCCCTCGCGGTCCTAGTGCCCCTCCGCTGCCTGAGCGAAATGACATGCAAACAAGTATTTAGTATCAGCACATGGTTTATTATTATGGGGAAATGGAAAATGGTAAAAACCGAGATTGTTCCTTTGGAGACCTTTCTTACTCAACAAAAAATATAAATGTTTTTTTTTTTCTTCTTCTTGTATTACATTCATTTTGAATGTGTCAGCTGTGTCTGTCAAATATGACATATTTTATTGAAGGGGTATTTTTGAATCATGCTTTGTCTTCAGTTCATTTAGTCGGAAAACAATCGATTGAAATAGTAAATCGTCCATAACGTTGAAAAAAAATCGAGATTAATTTTTTTTTTTTTTTTTGGCCAGATTGTGTATTTAAGTTATATATATATATTAAACGTTTCCAAAAGGAAAATGATAAGATAGGATGTAGATTTTGTCAATCCATTTCCAAATTGTGGATAGTTTAGCTAACCCGACCTGCGGCTAATTAGCTCCAGTTTTGGTCACGAGGTCTCTGACGTCACCGGACGGTCTCTTCATGTTTACGACAGTTAGTCTTTTGTTTACAGCAGAGGGTGGATTTCTTACCTGTGATGGGAGATCAATGGCGTGTCTGGCGAGTTTGGTTATTTCTAACGTTGGTTTTGACGATATAAAGAAGGAAAAATATGTAAATGCGCCCGTGTGTTCAGCTACGCACGCAGACTGTAGAGCCGCCGTAAACGGGCCTCGCCTGTCGCAACACCTTACACTGCCACCTGTCTCACAAAATGATAATCTGACTAAAAGAATAGTTCTAGAATCTCTGATGGTAATCGAGTTAGTCCTAGATCTTATCCAAACATGCTAGAACCAAAGCGGTCTAGTTCTAGTGTCTTTGTCTTACCAGGTGTCGTCTTTAGTTAGAATACCTTTGGTTTAGCCGACTGTTACCATGGTAACAAAGGGCTTAGCTCTAAAGTAGTCTGGGGGCTAAACCGCTGTAGCTACAATGAAAAAAGGAAAAAATAAAAACGTTATGGCTCTTTTTTTTTTACCCAATCATTAAATGTTTAGGGTACTTTTAAGGTACACAGTTATGCCCCCATGCATGGCAAAAATGCAAGTAGTAGATGAAAATGTTAGGTGAAGCAGAAATATTTTTATTACATTTTTGACAGCTTCATGCCATTTGAGTTGCACTCGTGCATCCTAACTCTTCTACCAAACGGCAGCAGATCATATTTTTATAAAAAGACATGTTGTTGTTTGTTTTATGACAGCTTTCTCATCCAGTCTCAGTCACAGAGTTTTATAAGTCTAGAGTCAACTGGCAACTAAACATTTCATAGTCACAGAAAAGTGTGTGGTTTTAAGTGTGATACTGATACAAGTTTAAACACATTTAATAGAATCATGCTGTCACATTAAGGCT
>JAPQRN010000002.1:15057978-15092839 GCA_037367275.1 Coranthus polyacanthus
TAGCCATATTATAATCTGGCTATATATATATATATATATATCATGTAATCATGTAAAATAGGCCAAATTACACTAAAAATGAAGCGTGAAACCTCTTTCTTGCCTTCTTGACTCATCGGAGGATGAAACGAGTTCAATCAATCATCCACATGAAGTGATTCACTTAGATGCAGGTGTTGTGGGATGTGAGTGTCAATCAACATGTTAAAATAATCAACAGGGCAGTAAAAGGAAAGTGGAGCATGTACTGTGTTACATCAGATAAACTGAGGCACAGGTGCCTCACAGTAAAATTGTTCTTGAACTCTTTTTACAATAGCAGTATAATGCAGACCATGCAGTACTTTACTATAGATATGCAGGTTATAAATTAAAGGAAAAAAAACGAATAATCCCTCCATACAGGTGCACTGCATGATACAATTGAATAATTAACATTCATTCATGGTCTGTGGCATCATGTATGAAAATGCTGAACAGGAGGCCCAGTCGATTCTGATTCTAGATCAAGATGACCAGAGGAAAAGAGTGACTCCGAAAGAGGGTTCATTGTTGTGGTACATATGGCAGGAGCTTCAGTCACAAAGAAGCAGATTAGTGTATAAGTAGGAACAGTGACTAAAGTGGCATCTGCATTTAGATCTATGGGAAAGATATCAGTAAATAGGATTGTAAAAACTGTGGACAGCTGCACACATTTGATGCTTGTGCATTAGTGACAGACTTTTCCTTGGGTGACTGAGAATGTCAGTGCAGGATGTGATCAGACTGTCAGCAGGAACAGTCCATCAACAATTACTTACAGAGGGATACTATAGTAGGGCTGCAGTATAAACACTCCTCACAAAGATGCATGCACATTGGAGAGTTCAGCGGTGTAAAAACCTCCAGCACTGGTCTACAGACATGTGGAAAAAAAGTGATATGGTCAGATGAGTCACTTTCACCATATTCTCACCATGTGGAGTGCAAGCGTGGCGTACACCAAGATATGTACAGGCCTGAACGATGACCTCTGCAGTGAGTGGATCTGGTGGCTCTGTTCTGCTGTGGGGGGCGTTGTACTGGCATGGTTTGGGTCACCATCCGCTTGTCACCATAGAGGGAAGAATCACTGCAAATCAAGTTGTTCTGAGTCGTCACCTTTGACACATTTCTATCCTAATGCAAGCGGTCTTTTCCGGGATGGCAATGACCCTACCCATAAGGCCTTCACAGTCACCAGATCTCAACCCAATAGAACGCCTATGTGAGATTTCATTCATTCATTCTGTCATTCAGTCTTTATTTTATCTCTGAATATTTTGAATATTTTCTCATTTATAATATGGCTGAGCAATACTTGTCCATACAAAGGTGATAAAAACAATACAAGGCAATTTAGTAAAACAATAAAATCATTAAGGATGAATCGAAGCAATTAAAGGGAAATGAATCAGCTCACAAGAACAGTTAGAAGTAAAGATTAAATTAAAATTTTAAATTAAACAAGCTTAAGCATTTTGTGTATGATGTTCCAGGTTACAGGTGAACAATAACTAAAACTGGATTTTCTGAGACTAATAAGTACCTGCAACATAACCCAGTCATTTGAGTGTGTTTTAGGGACATATTACAAAGCAGCAACAAAGTAATCTAAGGTGGTAAAACACCCGTAAGTGCCTTATGAATAAATAAAATCCAGTGTCTATCACAGCTTACAGAGTGGACCAATATTAGCAAACAACTCACATTGATGAGAATAATAAATCTTAATGCACAGTGATAATCAGTGTCCATCCCTCCTGCCATGCCAAGACCCAACAACTTACCACGACACATTCTGTTAGGTTTTTTTAGTCAAATGATCTAGTCCAGGTATGTGAGTTAAATTTAGAACCAAAGGACTGAAAAGGTTTCATCTCTATGTTTAGTTGTCATGAGTTGTCACTTTTTGTATGGTTTCTACGTGGAAAATGAACTTGCATGCTCAAACTGTTGAGCGAAAAGCTGGATTTACTAAGTGTGCAGGCCAGACACTCAGAAGTCAATAAAACCTCTGCAGTGAACTTGTAATGCACAGCACATGGTATTAAGTACATTAAGCATACAAATACACACCCACTTTAGTACCTCTGTGCACAGAGGTAAAGAGGGTGTGTGTTGCAATTTATAGCAGTTTCTCTTCCGCGGTCCCTGTAACCTCTTAACGAGACTAAACAGTAGAGGTGGAAAAGATTACTTATACACTCAAGGACAAACAAGAAAGGTTTCAAAGTATTTTGGGCCCTTTTATAAAAAAATATCTCAAGGACAAGGGTGATTTTGGGCAAAGATTGAGATATTAAAGATTATCACACACCGGTTTTAAAGTATATATATAATTTTGCTTTATTTTTAATATATTGCTGTTTTTTTTCATTTAATGTTGAAAACTCAATAAACATACTGTTGAAACAAAATAGTAGAAATAGTAGAGCTGGCAAATGCAAAAAAAATAAAATCATCAAATTATTCTTATTATTATTTAATAATAATTTATTATTATTATTATAATGTTGTTGTCTTTGTTGTTGTTGTTGTTGTTGTTTTGGTGGTTCGAGTATTAGCCTATTAGTATCAATTACCTGATTACTAATAATACCTTCTAAGTGTATCTGGAGCAGTGTGCAGTGTCAGACCTAGTACACTTTTGTACACTGTTACGTAATGCACCGTTACAGGTACAAGTTGCCTCCTATGGCTGCTGTTTACGCTTGTGCTGTCAGATGATTCACTCAGTTTCCCAGAAACCCACGTCGCGCATGCGCAGAACGCGTTGCCTGACAGTGGTAAACAGACGTCAGAAGGGAGTCTTCGCCTCGAGTCAAAACAAAACAAAACAAGTCAAAAATGGTGAAGGAGTGAATATTTGGACAACCACAACGACAGGAAGTTTTAAAAAACTAACCGGTGATTAAAAACCACTACTTGAAGGAAGTTATTGGAGCCTTTTCACGGACTTTTTCACGGATTGTAAACTCTGGAATAGCAGGAGCTTAACCAGCTAACATTACGGTGGCTATCGTGCTGTTTTCAAAGTGCGGCGAGCGGGTGCCGACAGACCTCGGAGGCGACTCAACTTCACCCAACACCCGGGGATTCGCTTTGTAGTTCAGTTACCGATACTAGGGGGCGGAAATCGGTTGAGCTTCGGGCGTCTGTCGAGTGGATTTTCTAACCGCTTCTTCGAGCATCGTGTGCCGCGGTAGAGTGTGGAGAAACATGGCAGATGGTGACACGCGCCTGGCCGCAATGTAGCGGATCGTGCAGACCTCAAGCACGGACTTTTCTTACGCTCACCTCCCTCTCTTTTTAACCTAAACACTATACAACTAGAACTTAAATTTGATCTCACTTTTTTTTTCTGTGTTGGCCGAGTCGCTGTTACAGCGGCTTCTACACATAGCTAACGATAGGCCGAGGAGACGGCGGCCAGCGTCCCCCAACTGTTTTTACACTTTTTCACAGTTGGCGAACGAAGCTGTTGGTCGGTTAATCAACCGCTGCACGTTTTTACACCTGACTTTGACTCACCGGGACTGCTTTTACTGTTTGAGGAGCCTTTTGAGGTTTTTAAAAAAGTTTGTTTTGGAGCTGTTTGGTTGCCGGAGATCCTAGACATCGCGTTGTTTACAAGTGGAGACGGACAGGGGCTGTCCTGAGAAGCTCCTTTGTAACAGTAACCAGCTAATCCCCGTTTGTAGCCGTCATTGTACAGTACAAACGATCTGAGTTTGGGTTTTATTCTGTGCGTGTAGATTTTTAGGGTTGGTACGAAAATATTCAAATATTCACTTGGATGTGTTTTTTTCTTAAATTATTACTTTTTTTGAAACGGTTAGGGGCAATTTGGCGTATTTAAATTGAGCATTTGTCAACAGGAAAGACATAATTCTATATCCATACACACTCTTGGGGTTTCCATTCATTTTCAGGTGAGCCCAAACTTCTGTAGATCCAGATGTTTTGGTGCTCATTCCCGCTCTGCCACGCTTGTTTTTATTTTATTCAAACAAAGGGACTCTCATCCCAGCCCTCCTTCATTCTATATAAATCGGAAGGTTTATGATAGTTACTATTAAGGAGATTATTTGGGTTCCCTAATCTCCAATCTGAGGATTAACCGAAGCTATTGGTGTGTCCAGATTATTACGTCTCTTTTCTAGGCCCCTCTGTTTACACCCCCGCGGCGGGTGAACCATATTGTTTTTGTATCTGAAAAGTGTTTCAAAGCATCTTAAATTTAGCACTTTGAAGGTAAATGTTTTAAGTGGCTCCCATCTTTGGTTGAGTGGACGTACAGAGGACCGTCATGGAGGACTCATCAGTGCCCCCGATTGACCCAGATTTTGAGCCGCAGAGCAGACCACGGTCCTGCACGTGGCCGCTCCCGAGACCCGACATCTCGGTTGTCAAACCGGAGGGGGCGGACGGCACCGAGTCCGCCGCCGGGACCCCGCCCGCCGACGAGGACAAGCCCGAGCCGCAGCAAATCACGTCCGAGCCCGAGAAGGCAGCTGCGGCCGCTGAGGGCGGGGTCGTGGCCGGCGTGGGCGGAGCCGGCGCGACGCCCCGCAAAGGATCATCCCGGCGCAACGCGTGGGGTAACCAGAGCTACGCAGATCTAATTAGCCAGGCCATCGAGAACTCACCTGAGAAGCGGCTGACCCTGGCCCAGATTTATGAGTGGATGGTGAAAACGGTGCCTTACTTCAGAGACAAAGGAGACAGCAACAGCTCAGCCGGGTGGAAGGTGAGTGGGGTGGTGAACATCTCCAGTGCACCAATGAACAAGGTGGACTGGAGTCATAAAGTATCCCTTTGTTTACATTAGTATCGCTTCACACAGGGATTGATCTAAATAAATACTCACAGGTACGTTTTACAGTCGCAGCAATTCGATTGATCGATTAGTTGGAAACCATTCAATTTATCAGCAACTATATTGATAATCAATGAATCGATTTGAGAACAAGTACAATTTTTAGAAGATCTGTACTTCAGATTTTCATTTTATAATGCATCTTCATTTTAAAGTTAAGGTGAGATACTGTGCTCTACCAAAAGGTTCAGATTAGCTACTTTTTCTGTACATTTTTGTTCTTTTTTTGATTGTTTTGTTCATTGTGTTTTAATGCCGTGAAAGCCGGCGTCCCCTGAAAATGCCAAGTAGTGTGAAGTAGTTCTGAGGCGGCAAAATGTACTTGTGTTTTGATCAGTGATGTATCATTGATATAATTTTGAGGCCTCTTAAATGTGAATATTTTCTGATTTCTTTCCCACTCTGTGACAGTCAACTGAATATCTGGTTGTGGATCAAACAAGACATTTGAGGACGTCATCATTTTTCTGACAACTAATTGATTAATTGAGAAAATAGTCGACAGATTAATCGTCAATGAAAGTAATTGTTAGTTGCAGCCCTAGTACTTTTAGATCACACTTTTGGCCTTAACCCTTGAAAAGAAGGCTGTATTTTCTGCTATTTATTTTATTTAGGAAGAAATACAACCACTACCTCCAAGTCTAATTACACTGGGCAACAAAAATATAACTAATGGTGTAATATGCTGCTAATGACTATATATTGATTGATGCATAACTCGAAATCCTGACAAACAATTTTGATCAACAAGTAGGGAGGATAGTGCGGGACTGAATGATAGGCAAAAAAATCATAGTGAAATTACAGATATTGCAAATGTGATAGGAGTCATGATTTTAGTGGACATTTTAAGTGGAAAAAAATGAAAATTATGTACATTTTTGCAGTGGTTTGTACCAAACAAGCACTGTCCTTTACCTCTGGAAAACATGATTTGTAGGCCTGTGCATCTCTGTAGCACCACAAAGATTCATTTATAATATAATAATAATATGTTGTGCCACATTTTACAAAAAAATTGTCTCTCTGTGATTTAGATATTGCACTTGGCCATACTGCAGTTTCAATATTCTGATTTGTTGTTCAGCTGTTGTGCAAACTGTCCATACTGAAGTATGTTTTCTACCACTGACTGTGATTTATTTACATATAAACAAGCTCTGAATTAATAACAGGCCTCTTGATCTGCAGACATTTTTCAAAATAACTGTTTTTTTTTCTCCATTTCTATCCCAGAATTCAATCCGCCACAATTTATCACTCCACAACAAGTTCTTGAGAGTACACAATGAATCAACAGGCAAGAGCTCCTGGTGGATGCTCAATCCAGAAGGAGGGAAAACTGGGAAAGCTCCTCGCCGTAGAGCTGCTTCCATGGACAACAGCAGCAAACTGCTGAAGAGCCGCATGAGGGCGAAGCAGACCAAGAAACAGGCAGCTGCAGGCCTGGGGGGCGCTGGTGGGGCACTCCAGGGTGATGGCAGCACGGGTTCAGCAGGTGCTGACAGCCCAAATTCATCCCAGCAATTTCCCAAATGGGGGGTCAATAGCAGCAGCCCCTCGTCCCGAGGCAGTCTGGATGACGGTGATATGTGGACCACTTTTCGCCCACGCACAAGCTCTAATGCCAGCACCCTGAGCGGCCGACTGTCCCCCATCGCTCCTGGACAGGAGGATGATGATAACTTACCTGAGGACGGCCTGCTGGGTAGATATGCCGGCAGCAGCTTGACCCCCACCCTAACTGAGACCCTCATGGAGGAGCTGGATCTGATCGACGGCCTCACATTGATGACTGGGCAGCAGGGAGGTGCTAGTCCCAGCACAGCCCCACCTGCACCACCCACTCCACTGCCCTCTGCCTCCACTCTGCTGCCTCGTGGCTCCAGTTTCTCCTCCTTCCATCAGCGGCAGCCCTCCAGCCTGCCACAGGCTCCCCCGCACACCGGGACCCCTGCCTCGGTCTCCCAGTGTGGACCCAGCAGCAAAGAACCAACAGCTTTCAGCAACTCTCTCTTCAACCCCATGCCCAGCTCCGGCTCTCGTGGGGGCGGCCATTACGGCAGCCACGTGCCTTCCAGCCTGGAGGCGCTCCTCACCTCCGACTCCCCTCCTCCCACCGATGTCCTGATGACCCAGGTGGATCCTCTCATGCAGAGTCCTGGAGGGGTGGGCCTAATGGGTCTGGGCTCGTCTGTGGTGGGCGTTCGGTCCAAACCCAATCAGCTGCTGCTGAGTAAAGGTCTTGAGCCGAACACAGTGGCCCCCATGGCGCTGCAGGCTCAGATGCAGCCGCAGCAGCACCACCTCCACCACCAGCAGCAGCAGCCGCAGCAACAACAGCCACAGCAGCACCAGCATCACTCTCAGATGGGGTTGGGGATGATCCTCTCAGGTATGTCTCAGGACCCTCCCCAGCTCTCAGCCCTCAAAGCCCCGCACACCGTCGTGCCATCTGTGGGGTCTCACCACGTGGCGGCCATCGCCTCAGCCAATCCTAACGTGAGTCTGCAGGGGATGGGTCCGTTCGGAGCTCCATCCTGCTTCCAGACCGGCCAGGACCGACTGCCCACAGACCTGGACATAGACATGTTCACCGAAAACCTGGATTGTGACGTGGACTACATCATCAACACTGACCTCATGGATGGCATTGACTTCAACTTTGACCCCATACTGCCTGAAGGCCAAGGCTATGCAGGTCCAGCCACCACACAAGGCTCCGCCCAAAACTGGGTGCCCAGCTAACTTCTCAGCTGACCACAAAGTTAGTCAGGTACGCAAACCATCGGGGTCGCTACGAATGATTGTCTCAATGAATAATAAGGCTGATAGAAAAAAGTGCAAACTTCAGTTCAAAAACTTCACATTTGAGGAACTGGATCCACTGATTAACAACCTGTTTGACTGACTTTTTAAATGCTTCATTTTACTGAGCTGAATGTATTAAAATACATTAAAATACACAACAAACATAAAATAAAATAAAACAAGATGAGTCGTAGGTGATTTTTAGTTTGTACATTAATGGTCCAATCTGGATTCATCAGTCACTTGATAATGATTTTTTTTTTTTTTTTTTTGTCCATCTTGTTTTGCAGGAACTGATCTCCAATCAAGATAACCTCACAAAATGACAAAATGACTGGTGCATTCCTCCTCCCTGCTGGCTGAAGATACTATTTTCAAACACCATGTTTCTCTTGGACTTTAAAGACAAAACCAGACCTCACCCATGTCATGTGCCAAGACATGCAGAGGACCGGATTCAGGCTACTATGCACAGACTTATCTCCCTTTTTCCTTTGTAACACTTAGAACGTTTTGGCTGCTAGCCGATATTTTTTTTCTGCTAATCCGAACAGATTATTTTTAAAGATGTGTGACATTATTGTTTTAGGTTGAAAACTCAAATCAGCTCCACGCTGCTTGGAGTTCAGATTTCAGCTGTGTTACACCAGAATAGCTTTAGGGTGGAAACGGTACCCCCCCGATCCTGACGGCTTTGGTATTGAAGACTGTGCGTTTTGTAGAAATGGCCAGTTTTTCACTGAACTGTCGCCTGTCAACACTTACCCAGCATGCATTGCCAGACCAAATGCTTGATGGTGCAGTTCACCCTGCTGCACCGTCCTCAGTAGAAAGAAAGTTTTCATCGAAGGAGCCAGTGAAAACTTGGAGGATCGTGACTGTGTGAAGAGCAGGTGGAAGAGAACAACTGGACGACTCAAGGTATAAAAATGTTTAATTCAACTTTGGCCCAACTGTCTATCGGACTTTATATATGTGTGCGATTTTTTTTTTTTTTTTTTTCTTTCTTTCTTTCTCACGCAAGAAAGAGAAGGTTAAAGCATTTGTTTTTCTCCAATCAGACTTGGTGATTTGACATTAAGTGGGTATGTATTTGCAGTTTGGCATTTTTGACTTCAATCCAGTGTGTTAAAATAGGTAGATGTCACCTAGAGGGAGTTTATTTTAAATCCCTGATGTGCAGTTAAACTAACAAAATGAAGAAATGTGATTTGTGAATTTATACATGGGGCATTCATGGGTAAATTTATTCGCCAACACGTAATAGGTTGGCCAAGTATTACGTTGTCTTAGACAGCAGTATGGCTCCACTGTCAAATGGTCTACCTGATTTTTCTTCCTGTTTTTTTTTTTTTTTTTTTTTTCATAGAGCCTGTGCATTTTCAAAGCACTTAGGTTTCCTGCTACACAGGGACCCGAAATGAGGAGAATACATCCGCATTAGGTTAAATCATTTCATGTAAAAGAGTTTAAATCCTGTAAGCATGTAGTGTACACGTTGCACATGTACATACATGACGACACGCTATGCAGATCTATCAGGAGAACTAAATGAAATCTTGAAGGAAAATTTGAAAATCACTTCTTGAAGGGTTTTTGCTATTTAACATTTTCCTGATATTTGTGGGGCTGAGGGGTGCTGCATGACAGAATATTCTCTCACACTTTAATTATTCAGTACTAACGTTCAAGAAATGAATTAATTGTGTGAGAAGTAAAAAAAAAAAAAAGAATATATTTGATTATAGTTTTAATATACAATTTAGATGGAGGTAATAAATGAGATATTAATACATATGAATATATTACTAATTACAAGTGATGTTTTTTTTACATTGGAGGAAGCATTTTCAGATCATTTTAACGGTAATTTTCTATACTTTTATTTTTGTAAAGGATGAAATGCATGTAGATTTTTTTACATAACCAAAGGAACACTAATAATTGCATGGCATTTAGGGAGCGCTTGGGCCTGACACAGTATCTCGGTGTACATAAGCTTTGCAAAAGATGCCTGTAACAAGAAATCTGACTTTGAAAGACAAGTGAGGCAAAAGTACATCATCAATACTTGACCGTTTGAACTAAAATTCCCAAATGATCTGCCTCAGAATATTTTTATTTTATTTTTTTTTTGTATTCTTTCCTTTTGGCTTGTCTGCATAATCCAAGTTAAAGACAAAAAAAAAAAAAAGAAGACCTCAAAATTCTCATCTCAAAAAAAAAAAAAAGACTAATAAATTAACAGTTACCTCTCAGGGTCACTCAGAAGAATAGGAACAGGAAAACAGTTCTGCACAGGCGTTATGTGATCACACGACGGTAGACAAAGTATTTATTTTAGATATTTTCTGTTTCAAATTGACTGGAACCCAAAACACCCCGTCTCAGCGCGATTTCCTCGAGGCATCCGTGTCTCATTGAAATCTCAAATTTAAACCCTTTTATTGTAGAGAGACGTGTTCTCGCTCTCCAGCCTTGTATATCAGTACTATCCCCTGTTCTTCTTTATTTCTGTTTTTTTTTTTTGTTTTTTTTTTTGTTTTTTTGGACTGCCAATATTTAAAACACTATAGCATGTTAACTCTGTAGCAAGATGGACTTGTCATCTTCCCCCTTTTTAAAATGTGTGTTTTGTGTTTGTACTTAATAACTCATTCGAGAGGTCACGTCATTTTTTTTTTTTTTGTGATCAGAAATAACATCCCTGCAGTTAAACTCTTAATAATCATCATTTTACTGTAGCTATGTGAATATGTTAGCCTCTGTTTTGTATAAAGCACTCTCTTTTTTTTTTTTTTCCACAAATGTTTGTTGTTTTTTTTTTTGAATGGTGCTAGATGTCATTTATGATGTATTTTGGAGTACGCCATGATGCAATGGGTGCTTATCAGGGCCTTTGAATTACCTGCATACAGCACAAAAATCTCGATTTGGTGTTATGATAGCTGTTAGCAAACAATCAATAGTCCTTTCCCCTTCTTTTATTATTATTTTATCTAGAGATATATTAATCCCCCAACCTGGTCACTTAAATTTTATCTGGAACCTAGAGACCGGTTTGTTCAAACTGCATGAAAACGAAATGTTTCTTATTATGTAAAACAATAATAAGGACGTGCAATAATCTTAGAAAGCATATATACTAAAAAGAAAATGCCCAGTTACCTTCAGACAATGTGCAGATGTTGGAAATGTTGACTGCAGCCTTTAAAGGTGTTTGTGATTGAGCATCTCTCACATAGAATCTGCTGCGTCAGACTTTGACATTTTGGTTTAGTTTACTGTTGCCTCCTAAAAACAGGCAGGTGTGGTGTTTTTACTTCCCTTATATCTCCCTCTTTATATAATTACATTTATCTGCATATTTCTTTTTCCTTCAGCTCTCTTTTGTCTTATGATAAAGTAGATAAAGTTAATCCCAGTATGTTTGTTTTGAAATTTAAAATCGCCCCCATTTGATACAGTATTTTAGTATTTGGCAAGGGTTTTTGTTTTTTACTGGGTTTTTTTGGGTTTTTTTTTTTTTTTCCACGTGGGCGGGTGTGGGTGGGTTGGCAGGGAATGATGAGTTGTGCATAAGCCAATTATGTTTTATGAGTTTGATTAATGTTAATAGTTTTACTTTCCTCTCTCGCCCCAACAGTTGTTCTTTCTTTACACATTGTAAAGTCAGCCAGAGATGACAAACAGTTCTGAACAGCAGAAATAAATTCAATAAACTGTTTAACCCGACTCCTTTTCTGACTCTGATCCTTGATTTTCAGTGAAATAAAACTGTGTTCAGTTCTGCGGGTCTGCCACTAAGAGGCGCTGTTGTCCCAGAATAATAATTATTCTCAATACAGTCAGTACATTACAAATATTTCAGTTTATATACTGGGCATGTTTACTTCTGTGTTAGAGCTACTGGTTTCCATTCAAATCAGTGTTCTCAACTGAGCAGCAGTAAATAATGCATTAAACCAAACTGGCTACTTAATTTTCATTAATGTATATATATATATATTTTATATCTCTATATATAGAAAAAAACATGCATAAATACTAGGATGATGATTTGAGAACAGAAAACAGCAGACAACACTCTTTAATAGAACATCTTTATAGAAAACATTTCACATTTTCAAAAAACTTTTTTTTTTTGTGTCATTTTACATTTGAACTTTGAACCTACTTATTCAGTTTTTTTTAGGTTGTTTTTCATATTATATAATTGTCCTTTTTTTTTATCTACTAAAGTTGAACAGTTTTCACATCCATCTGTGTCAAAGGCTCTTGCCGAGTTGCTGGGGCTTGTACGAAGTGTCCGATGGAAAACTCCGGCGTTCAAGGCCGTATTATTTGTCAGAAAAGGTGCGGTTTTCTGTTCATGTGAGAGAGCCACGTTGCAGGTCTCAGGTGATGGCGTTTCCCAGCGGCAAAGCCCACATTCAGCTGACAGTAGTCGCGTCCCTCAACTTCAGCAGCACTCCAGTTTTAGCCTGAAGGCACCTGTGTTTCAGCGCTTTTGTCGATATGCACTTTATGCAGTTTCTTCTAGAATCTAAACAGTCTTTCACACACGTCTACGTCTATCCAGGCTGCAGCACAACAAGCAGGTCCTAGTGTCACACCCAGAAACAAAACAAAATAGTACGCTAGTTACAAAAAACGGAAAAAATAAAAAAAGACAGGAAAGATACAAGTGTTTCAACAACTAGTTTGCACATTGTTCTGTTTGTACCATGGATTTTGACTTGATAATCAGCTTTGACACAGCTCACAAAACTCATGACCAGTGCAAATCTACTTTTCGGCATTTTTAATCTATCCAATTCCTCATTTTATTTGTGGAGGTTGATTTCTTTTCTGACCTTTGGTCAAATATTAAATCTCATTTGATCATTTTGGAAGCAAGTCAGTACAAAATGACAAAACAATCATCCAATGAATGGCTCAGCTTAATCTTCACTGTACACACGACCTCTTCAGATTCATTTCATTTTCTTCTTTTTATTATTTATTGTTTGAAACATTGTTTCATTACCTTCCATTCAGTCAGTGAAGACCTGACTTTTGACTGACAGATACCTCAGACCAGATTCACAAATCTGCTGTTGAAACAGAGCAAAGCCTGAAAGTTGGTAGGACAGTCTAAAATGTTTCATCATACATACATACTGTAAGAGAAAAGGGCCCAAGACGCACATACCGTGGGTCTCACATCTACAAATGAGCTACCTTGCATTATAAATATATAAAGTTTAAAAAAGTGCTTATTAAAAGAAACTATAGTGATGTGATAACTTCCAGCAGTGTCACTTTTTGTGTTTGTTCTTGACCAGCATTAATACGAAATGTTCGGGAGCGTAAAACTGTCATCCTTCACAGTCCACTTATTGTCCCCCACCAACACTGACGAGGATTGTCACAAAAAAAAAGAGAAAGAAATAAAGGCCCTGGTCTCCCAATGACATTCAGCTTGTACAAAAAGATATTTTTTGGGAAAGCATAGGTAATACAAAAGGACTGTTCAAACTAAAGGAGAGTATTGGCCACTGGTAACACACTGCTACAAAACAACAGATAAAAATTAAAACAACTCTAGTAATAATTGCACATAACCTTTGAGAGCCGAGATGTTTGACAAGAGGACGTCACAACAGAGTTAGCGGGAGCTGTGGAGGGGCGTGGCACACTATGGTATAAATACATTGAATAAAGAACAAAACAACAAAGAAACGAGCACATTCATGAGGCACAGCAACAAAACGACGGTGCTCTGTCTCCTTAAAAGTGCTGCTGTCCTCCCACATTGCCGTCTGCTGTTGAGATTTTGTCCTCTTGTATCTGGTCTCTCTGTACCGGCGGAGAGTTTAAACTTCGTGCCTCTCCGAGCACTTTAGGCAATCATGTACTGAGTGATGGCTCTGAGGGCGTAGAGGAGCTCCGCCTGCAGCCGGGCCTCCATGATTAGTAAATTCACATGTATCTGAGGGAGAGACGAGGGAAATGAGCTGCGCAGCGTTCACCAGGGTTCAAACTATTTCACTCATGTAACCATTTCTTACTTTAAATACTTTGCGCATATACGACTTTTTAAGTACGTAGCATTGAAGTACACAGATATTAGATTTGAAAATGCTAAGATAAGAGATAAGACAACCCTTTAGTAATCCCACTGTGGGGAAATTAGTTTCAGCAGCAAAGAGCAAGATGTAGTAAGTAGTAAAAAATAGAAAAATGAAGAGCAATGATATAAAAAGAGCAGTGATACAAGAAATGAGCATGAAACAATTAAAATAAAAAACACTACTGCTCTATTTTAACATTAATAGTAATCTGGACTAAAACCTGACATGAAAATTCAGGACATTTTTTACATTAAGCTTTATGGTTTGCAAGGAAAATAAAAAATAAACTTTAAAAAAAGTTGAAATTTAAAGACTGAGGTTTCGAGATAGACACCTCCCATTTGAAAATACCTAAGCTCTCTGCTATCTTGGTTATTATTTTGTGTTTCAATAAAAGGATCTCAGTAAACATGTACGATTTGCATACTTAAATCCTTTTTTTTTATTTGTATTTTGGGTTGTGTCACTTATGTGTTACGGCAGTTTGCACCAGTTGGGTAGAGCAGAAACAGTACAGAAAGCAGTGTGCCTGGCAGAGTGTGGAAATAAAATGTTTCTCTCACCCGTTCTGAAGGTTTAAGTGGAGTCCAACTGAGCGGACACACAGAGGTTTTGGTGGCATCTGGAAAACAAGCCACGGCCTTAATGTAGAGCTTCAAATCCCTCTCCAGCAGCTGGTTCACCTCTCCATAGTCATAATCATCATACCTGTAAACACAAACACGCAAACGATTATCAAATCATTCATCAAAATATGAAGAAATGTCTTCAGCCGGTTGGGTTTAGCCTCACCGTATTCCTAACACACAATGGATGTAATTCCAGATGGCCCTCTTCAGGTCGGGGCTGTGCAACGAGGGGAGGGTGGTCACACTGCGAAATCGGTCGTCCAACAGATGCCCGATGTCCGAATACAACCTATTGACCAATGAGAAGCCGTGGTCCTCCCACGAATAGTCCTGCAGAGTCAACACAGAGCGAAACATCCTCTAAGTCAGCGACACAAAGATGTGGGTTCAAAACGTTAAGTCCAGAAACACTGACTACTATGACAATATGAAGAATTTGATACAGGTCATAAAAACAGCATATTCTGTTTGGATATTCCAAACTCAGACTAACTCCAATTGTAGCATTTTACGATTAATACATGTTGGATATGTTGATATTATCCGTGTTTGAGGAGCATTCGTTGAACTATTCAACAGTTTACAAGGCTGGGGTGCAGATGGGAAAAGGCCACATTTATACGCTTTTTAACCGAGTAAAAATGCCTGAATTGTAAATTGAGATTAGTGCTTCCTCTGATGCAACAACATTCAAAATGTTTGTTTATTGTAATATATTAATGTGGAATATGTTTCTCCAATCATTGCCTACCTGCTTTATTTAAAATTATTTAGATTTTTAACAAATAATGCACAATGAAACCAGCTGAACCTCCAGTAAAAAAAAAAAAAAAAACTTTCAAAAAAAACCCTATTTTGGTGCAAAGAAGCAAAATGGCACAAAGTACTGAAGTTAAATGCAGTGCAATATTCACTTTCATTAGCCAAACAAACAGCTTACTAGGAATATTGCATGTCTCTGAATAATAAAAATAAGACTGAATCTTTTGTGCATATAAAAATAGTCCCTGACTGAACAGAACTTTTCTTTGTTTAGAAGAAAAATCCACAGGGCTCCTTTAACTGCTGACCGATTCAAAACATAAAGTTGTTTATCTTAAAGCATCGGTGACGAGACCTTAGAAGACCTCAGGAGCCAGCCAATCACAAACAGATATTTCCTTTAGCTGTAGCACCAACATATAAGTTTACCGAAAACACAGTGTACCGTACTACAGCTCGGGGGCCGATACATTCCCACTCTGATATCCTCACCTGAACTCTAAACACTTGGAAGTGGTCCTCCTCTCGACGGGCGAACTCCTGATAGCAAAAGTCAGGGTCTGTGATAAAACGCGAGGGGTCTGCGAGGCATATCAACTCCTCCTCTTCTTCCATATCTTAAAAAAGAGATGTTGAAAGAAAAACAGATGAGGGGAAGCAGAGATAGTGTGTCAATGAGCGTGGCTGATGAGTGGTATTTGCTCATGTTTCACACCGTGTGATCTAAAAGTAACCCTCAAGATGATCATCGTACTCAAGTTGGAACATTTACGCAGTGGTTTGTGCACTTTGTGTACTTCTATGTCACCTGTTTGCTGGAGTGTCTGTGTCTGCAGCAGCCGCTCTTCTCTCTTCTCTCGCTCCTCCTGTGACTTTTGAATCCTCTCCTTTAGACACGTCATGTCACTACTGGAGTCCAGAGACTGTCAACACAAAGTAGTAACTATGTTAAATGTGCCTTTAGGTGACTACAACAAACAACACCCAAATATACTAACATTCATTGTAGAGACAAACAAGCTTGATACTAGTGAATGATCTATTTCACAATGTGAAGTACAAATATTATCACTGTAACTTGATGCTGCATAAAATAAAAGGTCAGGTCTTCATCCTTTTTGCCAGACAAACATCATACTGCTTTGTTTATATACCTATAGCTTACATCTTAACAGCAAGTGTTAATATACATTCAGAGTAACTCCTCTGTTCAGTCGACATCCATTCACACTGTTATGTAGTATGTAATAGTAGACAACGTTGAAATAATCCAAAGTATTTAAATACATTACTCAGTTGAAGTAATCTAAGTGAGTATGTTACAAAGTACATTTAAGGGCATGTATTCTGTCATCTGTAGTGAAATAAATTTTAAAAGAAACCCTCCCAACACTGATTATAAAAAGCTAAGTTTACTTATCTATGTAAAAACAGGAAGAACATAAGTTTTACATGAAACATAAACCTCCATTACCCTCCATATTTATCACTTTAAAATGATGCTGTTAATAAAACACAGCAGCTTTAGCATTACTAATGTTCTTAAGACTTTTATGATTCCGTGAATATAAGTGAGTACTGTTACCCGTCGACGTGTTATGTGCTCGGAGGGGGTGGCGAGTGACTGAGGCACGTTGGTGTTGCCGTTGGCAGCATCGAAGGGGCAGAAGGTCGGTGGAGTACCGTTAGGAGATTTGGAGAGGGGGGCAAACTCTGAGTCTGCGTCGGATCCAAACACAAAGCTGCAGAGGGAGTGGCAGTGGGCCAGGATCACCACGGCCTGAACCAGCTCAGCCAGAGACCAGCACTGCTCACCGGACTTTAGCAGCGTCTGAGGGAGCAGAGAGCACAAGTCAGGGTCAGACTGCCAAAAAGAGTCTGCGGTTCACAGAAATAATAATAAATAACTTTATTACTATCAATTGCGTCATCAACATTTTATAAGAAGATATTTATTGTTACGGCTTATGCATGGTTGGTGTTTTGCTGTACTGCACCTGGATGTGTGAGCAGGCCGTGAGCCATGGTTGGTGAGCCAGCACCTTGTTGATGTGGTCAAGGAGGCGGAGACGAGGTGGAGCTGCCTCTAAATCCTGCAGCCACAGAGGGTCCCCGCCCACCCGCAGAAACTGGGCTGAGTGCAGGTACACTAGGTAGTTGCAGTGATGTCGTGCTGCAGCCTGGAGGAAACCGGAAGCAAGCAGTGAGCACGTGTTTGTTAATCTTTTAACAATGATCGGTTAATGCCATAACAGACTGAACCCAGGTGTTCTGGGTAGTGGACAGTTTCACTAGGCGCTATGTGTTTGTGAAGCTTCACATACACTAAGGTGAGGTTCAGACTACACGATTACATCCCGATCCAGCAGAGGGAGTCACATTGGGTTGTGAAAGACAATTGGGTGTTGGGCACAACAATCACTCCTTTTATCTCGTGTAGTGTGTATTTGTACCTGCATCTAGCATGACCAGGTGACACACTAACTGGGACTACACCGCATTTTGATCCTTTGTCCCACATCCCACATATGGAGACAATGTCCTACATTGATTTTGAAGGGAATATGTGAGTTTAAGAAGGTTATAGTGAAGTCCATCCAAATATGTCACAAATTGTGACTAAATTTTCAGAAAATCTGCAGAAGATATTGTGAATTTATCCACGTAAACGTTATGTTACTTATTATATTTGATTACTTTTATAACAACTGTTTTAAACAGGGCGATAAAGCTGAAAAGTCCTAAAAAACACAAATTTAATCAAAAACTCTACAGTAATGTTAGAGCCCTTTGGATTTCAGAAGGAAGTTGTTGATTTATGCTTTAGTGTTTATTTTGTTTATTTTGCCAACATACACTGGCTTTCACAACAAAATAAGTGCAATATGAGTTCTTATTTGGTTTTCGTATTCTATCCCAAGTACGGGTCCAAAGACATTCTTTATTTGAAGCCTTTGCAAGCACAAGATGTTATCATACACACTGCTTTGGTTGCCATTGTATGTCTACTCTCTTGTTCCCGGAAGTCGGTCACTAGCATCCTCCTAACATCACACATGTCATAAAAGATGGTAAGCATGATTGGTCAAGGAGCAACGTGTAATATGTCATGACTTTCAGCCATAATATGGCAAGAATTATTACTCTCTAATCATCTAATTTGACAGTGACCATCGTAACAGACTAAAATATCGTGTAGTCTGACCCCAGGATAAGGTGAGGTTCTGGGTTTGCTGCCGTGTCACTGACCATGATGGCGATATAATGGCGGTATGGCAGCGGCAGGGGACCGTCCATGTGCAGGATGTAGTGCTGTGTGCGCAGGAAGCTCTCCAAGTACTGAGGGTGAGAGGCCATCTGCTGGGACACAGCGTCCACGCTGCCCCTGCTGACCAGAGCCTTCATGAAGAACAGTGACATTCGCTCCTTCTCACCGTTCACGATCACCTACAAAAAGCAGAGACATGGGTTAGTTTGTAACCGCAAAGTAAAACCCTCCAGCTAGAGTACAAGCTCAGATTATAATGTTTAATGTGATGAAGTGCTGAGCTAAAATGTCAGATAATCAATTTGTGTAGTGACAGAAAATGATATGCCTCATCTGTCATAACTGATTATTCATTTCAGGCATTTGTCCAATACTGCACAGTAGGTTCCATTTTCTCCCGTGTGAGGATTTACCACTTTTCAAAGTCTTTTATCACTTTAAATTGAATATTTTCTGGAATTGTTCATCAGGCAAACCAAGCAGAAAAAAAGACATCAACTTGTTCAAAGTTTTCTGACATTTTATAGCCCAGACAAAAAAATCAATTAGTCTGTAAAGTAACAGTCTAGTTAATGAAGCCCGCATTCCAATCAACACTGTCAAGTGCCTGTAGTGACAATGATAAATGTTTATTGATTCCGTCGCTCTCACATAATGATTACAAATGTGCTCTGTGTCACCTTCAAAAGACTGTGCATACATGATGCTCCTCTATAACGGATGACATAAAAATCAGTGACAGAGCAGGCTGACCTTTGGGTGAATTACTAGAACTCATTTTAAAGCCAAAACTGCCTGGACATCTCAGTCCGTCTCATATGATTACAGGATCAGCCTGTGCTTTGGATCGGCGTCATGTTCCCCACCTTACATCGGTCGAGGAGGAACAGTCCTAAGAACAGCAGCCAAAATGCTGTGATACCAGCAGCAACAGCAAGTGAGTGCATTCCTTGAATTATTCCTTCGCAAATAAACAAACAATGCTTAGCTCTGAGCTGAACAGACACACACTCATTTTGCCTGATGCACAGACAGTATTGTAAAATGCAGATGACAGTATGTTACATCATAACCATGAAATTAGAGAAAATTCAATGAACAAAAGCAATGAACAGCCTCGGCTGAAACCAGGAAAAAAACACCCAAAAACATCCTTTGAAAAGGGGATTAAATGCTGGGAGGAACCACAGATGAAGAACTAATGTGAAAGTTGGACTTAGGAGGCCTTCAAGAGGGAAGCTGTGCAGCAGCAAAGATGAGACCAAACACACAAACATGAGAGCGACGGGGCTGGGAAGCCTGAGGCCAAGAGAAACAGACCCATGTGGAGAGGGAAGCTGCCCTGCCTCGCAGGTACAGACGCTTATTACCACTTTTGCCATCATACAATGGCCTCTAGGAAAAGGTGTTTGGGAGCGCGGCCATGGGTGAAGGGTGAAGTTCCCCTGCATTTGAAACCTGAGTACACAGCACTGATCAAAGGCAAATGGTTGACTGCAGTGCAGTCTGCTACCTCTAGATTTCTGAAATGTAACATTACTTGGCAAGCGTTGGCCATTTTCTGACCATAAAGAATAAAAAAAACAAATAAGTCTTCTGATCGCTTTCATCTTGCTGAATAAGAACTCAGATTGCCCATATTTTTAACACACTAAGCACTAAATCACAAAATCAGAGACTGCAGGTACATTTTTGTCTTATGTCTTTTATGATGTTTACACCTTGTTGCATCTTTTATGTTGTTTTCGTCTGGTTAAGTCTTTTATGAATAATCTAGAACCACAAATAACCGTCTGGCTTCTTCAACTTTCACTTATGACCAAGTCTTAAAATTTGAAAAAAAATAATGATTTGACATTTGTTGTGATAATTATCAATATTGATTGAACTGATGGAATTTTTTCTCATTATATTACACAACAGTTTTGGCCATATTGCCCAGCCCTAGACCCTTCCTTTTACCAGCACAAACTGCTATCTAGAACTAGGACCAGTCCGTCATATCACATTACACCTCAACTTATGTCACAGATAGTCAGAACAAAAGGTGAGTAGTCGCTTGTTACTTAATTTAAGCCCCGTACAGCTCTCTGGCATTCAGCACCATGTTTATCTGACTAGTAACTCCATATGGTATTTCACTTCTCCCTGCAGTAGACAAGAGTTTCCTCCTGATCCAGCACAGGCTCCACCTCTCGACCTATATAGAGTCACACAAACACATAAGAAAGTCAACTTCAACTCAATGTTTATACAGTATGTCGCAAAACGCATAGCTGAAGCAACTGAGAAAACAGACATCTAAGAAGCAGAAGGATAAAAGGAGTGAATGAGGGGGGCTGGGACTAAATGAAATGCTTTCAGACCCTGACCTACGATCATCTGTCCACCAACATGGGAAATCATGTGAAGGGCATGGAGAGCACACAGGTGCCTGCCAATCAAAGCCCTTTTGACATGAGCATATTCACACAAATGTCTCTCTGCAAACACAAGAGCTACTGATTAGTATGCTGCACTGCATAATGTAGGTTACTGCTCCATCAAGCTCTAACTGCCTTGGTCACTGAAAGGAAGAGAGCTGTTTGGCATTTCAAAAGCCTTCACCATATAGAGAGACTGCTTTTATTACGACTTCTCGTGTGGTGAGACCAATTAATCCCTCATTTTTACTCATTAAAACAGAGGCCAGTTGATCCATAATGTAATTACAAGAAACAACCCTAACTTTACTACAAATCCAAAGGAAAAAAATGCACATACACTGTTTATATACCACTTTCAGGTTGACTAGTAAAACCACATATAAAGACTAGACCATCAGAACCTAGAGCGTCAGTGATGAGTTGATTAATTCCCCCCCCCCCCAACTATTTTACAGTATTAAAAATAGTAATTTTTAAGCAAAAATCCCAAGATTTCACACATTTCTTGGCAAGTCTATGTGTGGTTTTATTTTTTTAGCTATTATTTTTGCTCACTAATTCCAGTTGATAAGCCTGATATTAGCCATTGGAGCCAAATATTAGACATTGTCAAAACAACTAACAGAGTAAATCAATAATGAAAACTTTCATTCACAGTCTGACAGTCTCACAGAGGTACAACATACATTACGGGCAGCAGGGTTATGCAATGAGCCATGCCACAATATTGCCATTCAACCTACCAAAGTGTCCCTAAACAATGGATATACTGTTCTGTAGCTTCTTTTTCAGGGGAATAAAAAAACCACATTCCTCACAAATATGACCAGTAAACACAAAAACAAAAAAAAAATGCATAAAATATCTCGTTATTCCATTGAACCACCAGCCTGTTATGAATTTGGTGTCATCGGATCTGCAGCTGTGACAAGAACGGTACAACAAAATAACACTTACTGTTGTACAAACTGAGGAGGGGATTGGATTTGCCATCACTGGCATCTCTCAATCTAAAGAGGAACTTGTTGTAATCTCATAAACATGTCTGGACAAATACAACAGAATACGTCAAACTGAAACAGGAACTACAGTCCATCCGAGCATTTCTGCAGCAGGAAATGACACATCCTACAGCTTTAACCCAGTCTGCTCACACAAAAGCAAAATCAAAACTCAGCTGAATCTTCCATCCCTGTCAACATACAGTCTATATTAGGATTATGTTTGAGGTAATTTTTTTAAAATCCCCACATAAAGACACCAAAATTCACAATAAAAACGGTTTAACTGACATCTTTCTCTTGTTTTCTGGTTGCCAGATTAAATAAAGTAAGCAATTTATAAATCAGTGTTTTGCTGCAATCCATCCCACACTGTTAATTTTCATCAGAAATAATAATCAATACTTCTGATTAATATACGCTGCTGGAGGATGATCCTGTAGACAGACACCCTTCATTA
Organism: Coranthus polyacanthus; assembly: GCA_037367275.1. Taxonomy (NCBI): domain Eukaryota; kingdom Metazoa; phylum Chordata; class Actinopteri; order Kurtiformes; family Apogonidae; genus Coranthus; species Coranthus polyacanthus. The sequence continues at coordinate 15,080,358 of JAPQRN010000002.1, forward strand.
AAGCTGTGTCCAGACTCCCATTCTCACTGCTTAATATCTAATGCCTGAAAAACAACACAAAGAAAGCTGCACACAGTATACTTATGATAAGACAATACACTGCTTATTGTCCACCCACATGAAAAAAAAAACAAACACCCGCTTGAAAAGAAAAAAAAAATGTAACTACCTTGTGTGGGTGGATACATAATGCAGAACTAGAACATCATCATTTAAGTGACTCTGTATGGTTATGACAAAAAATATTTTGGTTTCACATGTACACAGATGCAAACAGGCTACTAGAGCAAAAACAATTTAAGGCATTGTGCACACAAAATCAATTGAAAGAAATTCTGCTTACAATAAGCACAGCAGACTGATTTTGAAACAGAGCCATTTTGTAGTTGAAAACCAGCCTGAGGCTGACAAAGAGAGACGGCGATGTTGATATTAGAGCTGCTGTATTCAAATCACAAGATGAATTCAAACTTGTGGCCAGGCTGCAAAAGACTAAAACTCACAGAGAGCTTGTCATGGACAAAATTCCACAGGTGCAGATCATTTGACATTCAAAATTTTAAAAACCAATCCCTGCGAACACAGGAGAGGTCATTTGTTTATTGATCAGAACACAGCAGAGAAAGAGGCAGGAATTAAATGAAAAACAGGGGTGACGTCACTGAGGGGAGGAAAGGTGCATGGAGACAAAGACGGGCTTTGATAGCAGGCTGACAAACAAAACAGCAGCACTGTATGTGCAGGAATACTGAGACAAATGCAAGATGACACACAAAGAAGTGGAAAAATGATGCCAGCAGCCTTCCAAGGATAAATGTGTCAGCTTGAGATGAGCTGTGTGTGTGTGCACGTATGTGTGTGTGCACGTAAGTGTGTGCAGTTGGTAAGAGCAGTGGGCTGCAGAAGGGGGGCTGCTGCAGATACAGGAGAAGGACATTCAATCTGCATTCCAATTGAGCCTGGAGGGGGTCCATCCTTATCATGCACTGGCGTCCAAGCATTAACTCAAGCAGACTCAAACCCCCCCACCCACCGGAAATACAAGCAGCCGGGGCCGAATTTGGCTCTGCAACCTGAACTCAAGGAGTAGTGCAAAACAAACCAGCTGCAGCCCAAAGAGGTTTGTTGAGGAGAGGGGAGGGGAGAGAAGGAGCTGCTGGGCAGGACAGCACACACAACACAACCAAGACAAACAAAACACTGTGCTGCAGCATGAAAAAACAAGGTGGAAAGGCGAGCCCACATACAACAGATGAGTGATTTAACCTGTCTGAAAACATGGCAGGTAGGCAGAGCAAGGGGGAGATGAAGTTACAAAAGACTTTCACTGATAATAAGGCCATTCATTACCCGTCTCCTCCACAAACAAGAACAGGGACACGTAGGTTATCATATCTTAGTGAGGTCCTTAAATGTTTCTATTAACAAAGACTAGATTTGTGATGCAGCTCTGATCTACCACTTATTTTTTATTTTTACCAGCATTTGTTACAATGTAATTACAGAATGTCTGTCCCTGCATACAGATTGACATGTATCCAAAAGGCAGCAATATGTCATCCGAATGCCCATTAAAACAGTTGGAAACGCAACCTCAAACTGTACAAGAAGTGGAGGGTTTCGCATTCCTCTTTCTGTTTTGCTCCATTTCTGGAGTCTAATCTGCAGCAAACATGTCTTTTGACTGTGCCGGAGACAGCGCCCCCTTTCTGTTGCAAAATGAAACACAGCGACAGAGGAGAAAAACAACTTTGATTGGCAGTCCAGTTCACCCAGCAAAAAACAGCACAATAAAAGTCGCCAACATCCATGCTGCAGAGAGGAAAAACTGGGCAATCCTCATCTGCCCTTATGTGTGTGTGCGAAATGTAAGCATTTACATTGTTGTAACCTTACGACTCGTCCTTATTTCTTAATTATGGCCAACAAAGGTACTGCATTACTTCACAGCCACCTAACTGACGGACACTTTTCCCCCAAATCCTCAGATGATGTCATCCTAACCCACGGCTTTTTCCTCCATGGTCACTACATTTCACCCTCAAAATGTTGTAAAATCGGCGCTAAAGTTATTCTAATAATCACATATCGCTGCTAAACGATGTTTCCTAACTAAACAACGCAAGTCTTCGTTACATTGTTTTGTGCAGACGCTGTGATGTGGAGCCAACACTGCACAGAAAAGCCTGCAGAAAACCCAGTACGATTAAAACATTCACGTTCATTGAGCGTTAACTCGATAACGTTAAGGAGCTGGGTTTTAATCGCCCGACGAAGATTAACGATGTGAGCTACGTGACATCTTTACGGCCGGAGGTGGAAACTACAAAATTTTTCTTGATACTGTGTACAGTGACACAAAACAGACGCGGATACAGTAGAGAAAACGGACTTTCTTTTTTTTTTTTTTTTTTTTTTTTAGTTAGGAAATATTACACATTAGCATGTTTGCTCGATAAACCGTTAGCTCTTTTCTCTGGCTAGCTACAACCGCTTCAACGTTACAGGCTAACACAGTATTAAAAAGTTTAGAGGGTAAAAACATGACAACGGCAGTGTTATCCTTTTTACGTGTTGGCAGTTTGCTCTCTGGATAGATATTTTAGAGCTCAAAAAGTCGACAAATGCGTTTGTAAGAGCCGGTTACAGAATGACCGTTTTGTTTGATATAAAATAATCCGTTGGCCAATGAATGGACGTGAAGTTACTCGGGCTACCGTTAGCCGCTAGCATCAATTGTGTTAGAACTAACTTAGCTGAAGTATCTTCATTAGAGTCGACTATTGTGAGCTTCAACGTACCTGTTTCTGGACTCGCTGGCACTGAGTTCTTAGGGGGTACTCCATTTTATTCGTACAGATGATCATTTTCCAGAAAGTGCGCTATTGCATGGATGCGGCTCTGTCTTTTTCTTGGTGTTTTCAGGCTAGCTAACAAAGGCAAAAAAAAAAAAAGCCTGCCGCCGCTGCTGCAGTCAGTCGGTCTGAAGCTCGAGTCTGGACTGAGAGAGGAGAGGAGAAAACCTTCCCCGAGCAGAGCTGACAGCTCCAGTAACAGTGTGCCCAATCAAAGCGCAGGAGGCGGAGCCGGCCGGGCCGACGGAGGGTTACATCCAAATGCTAATGAACATCTGCAAACAACAGCGCAGAGAGGCGAAAACAGGCCAACGCGGATCGTGTCACACGCACAGGGCCACTAAACTTTATATCAATCTGCGGGACGGGTCTGTGGTGTTGTACCTACATACGTGTGTTACTGATGCAGGTGTTGCATCAGGCGTCGCACCGTCGACGGGTCCCGTCTCTCGAAGCAGGATCCTGGGATCCTGGACGGGGCAAAGTGCCCAGAAAACATTCTCTGCGAGACTAGGCCCAAGGTTTCAATGTGTAGATGTTTATACAGGTGACTCAAACTGATACAACACCTTTGTCCACATAGTTTTGTGCATTTTTAGAGGTGGAACAAAGCTAAGCACTGTAATAAGTAGGAAAAAAGTATACATTTGAGGTAGCTATTTGTACTTTATTTGAGTGCTTCCACTTCACGTAGCTTTACACTTTTAACTCCACTGTGTTTTAGAGGACATTATAGTACTTTTCACTCCACTACATTTTGTCTGGCAGCTTTCAGATGACACTTGTCATCTCCTCACTGTCCGGTGAAAACCACATCTCCGTGTGTGTTGATTTTGAATGTTTGTGATGTTCCTTTATAGGATGAGTTTAAGATGTTCCTCCTTAAACTAAATGAAGTCCTGGAAACCCCTCTGGCAGTGGCTGAAACATGCACCGACACAAAGAAAAGTTGACTTTTTAGAGACACGTGGTTCTCACAGGACAGCGTAGATGAACAGTATATAAAGTAGTTAAATGAGGTCAACACTTACAGCAGTGAAATGCACCACACACACATTAATGCAGCAGTAAAATGAATCCAAACACATCATATATAATAGTAAAACACTGACAGGAACCATTTTACTGCTCACTGACTACATGTCCTACTTAAAGTACATTTTGCTGGCAGTATACACTCCAGTAAGGTTTTGAATGCAGAACATTTACTTGGAGTATTTTCACAGTGTGATATTAGTACTTTCATGTGAGTGAAGGATCTCAATACCTCGTCCATGATTGTAAACAACATAATGTTATTTTGTGACCTTATTGAATCTGAATGGAGCTAATGTAGTTATGGAAGACCGTAAGGGTGATAATGAATTGACTATAATGCAAAAGCAATAAGGAATCCAGATAAATGTTTTTTTTTCCAAGCTCAAGCTGAGAAAATCACATCATCATCATCTCCTTCAGACACACAGAAGATGTTATGCAACCGTTGTCTCAACCAGTTCTCGTGATGAGTAAAATAGTCTTTTGTTTGTGCCTGTAAGATTTCTTTGTCCACACTACAACATACAGACTAATATTCCCCAGCTTTCAATATGAGCACAATACGTACACAAGGCTGGTTCCATAAAGAAATGATTTTCTGAGTTTGGCGCCGAAGATGCTTGATTCAACACCTTTAAAGGATTAGTTCAGGACATCAGGAGCAGCATTTCTTTGCCTATGTTGGCCACGTTGTGTCCCATCAAACCACCAGTGAAGACACATCATCGACTTCACTTTGGAAAGTAAAAAAAACGCTGGATCGGCTTCATTAATATCAGACTATCCAAAGCCGTGAGAAGTTAAAATCAAACCGTGAACGAATCTCTCCCAAGCCACGCAAAATCAGGGAGACAGTAAACTCTCGATCACGTTGCTCACATACATATCAGTCGTCTGAATATTTGTCTCTTAATCTCTTCTATGTACAACAAGCCTTGTTTGTTGTACATAGCAGTTACGTCTGCCATGTGACATCCACTGTTTTCAAGTAAACGATTGCTCGTTTGATTGATCCTCTGCTTCAACCCAACTGTTACTCTTTGTATGAACGGATTCACTCCTCATTTCCTGAATAAGACGGTTGTTCTTTATCAGATTTCTTGGTATTTAATTGGTTCAAGTTCAGGTTATTTTTCTTGTCTCTGTCACGCCATCCGCGACTTAGCGTTTTCTGCGTTTTTTTGTACTTTCTAATCCCCCAAGTGAAACGAATCAGTCGTGATCAAAGTGTGGCTGCAAAATCTCTGTGAGGTAGTACTCCCAGTTCAATCCTGTAGTGGTTCAATTAGTTTCTGGAATGTCAACTTTTTGTCCTTTTTGAGAAAACTTTAATAATAAACAACCAAAGAGGCGGAGGATAGGGAGAAAGAATTGTTTTGTTGTATGAAAATTTTCAATTTTGCGCATTTTCAGTAGCTTTAAAAGCAAATCTCAACATAATTATGCACGAGAAAAAAACGCGACCAGGCATGAATTCATTCTGAATTTACTATCACAAGCCTTCTTTAAAGCAGTTTTTATTTCAAAGCACCAGTCTATATATAATTCCTCACCAACCTTTACTAGCTCTTATTACTGTGTTTTTTGAGCATGTGTACTAAAAGAGATAAATTCCTGATTTTTGATGATATCTGGCTCTTGTTTCTACATGATCTGAATGCACTTATTGTGAGTTACCCTGGGTATGCAATGCATTGCAGCTACACCGACACATGTTTAAATGAAATAAAGCTGATAAGGAGGCGTCAGTGGGGAAAAACAAGTTACCCTAGTGTGCATCTATATATATTAGATTCACATGGAGTGAGCACAAACATCATGTGAATCATACTAACGTGGCAGCCAGAACCAGTCAAAACCAGATGAACTGCATCGAGGGCAAACGGTGACTGAGCCTTTGACTAAAAACTGAGAAAAGGAGGTTTTCCAGTTAAGACAAGCCCTGTGCTTTAATATCATCCAGTGGAACTAACTATTAAAAACTCTAGAAACAGGCTCAATACTCTAGGAATGAGGTTGTGAATGTCAGAATCACCAGGATACCAACAGAAGGACCAGTGGTTGAAATGTAGTACTTTTACTCAAGTACTTCAGTACAAATTTGAAGTACTTGTACTCTACTTAGTATATCCATTTTACACTTACTTTCTACTTCAAATCCACTACATCTCAGTGACAAATACTGCACGTTTCGCTCCCCCTGCGTTTGTCTGACAGCTTTTTGTTTTTCGCCTCCGTCCTGTCCGGTGAAAACCACGCATCTCCAAACATTTGTCATAAACTGAAGGTTGACGTGTTCCTTTATGGGTCGAGAACATCCTCCTCCGTGCTTGAGCTAAATGAACTCTTTTAAAACTCTCTTGGATTAAGTGAAAAACACGCTGTCGTAAAGCTGAAGACAGGCCTGTTTTTCTGAGCTCATGGAAAGTTGACTTTTTAAGAGATACGCGGTTCTCATATGATCTTAGAGAATATGGTACATTTCTGCAGATTAAAATACAAAATAGTGCATAAAGTAATTCTTAAACACGTACAGCAGTAAAAATGTAACACACGCGTTGACGCAGCAGTAAAATGAATCCAAAACATCATATGTAAGTATTGTCACAGTGTGGTGTTGGTACTTTCACTTAAATAAATGACACGAATACTTCTTGCAAAAACTGTAAGTGACATAATGTTATTTTGTTATTATCGTTGTTATTTTGTGTCCTGAATTTGACCGGAGCTAATAAAAGGCAGAAAGCAATGCAAACATATCAGGAATCCATTCATGTTTCAAAAAAAAAAAAAAAAAAACGTATGTATGTTTCAGCCTTGATTTGTATTTTTGTCAGTAACCACTTCCCCGATGAAGCTAATGTGAAACAACAGCTGTCTGATGTAACCAGAGAATCAGAAACTATTAACTTCTTTTTTTTTTTTTTTTGGTGCACAGAGATATCGAATGTGTCTGCTGTGAGACATTTACATAAAGAAAAAGAGAACAAAGCCATCTGTCCCAATGACTTTCCCATCACAGTGAATGAATCCTCTTCTAGAAAAACAGACGGGGCTTTCCTAAGAAGGAAGCCTTCCCCGGTTATTCCTTTTACTTAACGTGATATTTGACATTTACAGTAAATTCTTCATGAACGTCACACCTAAACGCTGGTGAAGCGACTTTTAGCTTCTTCTAGTCGTCACTTTAACTAGTCTCTTAAAGGCTGCTGGAATAAATATGAATCAAACCTCCAGCTTTTGCAGCCGTTGGCCAAAAATATCTCGTCCTCTGTCTCTAAACACTGCTCAGAGGTTGAACAGTAGAACTTGAGTACGTGCTGCCTTTCACTCATCATTTCCTGTTTAACAAAACCTCTTTAAGTGAAGAAACTGTAACCCGGCCAAATGATGAATCACCAACCTTAGATCAACATCAACGCAGAGTTTTTTTCCGCAGTGCGCGTTTGCAATTTGGAATTTACTGAACAAGGCAAGAAACTAATCAGAAAAGAAAGAAAAGAAAAGAAAACCGAGCTTCATATTCTGCGCATTCGAGATGATAGACAACACAAAAGACAATGTGCTGTGTTTGGAACAAGATCTGTTTATTTTTCTGTTTTCTGTTTTCTGTGTGACTCAATATAATCAGTTATGAACAAAGTGTGACATATTTTATTTGTGAATAAAATCTCTTTTGAGTTAGTACTCCTCATTTAATCCAGTAGTGGTTCACTTGAAATGGTTTTGCATCCATGAACTCGACTTTTTTGTCCTTTTTGAGAAACGTTTAATAATTAACGATCAAAGAGGAGGATGGAAGAGAGACAGGCGTGTTTTGTTGTACGAAAACCTCAATCTTATGCATTTTCAGCGGTTAAATAAACAAATCTCGACACATTAATCGCACAAAAACACGACAAGACGTTCGTTCATTGTCCCAAATTACAATCTTTAAAGAGTTCTGTATTAAAAAAATAATTAATAAACATAATATGAAGATAATACACAGTATATACTTTCACACCCGTCTCTCATACATTGATTATTGAAGCAGATGATGGTTCCTCTTATTTAAACATTTCAAATGCTGCTTCTTTCCTGTTGTTCCGCCTTCATACAGAGACAGGTGAATGTAGACACAGTTGAAAGGCAAACAGAGAGGGATTTTATTTCAAATATGATAAACGTGTCCCGAAACATTCCCTTGGTTTGAATTATTTTTTTTTTTTTTTAAGAACATACCGGTTCGGTTGCAGCGCGATGTGAAGACGGCACTATGGGTGGTCACTGTTTTAAACATCATCTCACCCTTGTGGCAAGAATTGGTACAACTTAGCATAAAATCCAGTGATAGCGATGACCTTTTTAAAATCAACTTAAGCTCCTCCCGTAATTCAAATAGACACGGACACAGAAAAAGAAATGAATCATTTGAAAAATAGCTCAGATGGACACAAGTGGAAACGACACAAATCACAAACCACAGCCGCGTGTTTTTCTTCAGAGTAGAGCTGCCACGACAAGACTTCTCTCACACACACTCACACACACACACACACACACACAAACACACACACGAGAATATGATCTGCTGAGAAGTGCATTGTCTGGGCTGTCAACACATCCAGCTATGTTGACAGAAACACGACTGTTTCCTGATAAGATCAACTTTCTAAGAGCTGCAGAGTCTTTGGCTTTGGCTGCTGCTTCGACTTTAAAGCCATAGAGACTAAAATACCACGCTGTGAAAATCCTCCATTCTTCATTCAAAACCTTAAGTAAAAGTATGCAGTAAAATGGCCCCCCGTCAGTTTTAATATTATCTACGATGTTTTTGGATTCATATTAAAGTGTGCGTTTTATTTTGCTGCTGTAGATGTTTAATGTTGAGTTCATTTTATCTACTTTATGCACCGTTTAATTTACGGCGATGCATCATATTCTATGAGCTCATCATATGTTTGTAGCGTTGCTGTCGTGTGAGAACCACGTAGCTCAGGAAAAACAGGCCTGTTTTCAGCTTTGTGACGATATGCTTTCCAGATAATCCGAGAGGGGTTTAGAAGAGTTTATTTAGTCTAAGTAAGAAGAGAATTTTCCTCATCTTTTCATTCAGTTTGTCACAAACTTGGAGGTACATGGTTTGCAAAGGACACGACGGGGTTGAGAAACTGTAATGTGACGCTAAAGCTGTCAGACAAATGTCGAGGAGTAAAAAGTACAATACTTGCCTCTGAGATGTGGTGAAGTATAAGTATAAAGTTGCATATAATGGAAATACTCAAGTAAAGTACAAGTACCTCAAATGTGTATAACACTTGAGTAAAAGTACTTGGCTTTGTCTAGAAGCTTCAGGGTGAGGAAAAAGCCAGACAAAAAGATGTTGATGATAAAAATGTAACAACCCAAGTGCATAAAAAGCTCAACAATGAATCCTAGGCAGTGTCACTTATCTCACATACCTGCAGCTCAGGTATGAGACGGCTTGTCAAGGTTAAAACATATGCAAACTTCCAGCGATAGTTTGTCGACTACACACCCTTTGTCGACGTCAAGACATTTGTCGTCATCTCAAAGCAAGCACTGTGCAAGCTTATACTGCCACTTGTATTAAACTACTAAAAAAAAAAAAACTAAATGTATGAACAAATGTAAAAATACTTCACATCATTAATGATACAAGACGCCTTGTTTATAATTACACACAGGTTATAAAAATAGATTACAGCAGAATGTCATGTATGTACTGTACAGTCACATGACGTTGACGCAAAATGAGCAGAACGTTTCACTGAACTCCAAGAGCTTTGTCTAGAAAGTTTGCAAAGTTTTTCGTCTGTGCGGGTAAGAACGGCAGGAGAACAGAGAGGTCCATGGTCTGCAGCGTTTCCGTCAGGGTGCTGAAAGATTCGAGGAGAGAAACGTTACTCGTGTTTCACCCAATAACTCGGTCGTGTGTATATATACACACAGTTGGTGTGTGTGTGTGTGAAACACAAACCTGCATGTACAGTACAGTAAGTGTGAGTCTGCGTGGAGCTGTCTGGCCAGCTCCAGTTGGTGGTTGTTCATCAGTTTGTCATTCACTACGACCAGCAGAGGCTTCCCTGCACCGAGCGCCTCCAAACAACTTCCTGCGCCTGAAGAGAAAACAAACCGACCTTTATTCATGTTTCCAAGAACTGTTTTTTCTGCCCTTTAGCCAGAAACTGCTTCCTTTTCATTTAGTTTCTGCGTAACATTAGCACACCACTGACATGCCGGTTTTTCTAAATTGCAAACATGGCAAATAAGGAACATAAAAACCAAAGTTCTCAAGGGACTAGTGTGTAACGATAGAAAAACATGTGATTTCATGTTACGCTTTATTGCTCCTTTCATTGTGTCAGATCTTTACCACCACTGTACAGTCACATGACGTTGACGCAAAATGAGCAGAACGTTTCACTGAACTCCAAGAACTTTGTGTAGAAAGTTTGCAAAGTTTCTAGAGAAACGACGTGGAGACGACGTCTTCCACACAGCGCAGATGCAGGAATGTTTTGTTTATTGTTAGATTTTATATATTTATATTATGACCCTTATTTAGCAGCTACAGTTTACACTTCAAATCTATCAAACTTTATTTCTATTCATTTGTACAGCACCTTTCATACAGATCAGTGCAGTTCAAAATGCTTCATTGATAATCTAATGTTTTCACTTGATATTTTATTTACATTACGTCTGTATTTGGTTTTGTTTGCTGCTACAATTCATACAGTTCTGCTATTAAAGAGTATAATATATAGATATTTTTAGATATTTTTTTTTACCATATTCATATTTATTTTGTTTGCAACTATGGTTGAGTAATGTTTTTTATTAACTTTTCTATTTTACAGATTACTTTATATTTTGTTACATGTTTAATTGAAAATGAGCACAGAGGTTCTATATAAAAAGGAGAAAAAACCTTTGACTTAATTTAACATATAAAAGAAATATGCCTGTCCATGTTGTCATTTTATAGAACTATCTATTTACTTAAATTATATCATATAAAATTGTGATATGTAACATTATCTGATATCAGGTCATATCACAAAGCTTTACAAGACATAAAAAACCTAATAAAACTGTTTCATGTATTTAAGTGTCTAAAGTGTGTAAACCCTGTGCTGCATTAACGTATGGGGTCTTTTTTATGACCGGGAGTGAACACTGAATGTGTCGGTGTATGAAGAGAGAGTTATTCTGACAGGTTTCCTCACCTGCGTGGCTGACGACGAGGTCGGCTCGCTTCATGTCGTCTGCTATGGAGTCTTTGAATCGAAAAGCCTCCAGTGTGATGTGTGGACAACTGTCAGGAGTCGGAAGGACTGATCCTCTTCCAACCTGAAGGACCAGACTCTCATATCCACGAGCTTTTAAAGCCTGCACAGGGAATAAAAGAAACGGATAACAGAAGAGAATTAGACAGGAAGTGAAGGGAGCAGAAAGATGACGTGCAAAACAAAGGCAGACAGACACAGATCGGGTTTAGTTTTTCAGTCCAGTGAGATTATCAACACACAAAGCTACCGCAACAGTCAGTGATGTATTAATAAAGGCTCCACTGAAGACTTGTTTAGTTGTTAATTATTCTGAAATTACGTTTTCACACCAACCATGTGCTGGAAGTCAGCTTAAAAACTTGACGCTCGTCAGCATTATAGGTTTGATTTCATATTTCAGTTATTATGTAAAATAATTTTTAAACCAAACGTTAGCACAACAAGAACGCGTTGTGCATCGCATTACAGTATATTGCCTTCAAATTAAGGTATGCTCTTTTTTTTCTAAGATAACTTATCACAGGGTTTCTGCAGTCGGGGATCCTCCTCCAAGAAGAATGTGACTAAAAACTCATAGAAACATTTATAACATTTACAAAAAACACACAGGTAGTAGATTGTCCAATTACAGTCAGACATTGTCAAGAAGAAATTAAACAAATAAGCTCACGGATAAGGAAAGCGTGATGTCCTGAAGTAATATTTAGACTAAAGAATGAGTAAATGCCCCATGTATATTTTAAATATAACTAAATATTGTTTCTAGAGCTCTAACACTTGGGTTTAAAACAGCAATGCCACTATATATACACATAATATGTCACTAGAGACTCATCTAAAATGTCAGTAAAATGAGTCATATTCCTAGCCTAAAAGTAAATGACAGCAAAACATACAAAAGAGCAGAGTTTTCATTCAGAAAAAGGTGTTGCACCTAAGATAAAAGGAAGAGAAAACCCTGACTTATCATATGTTTATATCAGTTTTTTCTTCAGTAAAGACGTATGGGGGACACATGGAGGGACGAATCAAAAACACGGTAGAATATACAGAAAATGATACCGTCACTAAAACATTTTAAACAGATTTCATTCCGTTTCAGTCGTTTATTTCCCCACATATGAGACGCTCCCGGTTTTCACCTGTTCATCGCACTGTCGACCATTTATTTCCAACCAAACTGGAGACTTTGTTCTTACTTTTAGACTTCTCCACCACAGCTGCGACTATTGTTAATGGACACGTAGTCAAATATCTGCCTTAAAAAGCTGCGTTAAAAGTACAAACAGGA
>JAPQRN010000002.1:15092939-15108035 GCA_037367275.1 Coranthus polyacanthus
TATATATACTAGTATGCAAATAAGTAGCTGGTGTTTAATTTGATCTACCTTTACACAAAGTTTACATGTGGAGGAACACGTTTAAAACTCACCTGAACGGACTCAGAGCTCGTGATGCTTTCAATGAGCTCGTCAAAGCTCGTAGTACCGACCGTCACGAACACCGTCTTCATACCTGTTCGGGGTTTTAAACTCTTTATCGTAAAGTCTGCAGCCTCCTCTTCCTACAGCTCATCTTCGTCCAGCTGACACATAAACTAAACACCGCTTCCGCCTCGGGACGGGCTTCATTTTACACCGTGCTGCCACCTACAGGTCTGGAGTCGTAATGTCCTCTGCAGGAGACCAGACCCGAAACGCACTGGGTTTTTAGTCCCGTGTGGGGTGACCAGATCCCAAACCAATGTCAGATTAAAACAAAAAAAAAGAAAAAGTAGGTTTGTGTGGGACGTGTTACCAGTGTTGAGATGTAGATGTACATTGTGATATGATTTATGTCTTAACTTACAAATAGGTGCAGGTTACAGTTTAGACTCCAATGATTGTTCAACCTCTCACCTTTTAAATCCGTGAAACATAAAAGGAAGATAAAAGTTTCACATTTCTTATGCTCTTACGTGATGAGGTGTGTTTCCATCTGGCTGTTTTCATTCACATTTTCAATAATAATAAAAAAAAATACAGAAAACCAAGCTTTTCATTATTGTTCCATTGTGGCCTGTTAATCATTTTTGTTTCCCTTCATTGTTCCTGTCACTGAAAAAAAAACCAAACTGCATTTGCCTCAAAGTGGAGGCGTAGAGTGACATGTGATCATAACACAGACGAGATCAGATTAATGAGATTACATATCAGATTATATTTATCTGTTGTGAAGGGACTGACTAAACACACCTGCAAACCTCCTCCTGTTGTTCAGTGTCCAGTTTAAACTCGCGCTTCTCGGATACAAATAAAACTATGTTTATTATGTAGTGAGCAACGGAGAACAGGTCAGAATGAAGCGGAGATACCGCAACAAAATACCATCTGCCCAGCGTTGGACACATGTGGCCAAACCGTGCGGAAATTCATTAATAAAACACATTTTAAAAACAGATTACGAGCCGCCGTGCCTTCATGTGACACCGAACAGAAAAGAAGAGGACGAAGGGTCGGAGGTTCACGCTCACGGAGGAGGAAGTTCTGCAAAACAAAAAACAAAAAAAACACTGAAGTTCCTCCACATGATGAATCCAACGAGGACGAGAAGTCATCGGATGAGGAAGAAGGTCCTGCTGGAAGGACGAAGCGCAAATACTCACTGACTCTGCACAGGCAATAAATGATAAATCAATAAATCTGTTGTTCGAGCTTGAGGTGACAAACGCGGTGTTTGTGTCAGAACATGACACGCGTATCAGAGATCATTTTAACCAAATACCAGTCTGACTTTTAGACAAATCACCCTCTTCTTATTCAAGCATCAATAGTACATCTGCAGTATCCATTTGATCCAGTGCAGAGCTATGGTTGTACGTTGTTTCATCTACATTTTGGTTTGAGGTTCACAGATTCAAATTAAGACTTTTTAATAACTTAATAATAGTAACTTTAATAAGGTGTTTTTGTTTTACTTCTGAATGACCTGTAGACGCCACATTTTTGTCCACAGTCTGGTAAATGTTCTGTTTTAATCGAGTCGCGTCAGGCTTTCCTTTTTCTGTCCCGACACCTGGAACAAACACCTGGTCACAGCGAACCAGACTTGGAGCCATCGATCACGTTTGACTCGAGCTTCTCGCCCCCCTTGTCGAAATTTTTGTTCTAAGTATAGTCATTTCCAGTGAGAAACGCGATGTCTCCACTTAGATCTTTCGCAGAGGAGTCTGTGTCGAAAAAAGGCCAGAAAAGGAGGTCTCACAGAACGTTTTGAAGCCACCCTGAAGCTGACCATCGACCCCTTGGATATAAACAGTCTCCACTCAATCGTTTTATGTGGGAAATTTGTCATAAGTACCCCCGGTGGATTTGACCTTTAACGACCAAATCCAATCAGTTCATCCTCGAGTCCAAGTGAACGTCGAGGAAAGCCTCTCCAAAGTTTTCCGGAGACGTCGTGTCTTCATGCGACCCAAAAACACGTCCGATGCTGATGCTGCAGAGGCATACAGACATTCAGCCGTCGTTTAAATTTCACGAGGCTTTCAGTATTTTAAACTCATGTTCTAGACTATTTTTTAAGCTTTTAATCCAACTCCCCCCCCCTCCCCCTTGCTCTTCCAATCGATCTTTAATCAACCGGGGCACAATTCGTTGAAATACTTTTTTTCCCCCCTTCCTCCCTTTCATCATCATGTTTCCCACACGTTTCTACAGACATTTCAAAAGACCAATAATATGATTTTCATGACCACTCGCTGTACTTTAAGTACATGAACAGAAGTTGAAATTAAACCAGGAGCCATTTTCATTCTCTACTTGTCGGTTATTGTCAGACTCACTTCACATGCTGTTTAAAAATCAAAACAAACCCATGAAGCCAATAAGCCATTTCCTAAGGATTACGATAATATAGACCCACAATTGTGCAGAAATGCAGATTTTAGTCGAATGACAAAGTCCAAAGCTCTCCACAAACCACAACCACATTTTCTTTTTACATTTTTCTTCAGTGTCTAAATACGACAGGCTTACTCTATTGTTGTGTGAGTTTCATTACAAAAACATGCTCCTCCTTAGATCTGCATGAATCTCATACATGATCTATTTTGATCTTCCGTGACTTCTCCAGGTTTTTCCATCACCGTGGGAACCCTGCGCCTAAATGTGTAGCAGCTGCATGTTTTAAGTCACCGAAATGAGGGTCAAAATAACAATCACGTTTGACCTACACGTCCAAAACACTAATGACCTATTTCATTTAACCTGATAATGGCTAAAGCTATGCCAGGTTGCCTCCTGCTCGCAAGGACGATACTTAATAATAATAAAAAAAAAAAACACAAATAAAACCCCTGATTATGATGTTAGTAAGAACCACAAAGACGTCCCGCAGATAAAACACTGGGCTCAGATCACACCGAGCAGCGGGGGAGCAGGAAATAAACCACACCATCCCCGCATGAGGTCTAACCAAAACAAACGCCAAACTACTCTGATGAACTGACAGGTTCTAGTTCATCTTTCAGTGTAATTTTTTTTTTCGGTTTTGCACGTGTTGTGCGTTCGTGGCCCGCGGCGTTTCTCGTTCTGTAACGCCAGACGTCTCTCCTCTCTTGCGGCGCGGACAGACACAAACGCAGCACGGAAACCAGGGCGAGGAGTCCAAAAGGAGGCTCTTCCTGAAGGAGTTTGGAGGAGCCGCGGTGACCCCGCTGACTCAGACACTTCAGCCTCCTCCTCCCCCCCTCCTCCTCCTCCTCCTCCTCCCCTCCCAACAGCAGCTGCTGCCGCTCGGAGAAGCAGCGAGCACCAGCAGCTCCACCTGACGACCGCAGAGCGAGAGGAAGGAGAGCCATGTTTGCGCTCCGTGGGATGTGAAAACTAGTACCGTGTGTGACAAATGCAAAGACGAAAAAAAAAAAAAAAACCAAAAAAAAACAAAGCCTGCGAAGTGCACACCGTCATTACTGCGCTCTGCCAGCTCTGTGCATGAACATACGCAGCAGTAAGGGACGGAACGGTGTGGTCTGTTTCCGTGAGGAGATATTTTTAGACGGTGGAGCTTAACTCTTTGTTTTCTGTTTGTTAGATGACCAGACGCACCAAACATATCACTGTGTGATCATCATTTTATGGCTAAACATATATTTATCTCCAGAAATCAGCAGTCTAAATTCAAGTATAATTAACAATGGGTTGTGTTACAGTATTTCTTACAAAAGAAGCAGAAAAATTCAACTTGATTGTTAATTTTTCCACCTGTTATCTCCTTTTTTTTTTTTTTTTTTAACAATTTGAGACATTTTTAGCAGCTTCCAAAGAGAACATGACAGAAAAAAAACACACACACAAAGGTGCTAATAGAAAATATTAGTTAGGAGGAAAATGTGTTGAATTAGATGTTTTTCAATCCAAGAAGAATTCTTGACTGAAACAGAAAGGCCAGCATGTTCATTGTTTTTGTTTTAAGAGTAAAAAAAAAAATTAAAAAGAAACACGACGCCAGGATGCAACAGAAATTATTTAAGGCTCTGTTAAATTCTCAGCTTCAGGAAAAAAACCCCAAAAAACAATATACCATGTATCCTGAAAAGTCACAAAAAGCCAAAACTAGTATAAAATTAAATGTTTAAAACTGGCTAACTGTATCATTAGTTTTAATAAATAGGTTACTATAAGAAAAAAAAGAAAAGAAAATTACAATGTTAAATCTGATTAACTGCGCCAGAACTTTTATCAAACCACGTTGCAGCAGGAGTTATTTGACAAAAAAAAAAAAAATCAGCATCTCCTGGATTTAAAGCAACACACATCATGTAGTCAAACACAAAACTGCACTGTGAGCTCCTTTGGCCTTTCCAAAGTCAGCGACTCCTCAAGAAAACTGAAAATGGAAGACCTGCGTCCACATGATTCATGCTTTGCAGAGCACAGAAATGCAATTTCCGCTGCGCAATAGAACTCAGGCTAAAAACAGTACAATGGCTCTTCAGTATCACTTTAAGTTGATTCAGTAGAACATTTTTAATTTTGAGCATGCATGTTTTCAGATGGGTTTAGCTGCCCCAGGCTACTGCAACATTACAAAGTAGGTTTGTGAAAAATATACTGCCAGGGAATAGAGTAGACTGATTCAATCCTGTTTTCTGACGCTAAAAATCAGACGTGTTAGAAGGTTTCCTGGGCGACAGCGAGCTGTCCGTTTATAAGCCCTGTATGCATGCTGAAAAGTAAAAATGTTGCATTATAATGAAATACTTTTTTCCAAACTTGAGACATTATACGAGTAATAATAAAGTATATAATAGTGATTGAAGCAGCTTTAAAAAGAAGCTGCAACCTCACAAACACTCCTGCGTATTATTTCAGGGATATTTCCGACTCAAAGAAAAAAAAAATTCACAGATGGGTGTTGAAGCTCATTCAAAGTCAGTCTGTGTTGCACAGCTGAGGAGCAGCTCCATCCTGGGTCATCGCAAAGGCCGTTAAGGTTTGCAGCGGAAAACGTCCTCTACATTTATGATATCAAAAATAGGACCGACGCATTTCCTGTCAGATGCTCTGTGACAGACAGAAACCACCGTAAACAGAAACTTAACCGGCTGTGGTAAGTTTTGTGTTAGTAGGTGCAAAAGTCAGCTTGTGCCCAGGTTTATGGTTCATCAAAATGCTTGTGGTGATGCAGACAAACGGTACATCTGTGAAAAGAACAGAGAGAAATATTACAAAGTTAAGCAAAACAAGTGCAAAGGCTTTTCAGTCATACTGAACAACAAAAGAAATATCGGAATAGAATAGATTTATGGTCAAACTTCAACTGTTACATGTTTTTTTGATACTCACATGGTTGCTGAATGATCATTTCTCAGTTATATTTTTATACAAAAAACCTCTTTTGTTGTTCAGTGTACTTTCATAAACACCCAAACATCGCTGCATGACGTCCATTCCAACTTGACCCTTGACACTTACACTAAAATCCAACTTCATGGAACTTGATTCTTGGAACTAAGATATATTTATTGTAATATTTATTTTTCCCTTTAATTCTGGACGTAGCACCGTATACCAACTCTACATAACACAAGAGGACAGTGGGTTGGTAGAGATGACTCTATTTCACCTGCTTTAATATCATCGTTCTCATTTTCCTGACCACTGTCAAGGCGCCTAAACTGAACAAAAAGAAAAAAGTCTGCTGAGATTTCTCTACCACTCTGGAGAGAAAGAATACAATTAGATATTACTTGCTCGTACAGAAATAGACTAGAATAGAAACAGAGTTTTTAAAAGTGGGGGCTGTCTATTATTCGCTTCGCTGGACCTGTGTATTGACTTCATCTGCCTATCGGCAGATTAATCTGCCATGATAAGACATTTTACAAACTGTCTGTGTTGTCAGATCTTGGCTCCTATGGAGGTCAATGGCTAATATTAGGCTTGTCAACTGGAATTACTGACTTTGACGGAAAATAATTGCTCAAAAAATATATGTCACGCCTAGATTTTTCAGTTAGTTTGATACTCATTTGCAGATATTTACTGATTACTCTGACTTAGATGTTCAGTTCAAAAGTTATGCAATTCCTAATAAAGTCAAAGATAGTTAATTTCAGACAGTGTTGAATATCTTTTTTCTCCAGGGGTTGATATCGGCCGATTAATCAGCTACTGCAAAAATGCATAGGTTTTAGTCAAATAGTAACAAAAAAGCCACCACAAACCTAGGGACAACCCTGATACTGGTGTACATTTTCTAACAGTGTGGCCTATGAACATTACCTGGGAACTTTTATTGAAAACTTTAATTACAAGATTTTGAAAGAAAGAAAACAAGTATAAACGGGCTAAACCTGGCATTGTCGATGCTCATCTGAGGGGACAGTAGTTAACGCACTGAATCTAATGTGCACTTCCTGTTTCGGAACGGTTTCTTTTTCAGGATGTTACATTTTCCTCTTTCTATGGTTCAGCTCACAGGGCTTTGTGCTTCGTTAGTCTCAACTCTTCAGATCCCCCTCTGCCCCTCAGCTGCTCACACGGTTGTGTTCTTCATGCCACATACTTTCTGCAATCTTATGATAACAAACTAAACCAACGGTTTGTGCAGAGCAGCACAGCACTACCCACTCGTCTTTCTCACTTCCAAACGAGTCTCTCCTCTCCCTCGCATTACACTGAAACACCACACAGTCATCCATGTGTCACATTTCTCCTCAGCTTGTGAACGATTTTTACAGTCACTGCAGGGACATTTTAACACATTTTGTGAGTCGCCAACTGTGCTGTGCTTGTGAGCTCTTTGGCGGCATGAATACAAACATAACTAGCAAATGAAAACGACATACCTCTTACTTCATTGTACCACGCAGGCTGTGCAGCACTGTTCCTGCTTTTCCGGCAGGGTGGAGTAATTCATCTGTCGGACTATCTCGGCGAACAGCTCGTCCACCATGGTCTTGCTCTTAGCAGAGGTTTCGATAAAGGGGCAGCCCCACTCTTGGGCTAAGGCTCTTCCATCTGATCCAGCGACCTCACGCTCAGACTCCAGGTCGACTTTGTTCCCAACCAGGATCAGCGGCACCTTCTCAAAGCGCTTCACTCGCACTATTTGGTCTCGCATTGGTCTGATGTCCTGAAAGAGGGAGTATGCATTTTCTCTTAAAACCCACTTGACCGTTTAGAGCTGAAATAAAATCACTAAGCCACACAGCATCATCTATAAAAATAAGTACAGTGGTCTTTCCTAAAAAACTACAGACCACTGTATTTCTCACGCATTGTAAAAAATCTCCATTTTAAATGTACCTTCTCACTCCCTTATCAAGACAAACTATGCAGTCAAACACTGTTCACTCCCACAGAACATGTAGCCTCCATAGTTGTGGATTTGAAGACTTCGGAATGTAGTTTCAGTGAAAAGCTGGACCAAAGCTGATGATTCATATGTGACGCTGTCAGGAAGTGTTAAATACGATCATTTTTACAACCGAAAAGTAGGGCAAAGTTAAGGAAACTGGGTTTTATGAGGTAAACAGTTTAGATTTTGCGAGGCAAAGACGTGTCCTCGTTTTCCTCCAAACATTTAACTCTGAAGCTTGTGCCTTGTGCAGGTTTATGGTTAGTAAACATCTACGGAGTGCAGTGTTTCTCCATGTACGCTTAAAAGGAGGTATTACAGAACTGAACACCCAATTACGTTTGGCATGTGCTTAACGCTTTAGCTTTAGAGATGTTTATGATGCTACTCACACTATAAATCAAGTTAAAAAGATCAAGGCTGTAGCACAGATGAACCGAGAACCAACAAAGCAGGAAATCCCCACATCACCTGGGGTATCATCGAAATAAACAGTAAAATACTCTTAAAAACAGACTACAATTCATCTTTTAGAGTAAGATGGTGGGACTGTGTGCGTGTCAAAGCTTTTTTACGTTGTTGCGTCATTGCTGGCAGCAGTGGCCTGTGGTGTTTCTCCTTCCTTAACGTGGATCAAAGCTGATCGTACATACATACTCTCAGACAGTGTTAAATAAGATAATTTTACTGCCTAAAACTACGTATTTAAAGACACACAAAACAGTTTACAATGCTTACTTGAAAATCCACCATGGGAAATTTCAGTACTTCAGTATTCTTTGATGTATATGAATGCTATGAGCATTCTTTGTAGAATGATATTAGTCTACATAATCATGATGGATTTAATTGGAGCACGTCTAGTGTCTTTTCATTATGCATTTATGTTGTTTAAATGTGTGTTAAATGTTTTGCTTACAGTAGATGTGTGTTATGTTAGTGTATGGCGAATGTATAGTTTATATAGTCACCCTGAAAAGCGTGTGGACCACAATATGCTAATGGAGATCTACATAAACAAACAAGAGAGCATACTTTAAATTACATCTATTTAAATGCATTCTACAGCTGAGTTACTTTGTAGCTCCTCGGATGGTGAATTTTCCCCATCACTGACACAAAAAGGAGCACATATCTCGATTAGCTACCTCGATAGTGACAGTTTCCACGTGTGTGGAGACATACGGATCAGATGGTTACCTGGAAAGACTGCTGGTTGACCAGACTGTAGACCAGGATGAAGCCCTGTCCGTTCTTTATGTACAGGTCTCTCATGGAGGCGAACTGCTCCGTCCCTGCCGTGTCGAGGATCTCCAGCACGGAGGGCGACGAGTCCACCTCAATCTCCTTTCGGTAGAAGTCCTCGATGGTTGGGTCGTATTTTTCGATGAATGTGCCGGTGACAAACTGGACGGTCAGCGCGGACTTGCCGACGCCGCCGCTTCCCAGCACGACAACTTTGTACTCTTTCATTGGGGCGATGGAGGCAGGCTAACTTAGCAGCTAACGGTTTAGCTCCGCTGCTATACTCGCTCCAGAAACATTTATCGGATATTTGACAGAGCTAACAACAGAAATGCCTACTTTAAGGTGATTAAAAACAACCTCTCTTCACTCACATAAAACCAACCCCAGCGTTCATACTTGTTGTTTTTCTTATGCTACCTAGCT
This sequence comes from Coranthus polyacanthus, assembly GCA_037367275.1. Taxonomy (NCBI): domain Eukaryota; kingdom Metazoa; phylum Chordata; class Actinopteri; order Kurtiformes; family Apogonidae; genus Coranthus; species Coranthus polyacanthus. The sequence continues at coordinate 15,102,115 of JAPQRN010000002.1, forward strand.
TGTTAGCGAGGAAAAGTTGATGTCCGTTAACTCCGCTGTTAGCTAGCGGCAAAGCTAGCTCGTTTCAGGCTAAATTCACGGAGTCCCATACTCGAGCCGCACGCCTTTACAGCCGGTCAGAGAGCGCCGTAGTGTCGGGGACCCCACGACAAACTTGCTGTCTATCTACAGACAGCGAGCCTCAATGCTGCACATTACAGCTCCCCTGCAGACAGCATGCCAGTCCCTCCACACGCACACCGAACCGCCGGTCACTGCCGCAAACACGCACCGCTGCCCGCTGATGTCCGTCCGTCCTGGTCCTGGCCTGGTTCTGGTTCCGGCCCGTCCCGGCACCTCGGCCGCTGGGTGTGCTATCGAATGGCACACCGACGATTCAGTATAATAATTCGAAGGGCCATTGGCTGCGGTTTGTTTAACACAGCCCTCCCGGGTCTGATTACTGAAAGAAAAGCTTTTTCCTGAAGCTAACCGCCTGTTTTCCGCTAACTAGAACACGACTTCCGGTCTGATTCTTGCTTTTCAGATTAACAGTCTGACCTTTACGCTCCAACAACCTAGTGTGAGTGGAAAACATCACTGGTGGAAGTAGGATGACCAGATTCCATTAAATCAAATCTGGGGCGAACAAGTACGTTTGTGTGGGGGCCATGTGGGACACCTTACAATACTGAGATTTAGTCTTAAATCCTGATGCAGGATCATTTCTATCTACCTTTACTTACTGCTTATTTACAGTTGGCATTAAAAGAAGCTAAAGTATCACGGTTCTTATGTGATTGTCTGCTTGCTGTCGTGTATTCCCTTCAAAGTTGTTAAAAATGTCAAGTCAAAGGATAAAAATGCTGTGGGGTGCCTTATGAACGGGACATCGTGGAACAAGTAGCCTATTCAGATTCAGGCTGAATACTTCAGGCTACTTAAGTAAAAGTACAAATAACACAATGTGAAAATACTGCACAAGTTCTGTATTCAAAACCTTACTTAAGAAAAAAACGTATAATCAGCAAAAATGTTATTCAATATGAAAGTAAAATGCAGTAAAATGGTCCCTGTCTGATGTTTCTGCGACATTAATGTGTATATTTTACTGCTGTATGTGTTTAAGACTGAACTCATTTAAGTACTTTATACACTTTTGGGTAGTTTCGTCTACAGAAATGCGTCCTATTCTATAAGATCATCATATGTTTGTATTGTTGCTGTCCCGTGGGAACAAAGTGTGCCTCTGAGATGTAGTGGAGTAGAAGTATAAAGCAAAAATAATGGAAATAAGTAAAGTACAAGTACCTCAAATTAGTACACAAGTACAGTAGTTGAGCAGAAGTACTTAATTACATTCACCCAGTGGAAAAAATGATGTCCCCATCATTAAATTTAAAGTTGACCCCATAGAAAAAATAATTTCATAGTCGTCAAAGGCACTTTTAAATTGAACAAGTAAACAACCAACTAAAGAAAAAGTTTAAAACTTATTGATAAATGTCCAGTTTACTCTTTAATCTATAAAATGATCCATGTTTTGTTTCCTTTTGAGTCAGCACAGGGACACTTGGAAAAGTGTTCACAAAACAAAAAAAAAATCATCAAATAACACATGGTCAAGGTACATAAATTTGAATTCAACAAAAAAATGTAGACTTAAAGGGTAAGTTATTGGCCTACATCTGTTTTCATTTTTTTTTTATTCAGTTACATTTTGTGCGTTTACATTCACAAAACATCAGTGCCTGCCTTCGGCCGTAAATCTAACCCCGGCGCACAAGATTTCTGAATAACAAAAACAAACAAGATGATGATCACAATTATGTGTTTTATTAAAGTTAGAACAGAAACAGCAGAACTCATCATAGGCACAGTAACTTACTTTTAATAGCTATACACGGCAAAAGAAATTGGCATGTAGCACAGCAGCACATACAAGCACCACAAGCAGAAAACAGAGTGAAACAATAGGTGACTAAGAAACAGCAGTCACTTTCAAGTCTGTCCTAGAGCGTCAGAAAGAGTTTTTTTCATATGGCTTAGTCCTGAACAGTCTTTGGCCCTCGTCTCCTTCCACAAGTCACCATTTAGTGTGGAATGTGTACATGTGTACCCAGTTAATAACAGCTCACCAAATGACAGATTTCAAATAAAGGGAGTCGTTTTAATATCGAAGCATGTGCTGTTTTTAGACGTATTCAATGAGAAACACAAAAGAAAAAAAAAAGAAAAAATCACACTTTCATGTTAAAGGCACAATTAAAACTTAACTGTTTTAAAAGGATGTTAACAGTGATTTCATTTTATGATATAATCACAGTCTAATTCATTTTGTTGGTGACTGTAAAACCACAGTATTTTAAGTCCACTCCACAGAGCCATTTTCCCACACACTGAGACAGACAGCGGTGATGATGGGAGCTGGTGAGGTGCCTCGGTGACTTTTGGGTACACGTCATACAGAGACCTGTCTCTGTGCGCAGAAGCTTAAAGTCAAAAATCAACGGTCAGAGGGCCGTCAAACAGTTCATCAGTATGACTCATTCAATCCACCACTAGGACAAGTGCCATGGCAACAAAATCGCTGGCTTTAAGAGCAATCGAAGAGCGTTACATGTCCAAATCTGCAGGAATAGAGTTGTGTAAGGATGTCGCTGCTGCAAGGACGGAGCATCAGGAATCCGGGTTGTTTGTAATTTTGACTAAAATCCTGAGGAGAATTCAGATTTATTGTTGTTTTGGATGATGACAGTGAGGAAGCAAAACATAATCCATTACACAAACTGACAGAAATTAAACTTTAAACCCTGTGTACACATTTCCATCCATGCCCTTCTACTGTTTGATCTTACTTCACGTGGCTGCTTTTCTACAGACAGCCTGCAGGAGGAGCCACTCTGTGCTTTGTTTTGGTGCATCACTGGAGAGAAGAACCTCTGCACTTTATGCATCCACCACGAACATTTATATAGTAAAGGAAAGCACTGGTTTATTACAGACACTCCAGTTTATCCTTGTTTTCTTCTCCTCTGCCCTTCCTGTGTGATTTCAGAATCAGATATTACCGCTTTACAAAAATGCTTCTGAAATGAACTGAAAGAAAGCTTATTTTAAAGGAAACCATTCATGGCTTACAGCTAGGCAATGTCATGCTTGGCAACGAACAGGGCTCTAGCAAACAAACAAAAAACAAATAAACAAAAGTACAGATCCCTTGAGGCAATCTTTTTAAACAAACAAAAAATGATAGACGTTATTATATCATTAACAATACATTGATTTTTAATCAACTCTTTTGTCTATATTTATTCAAAATAAATTTTGAGTATTTTGACATAGTTATGTACATAAGTGCAAACAAGGTGAACGTCACACATTCGTCTACACCTCAGCAAGGATCGACATCACCCAGCACAGCTGGGCACGAAGAGACTTCTGGACCAAAACTGAAACGGAACTCACTAATGAACGCTCACTTCTCCGAACAGAGAGCGGTGAGCGTTCAGTCTGCAGCAGGTGAACCACAGACTGTACTGTATATAAAGTTTATGTCTTTATATAGTGTCTATGAGATTTTACATAAAGAGATGAAGAGTTCAGGTCTGTGGTTCAGTCCAAAAGCCTCTTTACCTCCCTGACAGAAAGGTGTTTGCTTTAAAAGCTAAAATCCATTCTTATTTTCCAAAAACACCATGTACAAGAAATAAAACCAACCAACCAAACAAAAGACAATTAAGGTCAAATAAACAAAACAAAATAAACACCTGATCTCCCCTAAGGACCTTTGGATATTACAAGGATTTAAGTTTTCCATACAAAATATTGAATCACATTGCAATACAAGACAAATCATTTAGACATTCCCTTTTTCAATAAGTTAGTGTAGTTCATTATTTTAAGTGGATAATAGAAAGGTAGCCATGTTGTCATTTTGTTGCCATAGCAACAGCAACTATTACCATTAACAATGACTCCATCATTGTATACAAATGTAGATTTTCATATTATACCTTTTTTTCTTGTTGGTCTACACAAACTATTAACTATGTATAAATGTTTTTTTTTCATTATTTCCATGCTGTGTTTTTTTATGTAAAAAAAGTTAAACTTACCATTAATACATGTCATTTTCATACACAGCTATTACATCTTTATACAATGATCGAGAAATAAGGCCCTCTGTTTATGCTCTGGACTGAATTAAGTGTCCAACATGCTAAAGGATCTGATCATCCCGCATTAATGATCAGAGCATTTTGCATAAGTATGAGTTTTGATTCATTTCTGCACGATGAAATAAAGCGGGGCCAAAAGGAAATCAGGAACAGGAGTATGAGAAAGGGAAAGAGGTAAAAACTTCTTTTTTTTCGTGCCACATCGCAATCCCCCAAGCTAATACACTCTTGTGCATCAAAACACACCTCTAGAAATTCACGTGCCCTCAAGAGGCACAGTTTATTAATCAAGTATTCTTTTTTTGCAGCTGGACAGCAGTTTGTGAAGGCATAATGATGTGAGGGCGGAGGGAGGGGTTTCTCACCTGGACAAAGCCAACCTTTCAAACCTCAGACAAACATTTTGTCCGAACGAACACTGTTAATGTCACTGAATGAAAGAGAAGCATCTCTGTGTAAATGTGTCAAAGACTTGAGAAAATGTTGTCACTGCAGCTGCTCAACACACTCAAACAGGATTAAAGGAGAAGTAGATTTTTAACTGAAAAGTGATGTTTCTTTTCTTTTAATTACAGATGTACAAACAGGCCTTAAATAATGACTTAATGTTTCAAAATGATATCGTTTTTCAAAATGATGAGACAGCACCTCAAAGTTCTGACTAAGCATTCCAAAAGTGACATTATTTTGAGATGCTAGCTCATTATTTTGGGTATTTATTCCAAATTTTGAGATATTATCTTAATATTTTGAGGAAACAAGTCAAAAGCTTGAGATATTAGCTCATTATTTTGAGACACCGACTCATTACTTTTCAAAACTATATCATTCATTTCAAATACTAAGTCATTATTATAAGATGTCGTTATTTTGACTTTAATGATCTTCATTATCCACATTGTACTGTTTGATACATAATAAAGACGCAAACAGTAGCTGATACTTGAGGACGTGGTGTGATTTGTATTAATTCAGCCTGAACCGCAGGAGGAGTAAAAACACTCACCGTCAGTGTTCACAGGAGTGAATCCACTGGAGCGCTAGCATCTCCTCCTGAACGGCTGGTTCACACGTCGGCTGATGCGCACACACAACCTCCGTAAAGGACCCAGAACTGTCACAAACTAGGATTTCAGGAAGCCAGGTGTATTGTGGGCACTGTGGATACTTTTGAAGTCTGGGGTACAAAAAACCGACGATAAAGGGTACTGTAATGTACCTGTACAGTGTATACTTGTACTTCAAAAAGTACAACTCTGCTCTACCTTTTCTGAGAGTGAACGATATTTCTAAAAGTAGTCACACCACCCACTGACATTAAATATAAATCTATAGAACAATACACTTAGTTTAATGTCTTAACACAGTATCAGCATGGCATCAGCTATGTGACCTCAGAAATAGTCTATATATAGTGAATCGTTACGTTTCAACACGACCCTCGCTCTGAAGGGCATGTTCAGTTTTTGCATTAGATACATTCACGACACAATAACATTATTTAAAATGAATAATGTTCAGTGGGAGATGCCGTTATATCTGCAGCATTTACAACTAACCAAATATGTGATTTGTTGATTCTTACATATGCAAACAACTCACTGTATATTTTTACACGAATGAAAAGACAGCACAGCTGCCTCAGAGAAGAAACCATTTTAGAGACGCAATTTACTGTCATAACAATAATAATAATAATAATAATAATAATGATAATAATGTTCCAGATCACACCTCTGTCTTTGAACACTGGTCTGTTAA
>JAPQRN010000002.1:15117801-15135097 GCA_037367275.1 Coranthus polyacanthus
TCCAGAATACAGAGAAATATCTGCTGAGCTCCTCTGTTTTTTCAGCTTAGATTCCTCTTATAATGGCAGGGAAAACCCTGTACGTTAATCATGGGTGTGTACAGTGAGCATATTGTTTGTGTGAATGTCTGAATGTTATTTTATGAGATTGTGATTTTCTGAGATATCACTTGTTTATCTTAGAGCTTACTTCAATTTTTTAACGGTTACCCATGATTTTTATACTGTACTAAAGATCAACTGATAACAGTGAGTAAGGCAAATAGTGTACAGTATATTGGTATAATTAAATCATGATGGATTAGGGGTGGGTATCTGAACAAAAGATCACAGTCACGATCAGTGATTTGAATCATGAGTCCTCTCAGTTTTTACATTGCAAAACTGAGAGGACTCAGTTTTGCAATGTACAAATACGCTAGAAACAGAAACAATGGATTTCTCTATGTGCACAATTAAAACACAATATTACTTTAAAGGTACTATGTCCACTAGTATATTATTTTGGTATTAAAATAATGATTAACACGTGGGTTTAATGGATAATTAAAATAAAGACTTAATAAAGAGTTGTACTTCCAAGTCTACAGTATGTTAATAATAAAATAACAATAACTTTTCAAGTATTAGTCTTTAAAAGGTGCAGGAAAATGGAGGACTTTTCAAACTCTGACACTTAATCAGACATTTGTCTTCAATCTTCTGTCGACATTCAGCATAAAGGCAGGGAATGACAGGACTGGGAAAAATATGAGCAGTTTGGTGTGCTGTATCTGTTTTCCTCGTAAGCGTTTTCAAACCCACGATCTGTACCGCTTTAAACGGTACCATGTCCTTGACTAAATACAAAGTGGCCTCTTCGGTCACCTCTCTCCTGCGTTTGCTACCCTGGTCATACTTTGTCGACTTCTCAAATGCTTTCTGGTTTTGGTTTTATGCTTTTCATCCATCACGCTGATACTTATGACGTTAGGGAAGAAAGAGACACCCGACGTCATTTTCCCAATCAGCAGAGCCGTATATTAGACCAAACAGCTCTATTGGATTGTTGGATCCATGTTATTAAAAGCCCTTTGAAGTTATCGTGTGAAGTTTAGAAGCAGGAGTGGGACGACATAAAACACAATCTCTATGATTCACAGAAATGAGAGACATCTGTAAGATCCATCTCGATATAAGATCGTCAGGTCACCCACCCCTATGATGATGTCTATCTACAAAGTGCAGTGTGCACTACCACACACTGTGTATTTGCTGCATATTTCCTGCTATGACGTACTGCAGCTGACCTGCCAGTGGCTCCTCGGGCACCATGCACATAACAGAGCCTGTGCAAAGAAACAGCAGGCAAAACAAGAAACAGGATGGATGAAGTGTGTGTCTGAGTGCTGCTGAGGTGTGCAGGGACTCACCCGTGGGGATAAAGGCTGGTTGTTGAAGCTGCATGTTGGCCAGGGCTTGCTGGTAGTGAAACATGCTGGGGTTGAAGACCGTGGCAGCAGCTCCGTTACTTTTCTCTAAGATCGGCCTCTTTGGTAGCGGCTGCATGGTGCCTGGTGGCAGAGCCTGGACAGAAAACAACCACAGGTAGGAAAAGAGAGGGACATAAGCAGAGACGGAAAGTAATGACGTACAAATACTGTGTTTTCAGGTTCCTGTACTTTATTTGAACACTTTTTGCCTTTATCCCATATGTTTTAATGCAAATTCTGTCATTTCTACTTCTTACATTTTCAAAACACGCTTGTTACCATTTGAGGTGAATTATCAATTATATTTGTCTTGCTTCACTGCGCCTTCCCATCATCAAGACAGATTTCAACCTAAATGGATGGGACAGTAACACACAAAAAAAGACAATCCCTTGTGTATCCATCGGAGTTTATCAGGCACGACAAATGTAACAAGACAAAAACAAAGTACAAGATATAATGACAAAACAGAAGAAAGTTAGACTGTGGCCACAGCAAATGAAACGTTAGGTGGCATAATGTTTCAAGTTCTGTTGCTGACATTGAAAACTGATATGTTTTTACATGGTGGAGTTAATGTTCATTATTTTCAGCATATTGATTTTTTTTCATTTGAAATTAGAAAGTTGAATGATAGAATGTCTTCATGTTATATTAATATAACGTGAGGTTAAGTTAGGTTTGCACCGAAATTTAATTCAAAGGCCTACTTTTTACTTTGAGTACATTTCAAAGCTTGTAATTTTGCGGCAAATTCAATCAATACTATTACTTTACCAGAGTAATTCGTACACAATTATTTGTACTTGTACTAAGAACGTGTGTACTTTTGCCATCTCTGTTTGTAAGATAGGAGTAGAGACTTCCAACAGTGGCTCTTAGATCCTGAAAACATCAGTCCATGCAGTATAATGAACAAAAACTGCATCTCATGTTAAATAGAAATAAACATACAGCTGTTTCACTGAAGGGTTGACTTGGACTACTTTCTGTACACCACCACAAGAGGTCACTGCAGTATCTTAGCTCAGCTGAGGTGATGTATGCCGGTCCAGAGGTCAGGCCAAGATCAAAATGGGATTGTTACGATTTCCTTAACTAATGGAGCCGATGCAGAAACACCAAACAAAAGCTGAAGATCTAACAGAGCTGTTACTCATAATGCGAAAATGTAAAAAGCAGGGGATCGGGAAAATTAACACACATGTTCACAGAAGCGCCCACAAGCCAAAAAAATGCAGTGAATGCAAAATGTATAGAACCCAGATAAGTTTTATTGAGTTTTTCTTGCTTTTCTTCCTGTATTTCTTTCTTCTCCTGTATCAGCACTCCAGATTGACCCGATTACGTTACAGACGCTCACAACCTTTCCTCTTGTAGTCGCTATCACTGATGCACAGGCTAACACACACACACACATACACACACCAGCAGCAGACATGTATGAAAAGCAAAATCCACATACTAAGTTCTCAAATTTCAGGCAGGATGCAGGATACAGTGATACCCTGATCGTTCACTGCGTCGGTAAACATTATCCAAGGGAAGAACGAGAAAGTCTTCTAATGTTACAGAAGCTGATTTGTAACTTAAAAGCTGAGCATTGTTACCTCTGCCAAGGAGGTAATGCAATCGCTATGTGTGTTTGTTTGTTTGTCAGCAGGATTACACAAAACCTACTGCACCAATTTTCACAAAACTTAGTGCGAGGCGAAGGCGTGTGCCAACGACAAACCCCTTAAATTTCGGAGCAGATTAATACAAAGTTTACAGGAGTTACAGGACTGTGGGTTTTGGGCGGGTTTTGGGCGGAGGCTCTTACCTTTATAGTCTATATCTGTTCAGTGGTGGAATGTAACTAAGTACTTTCTCCTCAAGTACAGTATTTATAGTGTAATTTTGACATACCTATAATTTACTTAATTTTCATTTTATGCTACTATATTCTTCTATTCCATTACAATTCACAGGCAAACATTGATCTTTTTACTCCACTACATTAATTTGACACTAATAGTTGCTGTGACTTTTTAAATAACATGTAAAAAGTACTACAACTACTACATTAAAATGTGCCGTATATACTGCAGGGACAATAACAGCGTGATATAATACTATATAATGATATAAAACTTTGAAAGGAGCCATTCTGAATTATGAGTACTTTGATGCTTTGAAGTATATTTTACTGATAATACTTAACTACTTGCTGGACTATCACTACACTGTGATATTTCTACTTGCAGTCAAGTAAAGGATGTGAGAACTTCTTCCACCTCTGCATCTGTTTCTATTTTTGTGGAGTCCACAAAAATAGAGATAAGCAACTGATACACTTTTTAAGCCCTTAACCAATATGTTTTTTGTACAAAGCACAAACAGTGCTCAATATTTGTTACTGTGACAGAATTGCTGAGACTCACCAAGGCTGTGGACGCTGTGTTTTGACTGGCTTGATGCTGTGTAGCCTTGATCCTGGCCTGCAGGTGAGCGGGGGGATGAAAGTATTTGCACTTGTCTCGACTGCACCGTCCTTTAATGTAGTCCATGCAGACAATGACCGAGTTCTCGCTGCAGTCCACCATGCCGGCCTCCAGAGGGTGAGCGTAGCGGCAGTCACTCTCTCCTCGTGTGCAGTTACCACGCTGAAACTCTCGACAAACCTGGCGGGAACACCAATCAACATTTATCTTCATATTTTCATGATACGTAGGCTGAATATAGTAATGTAACAATGGCTCACAGGGTGCATACCTCCAACTTGTCTGTGCGCACATGTTTTTGTGCGGGTGTGCCATTGCCGATGGTTGCCAGGCCGGTTGGACTCCCAGGGACCAGCAGGGGAGTACTAGGCAGCAGCTCAGGCATCAGGCCCATGGCTGGAGCCATGTGGCTGAGATATGGACTGAAGGCCATACTAGGACTTGTTGCCAGGGAAGGAGTCACTGGGAATGTTGTCTTAGGGAGGAAAAGAAAAAAAAAGAAGGGAAGAGACAAAACAGCACATTACTGGACGTCTTCATGTGGCAATAAGAGCAGGTCTGGTGATAAATTAACCAGTGTTGTTTTATTATACTGACAATAAAACAGTTACCCAGACATTACGTTTAGAAAACGTAATCATGGATAATGCATTTTTGAATTTCCTTTACAAATATGAAATGTATTGAAAGCTTTAGAATTCTAGCTTTGCTGCAGCTGAATAAAACAGATCTCTGTTGTAACAGCATCATTAAAAAACAAGAGTTTAGTCCATATATACCACAAAACCTAATGAAAAAGCTGATCTACTGGAACAGCTGAATAATAACTTGGACATTTTAAAGATATTACGTTTCAGAACTCACAATGGGATTGGCCAAGAAATTAATTCAAGGTCCATTTATTGGCAGAAGAATTTTAACATTTATTAGATATTTTACTTGGAAAATTCAAGTAAAGCATTTTAATAAAATTTAAAAAAGGGTTCTGGAAAAATGAATGCCACTTAATGTGGCAGGGCTTAGCACTTTATGATAACTGTTGGTCAGACTTGGGACAGTTACCTTTGATTAAATAGTTGCCATCATGACTGTATATTTCCAGCAGGTTACTGTGCTCACTTCTCATTGCTCATTCCACAATATTAAACCTCAAACAAACCACAAATTACAACCTATGTTTTGTTATGTTCCTATTTTTGTCAGTCAGGCAGGTTAGTGTAAAGAGGAGAAACTGCTTGTGCTTTTTGGACAACAGCTTTTAGTCCAAGATGGTGGAAAAGTAGCTCCGTTGCTGCATGATTCTTTTGCCATGGAATGATATAAACTGACTTTACGTTCTTGGAAATGTAAGTTCTTTTATAGGGTTGCTAACATTTCAGGCTTGAAATAAGCCAGACTTCGTTTTGTAAAACTGTCTAACTTGCATTAGACCTATTTATGAAACTGAGTCTAGTCTAACACCACAGCACAGTCTAAAACAGCTTTATGAAACCGGGCCATCATCTGTAAAACCTCAGAGCACCGATTAAAACGTATTTTGGCGTGGGCTACTTACTATGGGCTGCAGCTGTGCTCCAGGCAGCATGAACTGCATCTGTTGAGCCAACATAGCTGCTGCAGCCTTCTGCTGGATCAGGTTGTTCCTCCCGTTAATCTCCAGCTGGGTTTTCAGGTGCGGAGGTGGGTGCAGGTATTTGCAATTTTCCCGTGTGCAGCGACCCTGAGGAAGGACAGCACGAAGCGAAATTAAGTCACAGAGCAGGAAGACGAGGGATGAGTGTTGTTACTGGATTTGAGGAAAATTAAGCCTCATAAAGGGTAGACAAGAATAAACTGATGAGAAGCTAAACCACTCAGGGGTGTACATTGACACAGGACTCTCCATCACCAAAGAATCTACTAATTGCAGCACGGCTCAGGGAATAATCAACTGAATTTTTACAAACAAATAAATATGAAAAATAAAAGAGCCAACAAAAAAAAAACGCCCTACAGTATGTATTTGTGCATTCTGGTGAAATAAAGCACTAATGAAGTCCCAAAAGACAGCATATTGGATAATTCATGAGAAATGTCCAACCACTTTCTAAAAATGTTCATCATTAAAAGGGTGCTTTGCTGATATCAACAAAAATCTGAACAAAACTGAAATGCAGAAGAAAGGAAAACATATACAGCAATTACACAACTGTAAATCTAATTTGCAAATGACTTTGAATGATGCCTATTTAATTACACTTAATTTTGCAGCAGTATAATAATAATTTATATATAAATACATATCTTTAATTGGTATTTCTGAGATGGTTATACCATGAGAATCTCAAACCATTGCAACCATAATTACAATGACCTGTAACTAGTCATTTTAAAAGCACTGTGTACTTTAAGCAGGTTTGCATTTTTCCACAGGGGCAGAGTACAGTCAAACACACTGCTGTGAGAAGAAATAAAGCTGGACAGTGAAAACATATGGCCGACTCTCACAACCGTGCGCGGAAGATTTTGTATCTACCTGGTGCTTATCAGTTCAACAAATAAACTACTTTCAAGACAAAATAACAAATTCTGAGTAATGACTGTAACACCTATGCAGAGGGGGTTCATTTGTATTAGGGTTAGACAGGGTGAGATACGTTTCTGAAAAACAATGAAAAAGCCACAAAAAAACATTAGTTTGTCCGATAATATACATTTGTTCTTCACCTGCATTTATATCTTAACATACACGAAACACTGACGTATTTATACAAACACATAGACTGTATGGATACAGCATAGACAGTGATTAAAAGGAGATAAAGAGCACACCTGGCGCTGGAAAGAAATGTCAAGCTAAAGGGTACATTAGCAGTCGGAGTGTATGCAGATGTCATGTTTAAAGACATGCACAACAACCACACAAACGTTTGTATTGGAACAATGTGTTCTTATAATGACAATTTCAGGAAAAACATGTGCTGTATTAAATTTGATGACTATTCATTGGTATCCATTTACAAATGCAGCAAGTTGAAGCCTGTCCTTTGCTACGCAGGTCTTATTCTCCTATTGGCCCTATGTAAATATTCAGAGCTTTTCTGTGTGTATTTTGTATTTGCAGGGTGAAAGATGCAAGCAGGAAGTTTGTCTGACTATAACCAAAGTAATACACACGTAAGTAAAAAAAAAATGCCATTAATAATACTGGAATTGAAATTACTTACACTTACTATATTTTGGATTATAATTAAGCACTTTACTAGATGGAAGTTGAATGATGTAGACCCCTGTTTATCAAACGAACATGTGACTTGATAATTATAGTGTTTTTTAATAACCTAATATTAAATGCAAAGTATGTAATTTCTGCTGCTAGGAGTCTCTCAATCAAAACAAAAAGACTAGTTTGATGACCTTGTGAAGTAGCATTGGATCATGGGAGTTGTTGTTTTAACCACCACTGCAAAATTATGTTTACAGATGAGGTCATGTATTAAAGTTTTATTCATATTACGTAATTGACGTATATTGATATTATGCCATTTTATGCTGCAAGTAAACATTCGTTAGAAAAGGGGATTTTGACAAGTGACGAAGAAGGAGAAATGGGCTGCTACACTGAATAAAACTGGGGATTTCTCTGAATTTGAACACTGCTGGAAACATTTGATATAATGTAAGTGCACATTAAGACAAACATATGTAGCTTTAAGTACATTTCTGTATTTCAGTCAGCTGAGGTTTAGCCTCTGCAGCTTCGACCTCAAACCATTTTGATCAAAAGTAATTCCACATGCTCCTTTCTTTTTCATTTTTTTGGCTGCTTGACAAATCCTAAATCAGATTTGGAGCCATTTACCTAAAAAGCAATTCATTTTTTCCCAATACGTCCTCAGACCAGTGTCCTTTCTTTGTGCCAGAGTGTGAGGGGAAAGTGAAGATGATGCAGCAGGAACACTGCAGGTCAACACACACCAGAGGAGAAACTGCAGTCTCCATTAAACCCCTGGGCCGACAGCAGCTGTCTGCGGATGAGCTGTTAACCCACTAAACTACCTCCACTAAGTGTCAGCCCACATGCCATGTCATCAAGCCACGCCTACACAAACCAGCTCCCATTAAGTGCTCATGAGCCTGCTGCACAACTGACAAAGCTGTAAAGTAACAGAAAATAAAAAAAAGGGTGTGCTGCTGAGTTTAAGTCCTTCCCTGACGTCATGGTGCAGAGACTCTGACGGTGATGAATGATGTCGCGCTGAGATGAGGACACATAAAAAAGGGCTTAGCAGCAGGAGCAGTATATAGGACAGGAGGAAGCTGCAGTGTCTCCTATACCAGCATTCAGGAGAGCCTCACAAGACCTCAAACACAGGACAAAAGGCAAAGAGGCAAACATGCAGCAGCCTGAAATGGACAAGATGGTACACAGGCTTACACAAACACTCTCGCCCATGTTGGAGAAGCCAGCAGGCTTTTGCGTCAGCGTGCTGTGTGTTTAGGGATGAGGCTGTAATGAGGAGTGAGTCCCACGAGCCCAACAAGCCTGATCAAACTCAGAAGAGGAGAGAAAAATACTGCTAATGATCGTAATGATCATTATGCACGGGGTGCGCCCAAAAAATAAAAGGTGTATTGAGTTGTACTGATCGCGTAAATACGGATAAAAACATCTTTTCAAAGACTGTGTAAAGGACATCCAGAGATTTGCATCTAAATATTATGTTAGCAAATAAGGTAACACTTTATATTAAGGTACACATATTCACCATTAACTAGATGCTTATTAACATACATATTAGGAGCAGATTGGTCTTCATTAGTCATGATGAAGCACTTATTAATGCCTTACTCTGAATGACCATATAACTACCATCATAACTAACAATTGTCCTTCAATAACTAACTAATTACTGCTTATTGATAGTAAGCAAGGAAGCTGTACGTGAATTATGATCTCAGCATGCTTTGCTTAGTATGGGCCTTATAAGGTGGTAGGATAATAGCACTTAATACATACAGTCTACTCTTAAGCAATAAAACACAAAACTAAAAGTGTTAATAGTGACCGCATGACACTAAATTAACTCCGAATATGTTCTCATTCTAAAGTGAGCTGTTGCTCATAACTAATTCACTAGTAGTTTGACACTTATTAACCCACACAGGTTCCTTCTTCTAAAGCTGCTTCCTCTTCACATTTCCAAATTCATTATAGCACACAACTACAGACCGTATTCTTAGGTGATGGCATTGCATACAACAGATTCCTTACTAAATATGAATAAACAGTAATTAGGGGGCTATTGAAGGAAACTGTGGCCTTATAGTTGTAGAATACGGTTATATAAAAAGGCTTTAATGAAATGCTTTATAATGACCAATAAAGACCAATATGGTGCAAATAAGTACGCTAATAAACAAGCTCATGATAAATATGTGTACCTTAATATAAAGTGTTACCACAAAGGGCAGCTGAAAAGGTGAAAACACTGTGAACTATGTAGTACCAAAGTGTTCGTCACTTTTGTGTTCAGTACTTTTTGAGCAGGTGAATGAATTAATTGTCATTGTACAGATTGTAAAGTCCCCTGATGCAAATTTGGGCTTATATAAATAAAACTGACGCGACTTGACTTATCAGAAATCATGGTTCGATGATGCACTGGAGCCATTCTCAGCATGACCCATCCCCCCTACCACTAGAAAGTTATAAAAAACATGAGTGAATTAGCATCAGTGATTCTCCTGCTCAACTAATAAAAAATATGCCGTAGCATGGAGAATGGAGTTTGATCTGTCACTATACAAATAAAAATATCTGGTGACAAAATACTGTATGTTTAGGTCTATGTTATTTATTGAAAGCCTCGCCATATTTATTTATAGGTTATTCTAATCTAGTCAGTAATACACATTGCTAACTTGCATAAATGGGAGAAAAAAATTACCATTGTGTTGCAGACTGAGAGTAACCAGGTTGATTCTTGAGTAGGTTAGTGGCTCTGGTGGCTCAAACATGTATGTGTGTACGAGTTCAAGAGAGCTGCTAGATAAAGCATCCACGTTGCAGGTCACAGTGGCATGATACTTGAGAGAGGCTACACCATTCCCGTGACCGGGTGTGGTTTCAGCGCTTTTAGAGGACATCGCCCAGTAATTCAGATCAGAGAATTACTGCTTATTCTTTCACAATTTTGAAATCTAATTTTCTATAACTTATAACACATATTTATTACTCCTAACCCAGACTTTAAAATCACTCAAACCTCAGTAGAAAGTTATTGTTTTCACAGTTTTATCATTATTTTGTCATCTTGATACTTCTGTAATATTGGTCACAACTTAATAATTTGGGTGCTTTGCCTTCTTTCACATTAATGCAGGCAGGAAATTAGCATGAAGGTAACTCAGACAAACATGGAGGACAGCAAATGTACATAATGGGGTACATCCTAATAGAAATTGTTTGTATGGACATTCCAATGAAAGTAACTACATAATCAAATGTAAAATCTGATTATTTTAAACCATTTCTTGATTTAATTTACAGAACAATTACTGTTAACCACGACAGATCGTAAATTGAACTGAATCGAAAGAGACCACTGAAAAGAAGTGTTGAGGAGAGTACTGGATCAGGAATCTCCTTTTAGTAGCCATAGCAACACACTACACAACACTGAGAACGTCCCTGTTAGTACCGTACTCTGCTGTTGATGTATTCAAGTCAGTCAACACAATGAATAGGACCACTACACACAATTTAAGTTCGATGCAGTTTAAAAATATGTGACATATTTACTGTTAGAGCTTAAAGATTATCGTGCTAAGATTTGAGCTACTTTTCTTATGTGACAATGCCGTCATCCTGCTACTGAAACTAGTGAATGCTGAATAGAGGGATGGTGGACAGATGTGATGGTCACACTAATCATTTGAGATGACAGCAGCACTCCAGTTAACAAGGTAAAAAGAACTAGGCGGTGAGCTCCCCCTCCCCTGCAGCAGGTTCAGACTGAGCAGACAGAGCTAATGGAGGAGCAACAGGGAATGACAGTGATCGGCTCAGAACCGGCTGGAGATGCCAGATATGGGAGGGACGGTGAGGAGGGAGGCCATTAGCAGATAAATCCATAAAATTAACAACGGAGGGAGGGGTGGGGAGAGAGCCGGAGGAAGGAGTGATGCTGTAGAGCAGCTCTGTTGGGCACACGCATTGCTTCTTTGTTTTTTCCTGGTCATTCAAAAACAATGCTGTCAGCTGAGTGACAATATAATCCTGAACAATGTTGTACAGAGGTGGCCGGGGACACACTGTGCAAGCACTAAGCTCTGCTGCAGCTTCTGATCAAGAAAGCTGCTTTGACCTTCAACACTCATGAACTTAAGTTTTTTTTTCAATAGAAACCTGACCCCAGGGTTTTAAACAGCCAAATGCAGCCTTTTAATGCATGTTCATTGCCTCTGGTACAGAGCAGCTTGTCTCTTTCTCCCATCAAGGCAGCCAGTACAGCCATGCTGTTGCTCTGTGCTAAAAACAGCCGTGCCAGTCAGGAAGATCAAACTATCCAATGGGTACGCACTCCTGTGCTGTTGCTAGGCCCCCCTCATTCTCTCTCCCTCTCCATCTCCCTCCTGCTCTGGAGGACATAACACAGAAAAATGGCTGAATAATAAATTCTAACTCAATAAACGAGGAGACAGCAGCTGTACTCAGACAGAAAGCCCCTTGTCTGGGTCTCACTTTTTCGCTGGTGGAAAAGCTGGACGACCAAAAGCCTCTCACAAACACACACACCAACACAGAAACAGTCTATTCTCAATTCTAACACAATTGGCCATTGATGCTAGGAGCCCTTATAACATACAGTAAAGAATCATCACATCTGTGGTAGAGAGACGGGATGAGAATCAGCTGCAGTGAGGAGGCAGCACGCCCAACTAGCCCACACCAGTGTAGAAGAAATCAACCTGGGAAAGATGGTAAAAATGAGCATCTTATAATAGCTGGGTAGCGAACTTTTACTTGTATGGCACTGATCGAAATGCTTAGACACTATTGAGTTTTGAAAAATGCCTGGTATCGACACCAAATTTCAGTACCTGAGAGGTAAATCTCATCAGTGTCAGTACATGCAGCAGGCATAAAAGGCTTCTATACATTTTCTTTTCTGTTAATATGTTAACAGACAGCTTCAAGTTGTGGGTTATTTTTTATTTTCTAAAACTGCTTTGAGTGTTTAAAAATGCAAATGAGCTGAAAAATAAAAGTAAAGACTTGTGCCGTAATGTGTATTCTGTATTCTGTTCTTTTTGTTCAAATGGTAAATTCGTTTTGAAAAACAGTATCATTTAGGAACCATTACTGAAGCTAATGCATCGATATCGGTACTGGTTGAACGAAATCCAGCTCTTCTTGAAATGAAATATGTCACTTTATCTATGTATAATATGGCAGTACACTGTAAGACAATATACATTTTAAAGCGTTGGGGAGTAACAGAATACCAGTGACAGTGTTCTGTCATTTAGAATGCAAAATATCAGTAACCGTTTTTAGTTATAGTTACAATTTAAAGAGGTGATGATTAGACGTTACAGTTACATTCTAAAAGTCAATACATTACTTAAAAGGATTACTTTTCCAAGTCTGCATTATTCACTCAGATACACAAAGGTGTATCTGCACGATGTAGGCTATGCACACAGTGTAACCTACAACCTAATTATAAACCACTTATAACTCATTTATAAGGGTACCCTCATTGTAAAGTGGTACCGCAGCCTACCTGTCCACACACGGCACAGAGTTGACACAACAACGGGGCAGGGATGTATTTTTGTCCCTGAAATTCAAGGATCATTTCACATTCACAGAGGGCAAAGGAGACTGCAGTTTTATTTTTGCAGTGCGACCTCTGATCGCCATGCAGGAAAAAAAGCTGCTTTCCAATTTCAGGCAGCAGGTTTAACTGACAAACAAATCACCAAGTGGAGACCAGCCAAATTACAACATGAATAGTACTAAAAATGAAAAATGTACTATATTTTTTGTTTCTATCCAACAACATATATACCTGCCCAACTTACGGAAATAACCAATTCAGAACTGCAAACCCTGTATTTGGTTCAGTCTTCTTTGAGTAGTCTAATGGAATATGTTACAAACTACATTTACAAGGCATATGTTCTGTAATCTTAATCTTCCTCATTTTAAAATTAACCCTTCTAAACGTTTCTATAATGTTCATACTGTGAGAACTGGCCATTTAACACCTAAACTCTCAAATGAATTTCTAAAAATAAAATTTCTGCTTTTAATTAGTATTTCAGAAATGATTCAAGGCATAACCAGACTTCCAGCGTGTTTTAAGTTGCTAAGACAGACAACAAAACTGTGCATTGTAAGTTGAAATATCAGAGAAAATCCACAGTTCAGTTACGATATGTGTTAAAATGACAAGGAAGCTGAATTCAGATATTTCTATCAAAAATTGTTTTATAATGATCGAAATAAGGGCAAAAGGGGTGGACCAACTAATCACCTGATATACAAACTGAAAAATTGCTTCTTCTCTCTTTAAGAAACAACGTTGCTGTGAGTGTCTGTTTGTGTAAATGAGTCTTACGAGGGCACCAGTACAAGTTCAGTATTTATACAACACTATACTGAGCCAAAAGGCTTCAACTAACCTGACAGAGGCGACAATGCCTGTCTATACAAAAAAAAAAGAGACATGTATGCGAAGGATTGATGTGTGCTGGGTCTGCTGTATTGTTACCTTGAGAGAGTCAAAGCAGGCGATGACTCGGCCATTCTCCACATGGCAGCTCCGGGAGGGGTGAGCAAACTTGCACTCGGCATCCGACCGCGAGCAGGTGCCTCTCTGAAACTCACGACACACTTCCAGGGTCAGCCATTTGGTGTCTCGCCCCATGGTCATGCTGACAGCCATCACAGAGGCTCGCAAACACTGACTAGTGGTGAGCTGATGAACGGCAAACTGTTTGAGGATTTTTAAAAAAAAGTCCCCAGCAAAAAAACAGAAGCAAAAATATTTTCAGTGTTTTCTTAGCGCGAACAGGCAGCGAGTTCTTTCGGTAGGTTTATTTTAGGGGATGTTTATTAGTTCTTCCTGGGAAAAGTGGCAGCTGAAGTTTCACTGGGGTCAGATAGAGGGACTTAACTGTGAGTCAGAGGCCAGCTCTGTCTCAAAAAAAGAAAAGAAAAAGAAAACACAGAACTACTCTGAGGATATTACTCTGTCATGACTGGATATATGACGGAGACAGACACTCTTCCAGGAGAGGGAAGCACTGGGACAGCTGTGTCTTCAGCTCTCTGCCGTGCCTCAGAGTGTCTGCGCTTTCACCTAGTGATGGAATCAGAGGATGTTACATTCACGTCAACATGGCCAAGGCTGAGGCAGTCACTAGAGTGCTACTTATGGTCGAACTGGCTGACAGGGAGCAGTAGAGATTTCTGTAGAACAAAAAAAGCACAGCCTTGTAGGATGGTGTCCTTGCGCTGATGAGACAAGGTGGCAGCTCAGCTCAGGCTGTGAGGGGACTGCAGCTCTGCAAGATGGGATGGATGACTCTGTGGCTGTCAAGATAAAATATAGCCTCCATTCAAGGCCAAACACACAGCAAGCTCCCTCCTGCTCTCATCCAGCAGTCAGAAGGCAGCACAGCAGCTCAACAGCGGCAGACGACCCCTCGCAGTAGGCACTTTGGACTTCCAGTTCCTCCTTCTACTTCAGTCTCTTTTTCATCCCTTCTTTTCTGTTGCCTATTCCTCTGTTGTCATCCCCCTCACTGATCTCTCTTCTGCATGTCCTTGCTTGTTTGCGATCCCTCGCTGAGGACTGGAAAAAACAAATAAAAAAACTCATCAACAAAATGGCAGCCTGTTGAAGATAAAAAAAATTTAGTTAATATAAAGCCACAAGCCTGTGTGGGGCTTATTTCAAAGCTAAACGGAGGGTGGTGATGAGGACCACGAGGCAGGAGGGGGAAAAGGAAAGAGAATCAAGCGAGGACAAACAAATAAGGGAGCAGAGCATACGGGAGGGAGGCGGCAATGAACAGGAAAGGGCAAGCTATGTCTTGATTAAGTGATACAAGAGAGCGAGAGCGTGAAGATGGAGGAATATTGCAGGCAGGACAGAGACGTCATTTCAACTCCCCTGAGCTGTACAGAGCAAAAGTAATTGACTAACTTGACATGAATCATACTGCAATATACTGTGAGAAGCAATGTCCTTGATGTGGAGCAAGCCGGCCAGCACGTGTGGTCAACACTGATGATTCGCGAGTACGCCGGACAGTTATTAATTTCAAGGAAAGAAGAAGAAAAAAAAGAGTGAAAGCAGAAGGAGAAGGGGTTCACAACTGCAGCTGCTGTGTTCAATGCAAGGCTGAACCCAATCGAACGGACTTTTACAGGCAGGCAGGGCACGTCACCGACCAATGACAGAGCAGTTTTCTCAGCAGCTCCTCCCTCCACACAGCCCGTCCTTGTTCCTCCCAAGCTTTTTCCCTGGCACAGCACAGTCATGGCTGAGCCACATGCTAATATTAAAACTGTACAACAACTCTGAAGTGGCTCCAAACACCTTTAAGTACGAGTTACATTTTATTCAGACAGTGGGCTCCTGCAGGAGTAACTCTGTAAGATGGATGCAAGGAGAATGCAGCCTGCTGTGTTCACTGTGAGGGAGGAGAGTGACGTGTTTGGACACTAACTGAATACAGATAACAATCATTGAGGTGGCTTAATAAAGAAGAAATTGCCTCCCAGGGGAAGGCACAAAGCATTTTCAAACTTGGAAAGCCACCCTGTTAAAAAAACGTAAGGGGAAAGTACATTCATGCCTAAAGTGAATAAACAATAGTCTAGATGCAGGAGAGGAGGAGTACAAAAAAATAGGAGGAGGAGATGGGGTTGGAGCAGATTTTATCAGTCCCCACGTCTGATGGCGGCAGACACAGACGGAGGAAGCGGCGGGGGGGAGAGTGTGAGGGAACGTGTGTGTGTGTGTGTGTGTCTGTGTATGAGAGCATGCAGATAGCACAGAAGGAGAACACCGCAGTGGAGTGGGAGAAGAGGGACAGGGGGAGGTGGGAACCGAATTGATACTCCCACCTTCAAACACAAGAACAAAGACAGCCCGAAAAACACACACAAAAAAAAGGAGACAGGAATGAGAGATGAGCAGGTACAGCAATTGCTTTGCTTGCTTAACCATTATGCTTGTCTGTGCCTCCTCCTCCCCCTCCTCCGCCAACAGATCGATACAAAGTTTTCTCATGAGGACAAGACAAGCACTCCTCCTGCAGCTCTGCCTGTCCTGCATTAAAGTCCACGTCAGTGTCAAGCGTCTTTGCTTATGCACGCTCTGACGACAACACACCTCAGCAATATGCATCCGGCATCAAAATGCTCCTCAGCAACGCACAGTCTTCCTCACTTCTTCTCCCCACTGTAGCTGCTCCAGACACCACAGTTGCTATTATGTTTGTTCTAAGAAAGCTACACAGAACAAACTGGCTCTCCTCCAAATTCATTCCAGTTTATACTGCACCCTTTACCTTTGAATACACACACTAAGGCACTTTATTGACCTTCACTTGCTAATGTAGAGCTGCCAGGACTCTGCTCTAGATGAGTTTCACCCTCCTGAAAATTATTTAACCAAGTGTTTTCTTGTTACCTCTGACCTGTATCAGAGACTTTAAGGACACTGACAGACAATAAGGACAGTTAAAAACAGAGAAATCATTCCGTGGTAATATATAAACAGGGTTTGGCGTTTGCGTTTGTTTTGACAGCTATTAGTAAGCTAGCAGGATGTCATTTAGTTATTTAATAGTGACCACTACATCCCATAATACGGAGACACATGGAC
Organism: Coranthus polyacanthus; assembly: GCA_037367275.1. Lineage (NCBI taxonomy): Eukaryota > Metazoa > Chordata > Actinopteri > Kurtiformes > Apogonidae > Coranthus > Coranthus polyacanthus. Next base: position 15,134,650 of record JAPQRN010000002.1, read on the forward strand.
ATAAAAAACAGACAGGTGTAGCCAGTTAGCTGTTGTTGGCATCGTTCAAATTACATAAGGTTTTACGTCCACATCATCAGTCACTTTTAGGACATGCAACTCTTTAAATGTTGATCTTTTCACATGTACTAGGCTTTAGTACGGCACAACATAACCTACTATGGCAGAGATTAAAGGTGAGGTCAGATACACGAGGAAACAAACGGCCAGTGAGCAATAATTTAAAAAACAGATGAAGTGACGAAGCGCTCTTAAATCTAAATATTGATCAAGAGAGCTTGATGCTGCATGGTTGAGGCTGCATTATTGTGCAGTTGCGGCCCACACAAAAACAAAACACTGCATAACACTGATAAATCTGTAAAAAAATTTAAATGATAGATAGATAGATAGATAGATAGATAGATAGATAGATAGATAGATAGATAGATAGATAGATAGATAGATA
>JAPQRN010000002.1:15199574-15216766 GCA_037367275.1 Coranthus polyacanthus
AGCTAAACAACTATATTATGTTAAAGTGGTAAGTGATAAAGGGTGGAGTTACAGAGTCTGATGGCTACCAATATACTTACTTTTTAAACGCAACTTTATTTAATAAGAAAGTACAATAATATAATCACTGTTTGTACAGTTCAATTTGAATTTCCTGGTCTAAATAGAGTCTCCTCACCTAACAAGTGTATGTTCAACTCATCAAATAGGGTGAAAATAAATGTTAAACAGTTAATGGAGATTAAAAAAAACTGACATTTGGAAATAAAAAATAACAAAAGTAACATACAAATAAAGACATTTGAGATATATATATTAAAAAAATGAAATTATGGAACTGCAAAGGTCTTGCATATGTTGCCAATGTAGCCTACGTAGTATTGGATAAAATCTTGCTGTAAACGGCGACCCCTGGCGGTGGCGTTTTGCAGCTGCAGGGATTTTCTGCTTTCTGAAGTAGACGTGGCAGTGACGTTAATGCCGGAAATGACCCGGATCGGAACTTTAACTCCTGGGTTGATTACTTTTCATCAGAAACATCGACGGTTCTCGAAAAAATGGTCTATATTTGATTCAAGTAAGTCGGAACCGATTGCTTGCGGTCCGTGAAATGCGGTTAAACGCAAGAGGGCTCGCTGCGCTCGAATGTTGCCGCGGTAAAGATGGAGAAACCGTTTGTAAAGCCCATTAGCTTTCAGTAGCTAACGTTAGCCTGTGGTTAGCCGGTCAGGCCGTGATCAGCTGTGAGTCGTGATGGGAGGCCTTCACACAAAACTCACGGTTTCACACATTAGATAAGGATTGTTACGTTATTAAGTTATATTTAACTCACTTGGTGCTATATTTGTCAGCCGTCAGCCTTTTTTTGTTCGGTTGTTTTGTTAAATCTGGCTCGTTGTCGCGGTGGTGAGCTAACTGTACCGGCTAACTTATGACTACCCATCTGATTAATTCATGCATTACTATCATTTAAATCTCCAGTGGCTCGTTATCTGAGCGAGTCTAACCCGTCACGTATTTTTCCTCTATCGCAGACATGTACGTACATTTGTCCGTGACGGATACCCCACCTTGGATGTGAGTTTGTCCGCCCACCAGGAGGTCTTTCCATCAACATCTGACATCAGAGGAGGACCTGACAGTCCCAGGTGGTCTCTGGTACAAGGCGGGCTAGTGACCGCTCAACCCAGGCAGGATGACGTGTCGTGACCGGACACTCGAGTTCCAGTCAGCCTGCAAATCTCTCCAGGGCAGACAGGTATGTTTAGACATCTAACCAGTGGTGGAATGTAATCTAAGTACTTTTACTCGAGTGTTGCACTTGGTTTCAAATTTAAGGTACTTGTATTTTACACTTTAAGCAGTTTTATATCTGTACTCCACTACATATCAGATTGTACTTTTTACTCCGCATTTGTCTGACAACTTTGGTTACTTCTCAGATTATAACTTCTCGTCCCCTTCCCGTCTAGTGTAGGATGAAGTGTTCCTTCACGAGTTGAGAAAATTCTACCTCTTAAGCTAAATAACGTATTTAAAAACCCTTTCAGATGCGGCTGGAAACAGCTTTTTTTCTGGGGCCGTGAAACTTTTCCTTATTTAGAGATTTGTGGTTCTCAAAGAACAGTGACTCTACAAACATATAATTTATCTTGTAGAGTATGATATTTTGCTGTAGCTAGATTAAAGTACCAAACTGCATTCAGAGTATGTAAAATGAGTTTAACCGTAAACATCTACAGCAGTAATTTACAACATTAATTCAACAATGGATCCAGAAACATCATATAATAGTAAAACACTGACAGGGACCATTTTACTGCACAGTTGCTGCTTTTACTTTTCGTACATGATACTTACATATTTTACTTAAGTTAGGTTTTGAATGCATAAGTTTTACTATAGTAGAGTATTTTCACAGTGTGGTATTAGTACTTTTACTCAAGTAAAGGATTTGAATACTTCTTCCATATCTGCATTCGCACTGGCAACACAAAGTGGGTTTTTATCTCAGCTGGAAAGTAAGCTTATTCTGATAACACTGTTACATAGCCACATAATTTGTACTGTAGTTTGGTTTCCTTTTGTAGCTGTCATCACTTTTGCTTTTGGTTCCTTTTTTACGGTTCTTTCTGTGCCTTGTTTTACTTGCAGTAAGAATTTCTATTTCTCTGAGCAAATTTTTGTTTGCTTTTTACTTTGTTTGTTTGAGTAATATTTGTCCATAGATATAGATAAAGCTCATTTGCACATTTTAAAATTATTTACCTTTTTCTCCCCCCACACGTCGGGCCGTGTGATTGCAAATTGCTATCACAAGTTGGACCTGATAAATTGACATCAGATTAGAGATAAATAGCAGTCCAGAATCAGATATCCCAAAGAGATAATCATTTTAGTAGGTCAACAAAAATAGAATCAATAAATTCTTTGTCACAGACTAATTAATTACTTGTAACTGAATGTTGAGGAGCACCACTTCTTCCTTCTTATACTCTGCTTTTCATGTTTTTTTTCCAGCAGAATGGAGTCCAGCCCAGTAAACCAACTCTCAGCGCCCTCAGGCAGCGCAGCGACTTTACAGTTATGGCTAAGTAAGTTCCTCCATGTGTTCTTTCATCCCACAGTTCATAAATATTTGCTGAAGGAAGCTGTATATATGTTGGTTTTGCCTGTTGCATTATTTGTATTCATGAATTAATATTCTGTGTGTTCTGTATGCATCCTTGCTGAATTTAGAATACAGTGTTTTGTTGATGTAGTGAATTTCAACAGACTTCATTCAATTTAGTAAAGAGGGACTGATGTACTTCAAAAATTACTCCATTAATATATGCGATATTTGTTGCCTTGCAGGAGAATTGGGAAAGACTTGAGCAACACATTTGCCAAACTGGAAAAGCTCACTATCTGTAAGTGTTCTTTGAATGTTATTTGAGCAGAATTGGTTTGTGTGATTATGTCATATGAGCTGATACTAAAGGCTGATGTTTTGATGTTTTAGTGGCAAAAAGAAAATCTCTATTCGATGACAAAGCAGTAGAGATTGAGGAGCTCACGTACATCATTAAACAAGTATGTTTTTAACGTCCAAAGAAATGTTTCCACCATACATAACACGAGTAATTCATGAGCAGAGTGTTGATTTTCAATCCATTAAATATCTGCTTAGTGAGTTAAACTCTGCTGTGTTTGTGTGTAAAGGACATCAACAGCCTAAACAAACAGATCGCACAGCTGCAGGACTTGGTGCGGTCTCGTGGAGCTCCAGGTGGTCGACATATCCAAACCCACTCCAACACTATAGTGGTGTCTTTACAGGTACACTTAATGATGTCTGCTGTATATAAGGACATAACAGACCGCAGTAGGAGTCAACCGATTATCAACATATCCAATATCAAGCATTTTTACAATTATCGATATCATTATTTTTAGCCAATAATAATTTAAACTTGGCCCTGATCTCTCTGTAGTGGAAATCGACCAATAGTGGATTTTTAAAGACTGATATAATAACAATAGTTTGGAAAAGGAAAAAGCAAATAACCAATTAATCAGCTGATACTGATAGAAATTCAATCTCTGACCTTATTAGAAACTGGACAACCATTAAACTGAACGTCTAAATCAAACTAATACATCTAGGAGGGAGCAATTTTTATTTGTTCAGCTATTTTTTTCCCTCAAAGTCAGTAAATCTAGTTGTACTTATGTTTTATAATCCCCCCGGTTCAATACAAAAACTAACTTTTGTTAAAATATTATTGAATTGTACTTGAATTGTACTCGCCTTAACAGCATTTACTGTTTTTAATTTTTGCTGAAAATGTATATTGTTTCCAAATATCAGTTACCAGTCTCCTTGATTACTAATAATCTGTATCATATTGGCCCTGGAAAAAAAAAAACATCGGTTGATTCCTACAATGCAGCATGTTAGTATGACTTGTAAAAATATTAGGAATGTTTTTTCTGTTCAATAATCTGCACTTTATTTAAACTTTGCTGCGTATGTTATTGTCAACAGTCTAAACTGGCTTCGATGTCCAATGACTTCAAATCAGTCCTCGAGGTCAGAACAGAGGTGAGAAAAGTTTGTAAAATTCACAAAACAAAATTGAATTTGGGAGCAGGTTCCCTCTCAGTCGGGTTTAGTTCCGTCATCGACTGTGTTTGCATCTGCAGAACCTGAAGCAGCAGCGCAGCAGGAGAGAACAGTTCTCGCAGCCTCCGGTCTCCTCTTCTCCTCTGATGGCCAACAACTTCAGTAAGTCACTGCACATCTCTGCTCGTAGCTGCTCACTGCAATTATTTTTTACAAGGGTCTCACATTAGTTAAGACACCAACATGTAAACAAAGCATGCTGTAGTAATTTTAGAAGGGTGTGTTCACTCTATGCTCCTATCATTTAATGCCTGTTGTTACTCACATGCAATATGGATTCAAGCTCCTGCAGCACAGTGGAGGGTACAAGTTAATGTGAAGTTTTATATTGTTGTTCTCTGTTTTTTACCATATTTCCTCAAATAGTCATTGGGGCCTTGATTTACTTCAACTTCAGAAGATAACAGACCTTTATTTGAAGTAGGCTTGTATTAGAGGCAGGTCTTTATTTTCCCTGTGTTTGAGTAAGTAAAATTGGTCATATTTTTGTATGTAGTCTCTTATTTGATCTGCTCCCGTTCGTTTCTTTAAAAATATCTTCTACTGTGAAACATTTGCAGGAACGTGTTGAGGAAAACTCGAGGTTCCCACAGGGCACTTGACATTGTGAATCTTTTGGTGCTTGTATGTTGCTGCAAACTACGGTTGTTTGGACATTAACACATACACCTGCAGCGACTGTAATTGGACAATAATAATCCAGAACAAGAAGTGTTGACAACAGCGTCATTTATATTGTTGAATTTTTAAAATGAAATTGGTGTACATTATGCCTAATACATTATATGAGAGGCACTGGGAGTTTTTTCCCCTTGTTTTTCCTCCCTGGCCTGTATTTGTTCCAGGCATTACCGAAGACCCAGCTTTTAACTGACTACTGGTTTTTATTTGAGGAAATATGGTAACTTAAAACCTCACCTTCACAGCACCTCCAGTTTTAATTACCGTTAGTGTAATTTGAAATTAGAGTTGTGCTAACACTTTCAGAATAAGCAAATAGTGTGAACACACCCTTACCAGTTTCGGCTTTAAGGCATATTCGACATGTCTGGCTCCTGCTCAGTTTAATTTTGTATTAATCAGATATTTTTTTAATCAGAGACCCTCTAATAAGCACAGAGAGTGATGGGGCTTCCTGTGCAGGCTTTTACACTGCCAGTGAAATGTTTATGGACAACCTATAAGTTAACTCAGCTAGTTCTCAAGCAAAATACTTACTGTAAATCCTCTTAAATTGTGTAAAACATTTAAGAAATAGATAATTGAATTAAAACAGCTTGTTGTAGAAATACCCTGGATCAGATTGAAAACTGGTTTGATTATGGTTATAATTTAGTAGACATGTGGACACCTGTATATTTTCTAACTGGTCGACCTATGCAATGTATAATTATTCCATTATGACCGAAGTGTAATCATCCACTGCTAAGCTAATAGCTTAATAGTTCTATGGTAGTTTAAGTATACTTAGAACATTCCTTTCATGGTTCTAATTTTAGCATATTTACAATGAGCACATTGCTTAAAATTTAGCTGAAGATGTCATAGGGTGTACAGAAACGTTTTACTGGCAGTGTCCTTTTCAAAACGGCAGCTGTTACATAGGGACTGCTCGAAATCCTTGTGAATGATTATTACTGTATTTGGTCATTTGTAATGTAAAAATTAAAAAATATTTTAGGGAGCCGCAAAAAAGGGGCCCAGGAGCCGCATGCAGCTCGCGAGCCGCGCTATGACTACCAGGGCTATACAACCTCAAATTTAAAAGGTATTTCCCTGGAATGTTTGCCTCTCCCAGCGGGTTTAACTAGCTCCTGTATGTCCCGCTGTTCTTTCTGCTTTTCCCCTCTACCATTGAGGACTTCTGTCTCATCCTCTTAAACATGTACGCATGCTTTGTTTCTTGTCTCCCTTCAGAGAGCTCAGTCTTGATGCAGGATGAATCCAGGAGTCTGGGGGATGTAGCCATCGACATGGACTCCCAAACCAATCCCTTACAACTCCAGCTTATTGATGAGCAGGTAGACTCTTAGTGTATGAACGTGAAAGTGAGGCTGACCGAGAGAAGTGAAGATTTATGCTTTGAATTAGGGCTGCCCTGAATGCCTCAAAGCTTCGACTGTCGCCATGGCAGAAAATGTCCAAATCGGTATTTGAATGCTTTTATATAATATATGCATTACGACTAAAATCCCGAGTAGCCCCTGAAATAAGAAATAATCTTACATTATTCATCAGCGTTCATTATTAGCAGTTATTCTCAGACAATAAACAGTGATGTGATCATGTAACAAGCGTAGCAACAAAGTTACAACTATACTAGCAAAATGTAGAAAAGCATTCGGAGAAGTGACTGTCCCGGTCCATTTGAGTGGACCAGGGCCCACACCTGTCAAAGATCTGAGCAATCACTGAAACTCACTGAAACTCACTGAAGCTTCAGAGCCCCAAAAATGGTATTCAGGGCAGCCCCACTGTGAATAGTCATAAACTTTTTTAGAAATATTGGACTGCAGTCTTTGATGGAAAGTGATATCTTCCTGGCAGACTGTCCGTTACTGTGCTCTAAAGTGGCCCCTTTTGAAACCTGCTGTTTTTTTCCCTTACAGGACTCATACATCCAGAGCCGTGCAGACACCATGCAGAACATCGAGAGCACCATTGTGGAGCTGGGCTCTATATTTCAGCAGCTTGCACACATGGTCAAGGAGCAAGAGGAGACCATCCAGAGGTAGGACTAAAAAAAAACAAACAACATAAACCAAGAAATAAATGGTGTCACTGTCGTTTGATGGATGATGGGAAAACTCAGCATATTTTTAAACACGATCCCCATTCCAGTCCAGATAAAGAACATGTGCTGTTTGTCCTCAAACTGCTCATTTGAAAGATCGATGAAATGTTGCGTGAATGTTTAATTCTGTCTGAATATTCTTACAGGATCGATGCTAACGTGGAGGACACCCAGCTCAACGTGGAGGCGGCCCACACAGAAATCCTCAAGTACTTCCAGTCAGTCTCCTCCAACCGCTGGCTGATGATCAAGATCTTTCTCGTCCTCATCATCTTCTTCATCATCTTTGTCGTCTTCTTCGCCTAAAGAAAAGAGGAGAAGGAACGCACACGAAGGGAGCAAAAGTAAAACTAAGCTGGGCTGAGACTACGTGTCCAGTATTGGAAGGACAGGTTTCTCTATCAAAGTAACGGTTTGATGGAGGTTTGGGATCTACTCAGATGAACAGACTTTTCACATTTTCCCAAGCCACAGACTTTCAAACTTAATTCGACAATGCAGAAGGAGGACACGGAACTCTGTCCAAATAAAAAGAATAAATTATCTGAAAACGATGAGCAGAGAGCTGCTCTGTATTGTACTTTGACCAATAATTCACATTTAAATGGCTATAATTTAATGGTTTGATTCTGCAAACTGTCTTTTTAATTTAGTTTTTTTTTTTCTTGTTTACCCCCTTTCCACATGTCATAAGTTATTTTTATTTTTCAAAGCCAAAAACCCAAACTGGAGTTAATCCTCTGATCATTTTGTCTCTTAGATGTTCTTGACTAACTTTTTTTTAAATTTTTATTGAAGAGCATGACGGCCACTTACCGACATTTCTTTGTGTTTTGCTTTCGAAGTTTATTTGCCAAATGGGTACTCTTAGAAAACTGTGACATGTTAGAAAGACACTCGCAGAGAAGCCAGCTGAAGGGAACTTACTCACAAGTTGTACAAAATGCTGTCGAGAAGTCATGTAACAGCTGGTTTAAATGAAACTGTTTGGACTGTCTGGTCGCCTCGCACATTCAGGGCTGCAGAGACAGATACAGTCAAGGGATCCGGGTTTGACATCAGTGCTAATGAAGGGGTTACGCTGGTTGTGAAGCTGATCAGCCAGACTCCCTGAAGTGTCTGGTTGGATGTCACTGTTGTAGTTGCTTCCCCTCTATCAATCTAATGTACAGGATGTTATTTAAAAGACCACAGCTTTTTAAGAAGAAAGAAGACATTCTTCCTATTTTTTTTTTCCCGTCTTTTTTTTTTCTTTTTTTTTTTTAGCCAAATGCCTTGACTTCAGTGTATAAAGTGCAAATAGTTATAATGATGTATTGATAAGAAAGTGCATATTAATAAAACAATAATGGGGTGCTGGCATTCGTGGCTGAGATTTTCTTGGGATAAGAGGATTAGTCAGCAGTGATATAATTAGCCAAGCTCGGTCTGAAGTCCACAGCACAGTTCTAAGAAGGGCTCAGCTGCAGGTTCGTATTAATTATATAACATGTTTCCAGCACATAAACATGTTTCTGCCTTGGTGAGATGTAATGAAGTACTTTTACTCAAGTACTGTACTGAAGTAGAAATCTGATTCCACTTTATTCAACTCTATACTTCTACTCCACTACACCTTAGAGGCAAATATTGTACTTTCTACTCCATGACATTTGTCAGCTTCAGTTACTTTTCAGATTATAGTTTTCCATCCCCTCCCTGTCCACTGAAAACCACGTATCTCTACATGAGTTGATTTTGAATCTTTTACGACAAAGTATTTTTTCAGCCAATCCAGGAGGGTGTTTGAAGAGTTTATTTATCTTGAGATTTGTTTTTCGACCCATAATCGAACACTTCATACCTGAGTATGTCACAGGGCTGTAATAGCAGCAGTGACACGAATCCAAAAATAATAGTAAAAGGGACGATTTGATGGCACAATCGAACTACTTTTACTTTTCATACATTAAGTTACTTTTATTTAGACAAAGGATCTGAATGCTTTTTCCACCAGTAGCTTTTTAATCAAAGAAAAAGTACTGTGAAGTACTGTCTCAGCTTGCCATCATAGTAAAGTTATAAGTGTCCGCATCTTTTAGTAAAAGTTTTAGTAAATGCTTACTTTCATTTGTTCACAATGCAAGAGACACCACAGTATTATTTTTGTCCAAAATTGAGAACACAGACATCATCGTGGAAAAAAAAGCCATATTTTAATCACAGAAATTATGCAAACATTGTAGCACATGCCGTCAAATCCACACCATTTCAATAAAAAATACATTTATCATTATGATTCTAGTCATTTTCACATTCATTGCTTGATGAGTAAGCTAAGTTATAACTGAGCCAAACTTTGTTTGCTTATGTACAGATGTGGGCCTGAGCTGAACCTTCCCCCTGTTCCCTTCTCTACTGCAGAAGACAGCTGTTCTGCCTGTTATGTAACACGTTTTAAAGAGACAGTGCAAGTTTATGTATAATGTTAGCGTGAGCTGCCATTCAGAAACCCCTTGCATCAGTGCAATTATTTGCAAGTTTATTGAATCTTAACTTTTATTCAGCCTCACTGTAATCATTCCCTCTCTTGAAAGAGGCCAAAATGGCTACAAAACTCCACCCACCCCCTCTTTATACACATTCCCTGTGCTCTCCTCCCCTCTTTATGCTGACCATCAGTTTTGTGTTTACTCCCCCTCCCTCTTCTTCGCCTCAGTGACTCTATTTTCTCCCTTCTTCCCTCCCTCCTTCCCCTCTGAATATCCTCCCCGCTGCCTGCCTCTCTCCCTCCCTTCTTTCACCCCTGGGCGCTCTGCTCCATGGGGGTGATCTCTGGCATGCTCCTGCTCCTTCCCTTCCTCGCCCTGGCCTTGATGGTCTCCTCCTCTCCTCCGTCCTCCTCATCGGACCAATCCACCTGCTGCAGATTTCCTCTGGAGCCTCTCATAGCACCACCCTTAAATGGGTTCCCTGAGCGAAACTTACTGCGGAAAGTATCGAAGGAGAGGCTTTTACTGCGCTGGTGCTTCTCAAAGATTGGGTCGTGTGGCTGCACTTCATCGTTTCCACTTAATTCCTCCACACAGTCGCGCAGCACAGTGCGAAACAGGCGGGGAACCTCGTGAACTTCAGGCTCCACCTGTGACACAAGCTTCCTGAACCTACAGTGGGAATAATTGTGAAAATTACAAACAGGCTAAAATTCATAACCATACATCAGACATGCAGCCATAAGGTGAAATGAGTTATCTTCCAAGGGGCCAAATATTGTGAGTGTTTTTCAAAATATAAAGTGGGCAGCATAATGAGGGATAAATGTGCAATAATTGTTTATGGAGTACTTTAGTACCACTCTTCTGTATGTACAGAATGAATCACTTGTGTATTTTGACTAATGTCTTGTGTATCTATTTAATAATTACAGAGAGAAAAGGGTTCCTAGAAACACCCCTGTACCTGATCACAGTAAAAGATGCCATTAAGTTGATTTCTTAAAATCAGTTAAACAAATGGTAGTAGTAGAGAAAGAAGTGTTGCTGCTGAGAAGCTTAAGCGATGACCCGTAACCCTTGTGATGCAATGGTAGATAAACAACTTATGAGAAGAGCACTGGTCTGGGATCAGTAGTTTAATTTTCATGGGAATGTAAACCATTGGCCTTTCTCATTTACTAATGGATTTTCCAGCATAATATCCAGAAAGTCCAAAGAAAATGCCACACGGTGTAAAATCATGCATGAGGCATCATGATAATATTACACCCAGACATGTCAGAGCTACACTTGTCTGTACATCTTTTTTCACTCATGCTTTCTTAGCTCAGCTTCAGTTCAAGCATCAGTTAAACCAGCTGTGTTCTTTCTGCCGACTTGGATCGACTTTGTGTCTCCCTGCCTCTCACCTGACGATCGCAGGGCCACACTGTGAAGGAGGGACCTTGGTGCAGAGGTCCTGCAGCTCCAGCAGGTCGTCGGGGGTCAGCTCATAGGGCTGTGGGGTCGGGGTGCTGGCCAGCCAGCTGTAGTCAGCGGTGGAGGACGAGCTGCGGCGCCGGCGCCGGCCCTCTGTCGCCCTCTCCAAACGGATACGCTCTGTGCGTTTTACCATGGCCCCCAGCTCCAGCATCAGTGTGTTGGTCACCAACTCCTCAGCGCTGCGCTGACCAGGAACTTTAGGCTCAAGGGAGAAAACAGCTGACCAAGGAAACATCTGGGGAAAAAGAACCGAAAATATGTTGTGTTATATCAAAACAGTTTGAGGCAGAAAAAGAAAATAGATGTTTGATAATGATAGAAACTGGAAGTAGAAAGATGTGGCTGGGAACGAAGAAGCGCAAATTCGTAACATCCAGGAGACAGTATTTATTTATTTATTTATTTTTACAAAAAATGACTAACATTTGAGGTGTACTTGGTTGATTTGGAAGAACTTGAACGGAGGGAGAAGGATAAATATCTGTCAAGAAAACTATTAGTAGAAAAAGAACTTAACTAAGAAATGGCTGAAAAAAGAAACAGCCAGTGTAGATGGTTGGAGTAATCTGGTGTATTATATCTCTGTAATGGAGAGAATTACTTTTTCATTTAAAAACACAGAAAGATGCATCTGTCTTTCTGGATGGATTACATATGTCTCTACCTTTAGAACAGACTTTCTGTAAAGTTTCCTATGAAGAAATGGATCTAAGCTTCCATTGTGTAGGTAAATCTACAACCCCTCCCCTTTTTTTTGTCCTTTTGTTTCTTTGTTGATGTGTATATGGTCTTCACGTTACTACACGTTAGCTTCACGTATGTGTTTCTATGTATTGTTCATGTTAATTAAGCCAATAAAAAGAGAATTAAAAAAAAAATTCAGACACGAGAGGCGTCAGTGCGTATGAGCTGTTTGGACGACGAGTGTCACAGCTTCTGCAAATATCTAGAGAAATACAGCTTCTGTACTTAATCAACCTCATAACATCTCAGTCAGATATACGGTATCTTACCAGCGGGCAGTCGGTTACGCTTATATCCGACTCATAATTAGGTGCAAGTCTGTTAAAGTGAAACGTGACTCATAATCGGAGTACAAGTGCAAACAGCTCACATCACCCATCGATACAAACGTGTTATTCTTCTGCTCTAAATGCTCACACGGAAGTGAAATCGTGTCTTACCTTCATGAAAATGGTTTACAAAGCCGCGGTGTATTCTTGTCTGACAGTAATCCACCTGTTGTTCGGTAAAGCCTCTGTTAGCGGCCGGATGAGCAGGAGGCCTCCATGGACTCGGGGCATTAAAAAAAAAAAAAAAAAAAAAAAAAACCCAGGTGAAACACACGGCGCACACGGCTACCTGACTGCCTTGCTACCTTTGACGGTCCCTGGCAGACAGTACGTGTACTTTTGTGTGGAGCGTGTGGAGTGTGTGTGTGTGTGTGAGTTTGGGATTGAGAATAAATGTAATCCTGTATTAATATGGAACGGGTGACGAGATGAGCTTACCCCATGACATGAGTGTACATCTGTTTGAGGTCTGTGTGACTGACTTGTGCATTTGCATAAACTTATATCAGGAGAGGCTTTTACATAGAGAGATTACAGAGCTTTTTTTTTTTTTTATTTCCCCTCATTTTATTTTCTTTTGAAGGTTTTTTTTTTGTTGTAATTTGCTGTAGGTACGCACCTTTTTTCAGTGCGTCCCATCGTGGAAAAAAAAAAGCAAAAAGCAAACTGGGAGCACTTTGACAGTGTCTGACTGATTTTCATAGACAGTTATTACATTTTAAACGTCTAAACGTATTCCCTTGATTATTACGGGCTACAGTCTACGTTAAATTGTCTCCTGGTTTGCAGACAATAATCCATTAGACACATCTGCAATTAGAAAATCCAGACGTGTCGTGGCCAAGCATTACAATAATATTACATAACCATCTACGTATCTTCTCTTCCTCACTTACAGCCGTCTGTCCCACACGCTACAATATCATATTGTAACTACAGGCTAGTTCTTGGGTTTCCGCACCACTCAGCACTGAACCACCAAATCCCAGATTACATTCAAATCCAGAGCCTACCTGGAAGAATAAATGGTTGTAGGCTAATGACTGTTGTAATCTAATTAAAGTCGCCTACAGTGGGGGGGGTGCTAATTGAGGGTGTTTCTTACAATGTGACCAACACTCATTAACTGAATTTTTATTTGACGATTAAACCTTTTTCTATGAGGAACACAAATAAATAAAACAATGAAGCCAGTGAAACAAATGCTAGATTGACTTATTTACAAAAAAAAAAAAAAACATCTCTTCATCAACATATGGCAAACTTTTGAAAATATATACTTTAACCCTAGTATGGTATTCGGGTCAAATTGACCCATTTCAAATTTCTACTTAAAGAAAAAGGGTACAAGTATACATTTTTTTCTACCTGAAACTCAATGGCCTTAGCTTATTTTCTGTGATAAACATGTACAAAAAAAAAATTAAAAATTTGAGCACACATGCTGCTATACCTCACACATTTCCATCCTTCACGTGGTCTTCGGGTCAGTTTGACACAGGGACACACAGAAACATGAACACACACTCACACACAAATAATGTTACATTGTTACAATCTAAGCACAGAGAACTGTTTGATCTCACTCTTTACCCTCTGTCATGTGACCACCTTCAAAGACCTTGTTTACAATGTTATTCCGTAACATTCCAGAAAATGTTTGATGTTTACAATGTTATTCCGTAACATTCCAGAAAATGTTTGATGTTTAGAATGTTATTCCGTAACATTCTAGAAAATGTTTGATGTTTAGAATGTTATTCCGTAACATTCTAAACATCAAACACTTTCTCACACTATACGCCTCGCACCTGCACATCAAGGGGGCGGAACAAACGAACAAACAAACGACTGCATTTTCTTCTGAATGACTCTCACATTTCTCTTCTCTTGTTTGAGTTATAAATTACTTTGGATCGTTTTAAACCTTCTATGTGAAGCTGATGCACATGATAATGGTTTTTGCTCATCTAAAATTTAGAAATTGGACTCTTTCAATATTTCATGTTTTTATACATAACTCAATGAAGATATTTTGTCATTATCAAATTTTATCACACCTCTTATAAATTGTTGTTATTATTTAGCCAATGATGCAAAATCTGGGACAAACTTTTTGTTAATGTTGAAAAAAAATGTAGTCGAGTTATCTTATAAATTAGTGTAAGATAAGTTTTTTCAGTTTAAATATAGTTCAATTCTGAAAATATAATATATAATAGAATTTTTTTTTTCAGTTTTTAAACATTTTTTAATAGCAAATAAAATTCCATTTTTTAGTTTCAAATCCTATTATTTCGGTTTAAAATATTTTTTCACTTCAGTAGAAAAATAACACCTGAATCTAAAAATAAAGTGTTCAACATGACAAAAGTTTTAGCCCACATTTGGCTCCATACTATCCACTTTGAGGAATTTCAAACAAAATTCACTGCTGAGGGGTTGTTATATCGAATTTCTACAGAAAACACACATTTGGTCTAATGATTATTTCCAAAGCTGTATACTACGGTGGTGTAGTTTTGTTTCCTGCCATCCTAAAAGTAGACGTTTCTGTAGAATGTCCTAAATATGTTGGTAGGATGAGGGTTGTCTCCACTCACAACTCTCTGGTCACCAAACAAAGATGGCGGCTCTGTCATCAGCTGTATAACCACATAATACGTGTCTATGGTGATAATGAATGGCTCTTAGGTGAAGTTGACCTGTTGATTTGAGGTGAGGTCTCGTCGCTAGAGGTCATCAGAGGGTCATCACGCCACCGCGAGGACTTTTTTTTTCCCAAAACGCCCCCCTGCTACGTCACCAACCGCCGCCCCGCCTCGTGCCACAGGGTCTGTTGTCTGTCAGCTGCACGAGATCCGACCAAACCGCGGCATCTCGTATCAGACGTGAAGTGACCCCGGCGGCACCGCTGGGCTAGAGCTTTATTCAAATAAAGTGTCAGTTCGTTGTTTTGTGGCGACGTGGAGGCTGTTGCTGCGTGTAAACGGCACCGTCCTGCTCTGTGTGATTTTCCCCCGGCGGCTGGCGCCCTTTGTAACTCCAAAAGTGGATGGTAAGTAGCTTTGACTGCGGGGTTAGCTTGTAGCACCAGAGCTAGGTTAGTTGTCAATCACTGAATCACCGCTGATGAGAAAAAAAAGCACAATTAACCGAATGAAAGACAGTATGTCTCAGCCGACCATTGTACATAGTCAGCAGACTTACTGTTTCAGATAGGACTGGTGTTAAGTTAATATTAACTTTCTTGTTTGAAAGTTGTCAGTGGTCTGTGTTTGAACCTCGTGATCAGATGTTTCTAACAGGCCAGGGTCCAACTCATCGGTCCAGTATTTTACTAAACTTAAACCCGCTAAATCATGAACGTTTTAAAATATTTTAAGATTGGGTTATTTTTGTAAGCTTAAAAGGTGGGATGAGATCATTGTCATAATACCAGAGCTGACGATAAATCTTACAGAAGTATGTAATTTTTTTCTTTGTGTTTTTCCTTTTGTGGGTCATTTAAATGTGCCACTGAAGTGGCTGTCTCCCTTAACAGAGGTTGTGTTAAATCCTATTACCACCAAGATTAAACACTGGCAGCGTGACAGTTTCCCTGATTTAAACTCTGCTGTTTCACCTTTTAATCCAGGTTACTATGTTGCATATTTGAACTTTTGCTTGTCTGATTTGATTATTACTTCTTAGATCCTCTTTTATAAAACTTAAACATTTAATACATGTTTGCATTTTAAGGCCCTCATATTCTGAATGCCGACAATAAAGGCACTCATTCAGAATATGAGGGCCTTAAAATTTAACTGAGGAACGAATGAAAGACTGTCATCGTGTATTTTGAATATGTGAATGTTGTCACTAAACCAAACAAATCAAACCAGCTTGTTATCAGAAGATTGTGCTGAGTGATGCAAGATGTGACATGTCAACCTCATGAAGTCATACACAAACTCAGTTTGAAGCAGTTCTGCAGGAACTTAATGCTTCAACAGTCTTTGCAGCCACTCCAGGTGTTTTATAGGTTACTTGTCTCTTCATGACATCTCTGTAGTTCAGTTATGTACTTCTGTTATTCTCGTTCTCAGCAGCAGGTTAAACAAAGCGACACAAACTGTGAGATGTGACAGAAATCTGAATCTGACAGGAGTAATGATGTTAAAACCCTTGAGGCCTGAGTGCATGTTAAAACTGAGTTTAACTTCTACAGGTTTGGTCAGGTCAGATTCTACATTTTCAGTCAGGATTTTCTTCATTCCAAAACTCTCAGTTTTAACACTGCTCGTGTGTGTTCATTTTATGGTGTTCATACACTATGCAAGTAAATTGCAGTTGCAGAAGTTTGAGAGAAAGGGGGTTTATTTTCAACTTGAAGTGCCCTTGGAACATTACAGGCGGGTCTGGTTTGGAAAAAACACTGAGTCACAGCTGCCCAGCGGAGACAACCAGTGTCTCTCTGAGGAATCAAAGCATTAACAACACAAGATTTGCAGCTAGAGAAACCGATGATTGAAACATGTTTAGATACACATTGTATAAACATCACAACTTGCACCTTACTTAACAGGCATGTCATTTAATTTTAGAGTGGTTCTGTGTTTCTGGTTTACACACTCCAATATGGCTGTTCCCTTCACTCCAGATGCAGATTTCATGGCTCCAGGACCAGGGTGATTCAGCCTGCTGTCAATCAGTACATTGCTCTCTAGATGACAGAATTAAAGAGTTAGTTTGGATATTTTAAATTGTGTGAGGTACTTATCCATAGTCAGTGTATTTCCTACAGTAGATGGCAGCTAGCATGCGCACAGTTTGGAGAAACAGACAGGAGTATAGAGCAAAGGAGTTAAGCAATGTACTGCTGTGGACGAGGGCTGCAGCAAATCCAGCTTCCCCTCACCTTGCTGTCAGAGAACTGAAGCTGTTTTTCTATGCTCTCCTCAAAGCCACCAGACTCCTTGACAAAAAGAAAAATTTGACCTTGCAGAACAGTTGCTGATCTACCCCAGCCTGGATTGGTTAGTTTGGATCCAAACCAATGTGTTAAAATCAAAAATCACTCAGGCACTAAAACAAACGGATCAAGGCAGCGTTAGACCAGCAATTCCCATGTAAAATAAAGTTACTGTTTTAGTCAAAAGAATCTAGTGGCTTTAAGAGAGTGAAATAACCACTTCAGTTTCATCTGAAAGGTTTTTTTT
>JAPQRN010000002.1:15216866-15235292 GCA_037367275.1 Coranthus polyacanthus
AAAATCCAATTTAACCCTTTAATCAGCCACTTCAAATACTCAGAAACCAAATCGCCTGTTATAGAATAGAAAGGACTTTTTTTTCCAGACTGGTGCAGGCGAACTGTAAACCCAGAAGTGAAAGTGTACAAGCATTTACATTTCTTCCGCTGACATTGTTTTCCCCCCTCTGTCAGGACTAGGCAGAGAGAGATGAGCTGGGCCGAGGAGGACTGGACGGTGGGACTCTCTGGACGGGTCCTGCAAAAGGTGAAGGAGCTGCAGGTCCATCAGGAGCGACTGTCCAGAGAGAACAAGCAGAAACAGCTGCAGCTGGACAACATCCATACCAGCTTTGAAAAACAGACTGTGAAGGTACCAGCAGCTGTGATTGTATGAGGATGTGTGCTTATACAGTATGACACTATTTCCCACAATTTAAATAGGAAATATCATAGAAGTTTAATCTATGGATCCATGCCTTGGGTTTGTACTTACCTTGTGTCAAAGTTGCTGTACAGGTGGCTAGATTAATTTCAAAGGTTAATTTTTGTAGGTAAAATTGGCTGTTTACATCACTTTTACCATCTCAGTCTACATATGAAATGACCTAAAATAGTGTTTTTTCCATGATACTGTCAGTCTTTTTCACATAAAACATTCTAGGAAAAACACAGGTGTGAAGAATCAAATGACGACACTTTGTTGGGCCTGATATTGTGTTTTACTGGCTTACTGTCACCTGTCACAACGTACTGAGACTTGAACTGAACACAGCAGTCGTTACTGTTATCAGTAACACCTGTGATCTTCCTACTGTGACAAGGTATTGTGTAAAACACTGCAAAATGCTTTAATCTGCTGACCTCTTTATGGTGCTGCTCTGTCTCACTCTCAGTAATTACTGCCCACATACAAACACAAACACACACCACTGTCACAATGCTTCCATATCAGCCATTTTCACCACTTTCCCACACCCAGGCCTTCCTCCATGATAACCGATAAGTCAGTCAACAATGCTGGAAAACAAAGCCAATGATGAATATTTAATTCCTAAACAGAACATGTGTGGGTCGGTTGTGTGGAAATGGTTTGGTTTCATGTGGGATAACACTCAACACAACACAGTCTTGTGTAAATTATGCCACAGAAACATTGCAACCTCTGTAATATTTCCGCAACTTATTTTTATATACGTACAGTGTTTCTTTGTGCTTTTAAGCTGGAAGCAATTGATCTTACTTTTATACTTTGTAATAAGATTTATGCGGTGTGTGTCCAATTGTCTTACTACATACATACTACTTACAGTTAGATATTTACTGTTTAAAAATACAGTAAGCATTGTTTTTGGTGATAAACATAAATACAGATACTTGGTCATTATGCAGTATTTTGTTTAGGTTTTCATTGTATTGTATTTTGCCATTTTCTTAAGCATAGTGAGATATAAGTTTGTTAGCCATATCACCAAGCCCCTCATTCTGCAACACATACTGCCACAGTCAATCATTTCTAACAGAGTTTGTTACATTTATTAGCCTACTAATACTAAAATCTGTATCCTCTGCTCTATTACTCTACTCTACTCTGAACTACTCTCCCAGTATGATGAGGTGCGTGGGGAGCTCCAATCCATGCACAGGGAGCTCCAGAGTGTACAGGAGGAAGCCAAAGTGGCAGTAACCGGCAGGGAGCGCCTGTCTCAGGACCTTCAGACCAAACAGGCCCAAGTATGTTCTTTGGAGGGCCAGCTAGATGCTGCACGCACGCAAAACAACAATCTCACGCAGGAAGTGAAAAGGTCAGCTCCATCTGGGAAATCATAACTCTCGATCTTCTTTATCTGTCTTGTTTGTTCCACAGGATCTTGTATAACCATCTTGCAAAGCAGTTCTATTCCTCAACATTACCAATAAAAAAGTTTAAATTGATAATGTATTATATACAGTAATTCTCAAAATTCAGTTTTATTTTTTTTCCTAATCTTGATGTTTTCTTTTCCTCCATCCCTCTTTTCACAGACTGGAGGCAGAGTTAGAAAAGCTGCAGAACAGCAGCAGGTCGGCAGACACGAGTTTGTTCTCCACACCGTGCTGGAATACTACCTCGCCCAGGGAGCATAGTGGTATAGTCCTCTAACTTTATGACCCCTGTGTTTATTCTCCGTTAGGAATTCTTTCCTGCCTTATCATTAATACACTGGATACTGTGGAAAGTTAAACAGAAAACACAGTTAAGCGTAGAGGTTATAAATAAACTCACTCAGCTCTTGTCCTTTCCCAACCCTTGACTCTCTTGGGATTGCTTCATTCTTTCTTTCCGCTCTTGTCTTATTTGGTTCATTGCTGTTCAGCTTTGGCCGTTGGTTTTTGGTGCAGAGTCTAATCCATATGTTGTGTTGTTACCCTATAGGGAGCAGAAAGGAGGAGCGGCAGGGGCACAGAGATGAAGGACAAACCCAGGGGCTTCAAGTACGAGTAAGTACCAGCATGTTTTTAAGTGCATCAGTGTGGATTTTAGCAGTAGGATGCAGCTTTGAACCTGTAAAGTTTGTTTCTGTCCTCTAAGACTGCACGATGTGAGGAAAATCTACAATGTGTGATAACATGTTCATTGTTTCTTATTTAAATCATTAACTAATTGATTCTTTAATTTTAGTGCTATTGTTAGGCCTGTCACAATTATTACTTAATCTCCTTTTCACAATTATTTGTACTAACTGCAATTATTTCACATAATTGTGATAATCACCATTCACCTGTATAAAACCAGTTCAATGAAACTAACACAAATGTAATATTTCATCATTATTTCCACATCATTTTCTACCATTTGAGATTTGTCATGTCATCTCGAAGCACTTAACTTCACCTCGTTCCTGCTAGGGTATTGCAATCGACTGTCTGCACCTGTAACTCAAAATCTCTCTCTCTCTCTCTCTATGTATATATATATATATATATATTTTTTTTTTTTTGTTTATTTAAGGGACTGTGCACATTGATGAGCGTCCGTATTAAAGTTATGCAAGATGTAAACATGCCGGATTATAGCAGCGGTTGCTAATTTACATCCATAGTCCCTAGGCAGGTAACAAAAGACAGAACATTACAACTAACAACTTACACTTGTCAAATAAACTATTATTTGGCTTATACTATACTAGAAAGACAAAATTAATTAATTAATCATCAACAAAAATTGAATTATCTTCACAAAAAAATATTGTTAAAATGAGAGTAAATAGCTCCAGCTCTGAAGTCCTGTTGTTGACAAACTTTTCTTTTTGTTTGACATCCTTTTTAGGGTCACACCCTCTCATTTTCTTTTGTCTAATCTCTCCTTCAGCAGCGGCTGCAGTTTTCAGATATGTCCACAGGCTTGTTGCCGCGACAACAACCCAAAAGCACACCCCATCGCCACCCATCAGACCAATCAGATGTATTCTCCACTCCCTTGGCTGCGTTTCCGTGGGAACGAGATGACTCGAAGCCAGCAGCCAGGAGACGATCCCCAGCCACTCCCCAGACACCGTACACTGACGGCATCAGTCACAGCCAATCAAAACGAGAAGATTATGTGAAGGAGAGAGACACTAGGATACAGGAAACAGACAGTGAGTGGGGTTGTACTAGTAATAGTTCTGGGTTTTACTTACTAATACCTTTTTATACATATATGTACTTGCTACTCCTCTGTTTTTCCTTTTTTGCAACACACACAAAACAAAATGAACATAAGACAGACTAGAACAAATAAAACAACTATCAGCTCACAGAAAAGGGCACAATGCATCTCACTACAATGACTGAGATGTCCACTAGTGTATTTAGGGTCAGAAATAAAGTCCTTGGAACCAAGACCAAGTGAGGTCCATGAACGCTAGAAAACTGAAATCCTAGTGGGTCAAAGCACAATAAAGTACAGTGTGATATAGTCTTATACATTGAGTTTCCAGGTTCACACCTGTCACTCCTAATATGATTAATGAATGGTCCACAGATTAAACATGAGGTTGTTATTGGACAGAGTAGAGTTGCAATAGAATGAGATTTTCCCAGTATGGTAACCATTTCCGAAAATGTCACGGTTTCACAGTATCTCTGTATATAGTATTACACAATTATTATCAGTTACAAGAATCATTAAAGCAATGAAAACAAAATAATGCTTATTTCCTGAAATTAGTTTTAGATTCATCCACAGTGCATCTCTATAAGAAAGTGCGTCCGTTAGTCCTCTTTAGTATAAAATGCGATATCTCAGGAATGGTTTGACAGAATGACGCAGATTTTTGCAGAAATGTTCAGTTGAATGCAAGGATGAACTGGTACTGGATTTTGGTGACCAAAGGTGAATGGTCAAAGTTCAGATGATTGTTTACAACAGTCAACATTGTTAACAACCTAATGTCAATAGGATGGCTGTTCTATAGCATGGGGGCCCCCCAAACACCAAAAAGCTCAGTCACAGCTGGTCTTGAATTTTGACCCAGGGACCACTAGTGGTCTGAAAAACTGAAATCCAGCATTTGAAATTCAATCTGTAGCATACTGTTGGTGTTGTTGTGATCTTTGGTTTAGTAGTATGTCTATATGATGAAATTATCTGGTTTGCTTGAAGTGTTTGTTTAGCTCCACTTCGGCCAGAGCTGAAAAATCTGTATGAGTGGAGCATTGTGATCATCCGAAGTCTGACTCAGTGTAACATCAACAACATTCGTTACATAAGAGGTTGTGTAGAAATCACTTGCTGTGCCAAATACTCCACGCCTGCTTCTGCACCAGCTCTGTTGTATACTTAATGATCATGATATAACACTCCTCTGTCTCTTGGATCCACTTTATGTGTGTGTGTTTCCAGAGGAGGAAGGGGACAGTTCAGTTTAAAACAATAAACGCGCCTTTTAGTTACTGGAACAAAGACACGGAGGCAGAGGCGCTTCACTGTTTACTTTAGCCGTACGTTTTGGACTCTCTGGATCCTCAGTGTGTTTTATGTGTGTGTTACTAATTTATTATGGTCTTCTTCTTTTAGTCAGTGTAAATCATACAAAACAACAATAGGTTCTTGTGTAATTTATTATTATTATCAGCAGCCATTAAAAGTATACTCTGTAAAAACTAAACTACTGTATCTTCCATACTACTCTACAGTATTAATTAACTTTATCTTATAGTGTTGTAAAATGAAAAAAGATAACATTCTGGATATAAATGTTGACTTCATTTCACTGGCTTTAGAAATCAGTACCCACAGGTCTTGTGAAAATGTATCATGCAGATTGATGGCAGCTGTTGTATCAGTGAGTCAGTGTGTATCGATTGACCTCATTAATGAAGACTCCAAATGTGTGTCACATTTGTTGACTTCTGGTAGTCAGATGTAAGAGAGTTTGGCATCCATGCTGATAATTTCCTCAGCATGGATCCAAAGTGTTTCCATTCCCTTATTTTGACACTTCTGCCCTCCATTCGATCAGCTACCCTTCACTCAGCCTGCTGCACCAAAATGTAAATGTTTTGATGTGTGTGTGATGAGCCTCAAACAAATGGTCCAAACAGTTAAACTGGAAATTTGTGTTTCTGCTCCATACACCAGAATCTTTGTCAGATTTACGGAGTAGGTTGTCTCTTCTGGAGGAGGAACTGCGTGTAAAGTCTGAGACGTTGAAGTCGGTTCAGAATGAAGTGGTTCAGAGCAAGAAGGAGCTCGCTGCCAGAGAACTCAACCTGCAGAGAGCCCGCGACGAGCTCAGCATGGCGCACACACGAATAGCCAAGGAGAGTGAACGGGTAATAATACACACTACTACTGCTAACTGTGTTTCTGTTGGATTAAAGGTGTTTTATAACCTTCCTTACCCCCTGTTGTTTTTGTCATATAATGGGTGTTGGCTTCATTTGTCAGAAAATTTCTGTTTGGTTTCATTGGACAAACATGCTGCAGATATTCCAGTTATAACACTAAATGTTTTTGTCAGGAGCTGTAAAAAGGTTAAGCTGAAAAAACAGTGTCATCATTCTGTTCAGTGCTGTAAAACATCCTGAATAACTCTAACCTAATGTTTTGACAAACAAAAAGACGTGGGGCTGGGAGTCTGCTCATAGTAACAAAATTAATGTGTTATTTCCAGCCCTGTGTACGGTACTAGTCTCTGTCAAAGTCTGTTTAAGTCCATCACATGTAAACAAATTGCTAAATCAGGTTCTGAGAAGTGACTAATATAAACACACGAATCTGTATCCTCTAAGTTCCTGATGGCAAAGAAACTATGAGCACACAATGGCATCATATTAATCATATAAAAGAGAATATTTTATGTGTGTGTACGTGGCAGGCATCAGGAGCAGAACAGAGGTCGAAGCAGCTACAAGAGGAGCTAAAGTGTCAAAGGCAGAACTCTGAGAGCAGCCGACTGCAACACCAACAGCGCACCAAAGAGCTGGAGAAACAACATCAGAGGGTGAGACAGAGAGATGAAGGGGATGAATGAACAAGCGCAAGATTGAGAGGAGCGAACATGAATGTGAAGAGTGTGTAGAGCGCGTCAGATTTATGTGGGTTTGTGTGTACTGCCCTCAGGATTTGATGGAGTTTCAGAAGGAGAGACAGTATCTGGAGAAGCAGCATCAGCAGGCGATAAATAAGCTTAACCAGGAGCTTGCACAGGCCAGGACGCTCCACAACGCCCTGCAGGCTCAAGTTGACAAGGTAAAAAAAAAAACAATTCCATTTACAATCTCAACATATCAACCGGCAAACAAGCTCTCCAATAGGGCTGGGCAATGTCGCAAAAATATGATCACTGTATATTTTTGCCATATTGAAATTTTTCATGACCTATATTTTGATAATTTATTTGATAATCTTGCTAGTTGGAAGAGCACCCCGGTGATGCTGAAAGCCTGAAGGAAGAGGGTTGAACTTTGAAATATTAAGATGGGCTGCATTTTCATACTCTGTGTATCGACAGATGTAGACCTATGTATTTAAACAAATGAGAATGAGAAGCCTATTTACTTTGTGACTAAATTTTCATATATATATACACAAGTGTAGTTTCCTGAATTCATGAAGTGTACCCGAAGGCACCATGAAGCCCTCTTCCTTCCTGTCTGTGTGTCTGACGCAGATATCAGGCAGGACAGAAGCAGCACACATGTAAATGAAACCAAAATGCATTTATTTTACTTAATGACTACTTTTGTACAAACATGTACCTGCCAGTTTGCCCAGTAGCCTTTACTTGCCAAATGGAAAACCTACCTGCATGTGGCACTTCACATGTAGCTTTTATTTTTTCTGTGTGATTGGCCGTATATAAACATATTGAGTAAAAATGTCCAAACCTTATCGTTACCAACATACATTTTGTTGCAATCCCACGTTGCAATCGTTTTATCAGCCAGCCCTATTCTCCAATACAAATTTTTCATACATTTGCCAGTGTTTGTATCAGCGCTTTAAAAAGACGACCAAAATTATATATTACATTTAGTTTAGTTTTAGTGGTAAGTTCAATGTCTGCTCTGTTTTTTCAGCTATTTCCTGTTTCTCTTTCCTCCCTTTCTGTCTCTGTGCTCAACTTTTCTTTTCTCCTAAGGGACTTATAAAGGGCCAAACTCATCTTCTCACTTCTTCTCCCACGCTTTCTTCTGGCCCTTGTTGTCTTCTCTCACTGTCTGTTTCACTCTTTTGCTCTCTGTGTTTCTAAGAGAGCAACACAGAGCTTCCTCCCCCTCCCCACCCACTCTCCTCTCCACTTCGTCCTCTCCTCTCGGTTTCTCCCCAGTGGAAAGGTTGAGCAGCGAAGGTAATAACAGTGTGTCTGACCGTTTTTAAAATGCTTTGGGAAGGGAAGCATGAAATAAAAATCTCGTTCTCAGTAACAGAGGTGTGAAGGAATGACTGCAGGATGAGGGTGAACTTTGTGTGTTCAGAGTTCAGAGAGTAAGTCACATGAATGTAGAAAGGGAAGAGTGTTTATGTGCGTAAAGAGATGGTTGTGTGTGTTTTTTTTCAAAGTGTGTGAAGGAATGCTTTGGCTTTGTTTTTAACAGCAGAACAATAACACATTTTAACATTTGGTCAAGGTTGAGACTCTTCAGGCATGCTGTAAAATTTTTTACTGACTTCAGCGCCTACGCTTTTAAATACTGTGAACAATGAGTATTCAGTTTACCCACACTGTCCCTTAAACTTTACTGTAAGCCCTTTGTAAACCACACAGATGTTATCTTGCAATATCTGATAAGGCCACAGAGAGTACACACACAATAGGGGCACAGTGTGTGTTGAATCACATACAAAATCATGGTTACATTCAGCTGCTGATTCTGCACATTTGTTGGGACTCAAGTGACCAATTTACACAGAGCTCTGTTATTTTTTGACTTTCCGTATTTGCACCTGCTTGCAGTTTAATAAACTGCAGACGTGCCCTAAATGGCAGATTCTTGATATTTTTTCATGAAGCCTTTGTTTAATCTCATATTACATTGAGTTTGGGACCTCATTATCAGTATAGCCAAGAACAACAACAACAAACAATGACAGAAATTCAGTAAACAGTAAAACCCTAAAGACTAATCGAAAGAATTACAACACCAAACCAGTAGTAATCGCCTAAAACAAGAAGTAAAATATGGTGAATGCAGTAAACCATCTAAAGTTTTGTTTAAGCAGCTCATTGCAGCCTTATGCCTTTTAAATATTTTATAGTTTTATTATTTACACTTGACTTCAAATTATAAATTAAGTCATTTTAAAGAGCAAAAGAAAGTAATGCAAATAAGACTGAGCTTGTTGGAAGATGTACTATACACGATTGGCCTAGTGATGTTATGCAGTACTTTATTGTGTACTAGTGCATTAGTTTGTGATTGTTTTCAGGTTAACACTGGTGGGAAGCTCATCAGCCGCGGTCCTCAATAGATTTCCTGAGAGAGGCAGAGAATACATTAGACATACTGTAGCTTTATGTTCGCTATTGATCACTGATTGCTCTTCTGCTTCCTGTTTCATTCACTTGTCCTGACTCCTGCACCAGGAACAGCAGTGATCCATTTTTATGGATTATTTGTTCTTTTTACCACATATCCTTTACCTTTTTTCTTTTATCTCTGACTTTCAGCCCTCTTTGCTTTAATTTTTTTTTCTTCTTTTCTAAGTCATAACATCCTCTGTCAGGTGTCTCTTCAGAAACAGGCGTTGGACAAAGAGCTGGATACTCTGAAAGAGAAACTGAAGTGGACGGAGGGACAGCTACAGCAGAGCCAGAAGAAAGAGACGCAGACACAAGCTAAACTAACGGTAACATACTAAACACATACATGCACACACAAGGTGGAGATAGTCTGGTGAGTCAGGGTCTGAATGCATCAATTATTCAATAACTTGGGTGTGGTTGTAAAATGATATTTTTAAACGTCTTCATGTGTCATATGTGCAATATTTAGCTAATAAGTAAACTGTAAAAACAATTAATGATGTAAATTTGCCACCTGTATTATGTTGAACAACAATATACAAAAGATAGTAAACTTGCGTAATATTCCTCACATCTAGTATTAATCATCAGTGTGGTAGGAAATCCTATAATACTAGTCACAATAGTCAGTTCATTACATGTATCCCAGGTTGGACTAATGCTGCTGGGTTACATGTAATGCTTGTTTATGGCTTGTTACTATTGTGACACTGTTTTGTTGTTTTGTGTGTCGTAATACATGGCTCTTACACAGGTATTTCTGATCTGTAAGACCCTACACAAAAACACATATTGTAGATACAAATACCAAAAATAGTCTCTTGACAATCTGACACTGCTATTTAGTTAATGGTAAAGTTTTAGTGTGAGAAGTTAAAATGTATGTATGTATGTATGTATTATTATTATTATTATTATTATTATTATTATAAAATGTCCTATCTGGTAATCTGGAAGGGATGCTTTAATACATTATGTGTCTTCTAAATACTTAAATAAATCCAGTCTCCATGTGTTTTATTCTTGCATTAGGAAGCACTGCGAGAAGCGGAGGGTGTGGCAGTGAGTCTGGAGCAGAGCAGGAAAAACGAGCGAGCCCTGGAGGAGGAGGGGAGGAGGCTGGCAGAGGAACGGGCTGACGCCCTACGTCTCCTCAAAGATCTGCAGGGTGAGCAGAGAACTCACAAGGACACAAATGAGCCTTATCAGTAATGAGATATACTATACTGAGAAAAATGGTCCTGATCAATTATGTTAATTATTAATGTGAAGTTCTTGTTAAGAAACACTCCACGAGAACGTCAAGACCTTTTGAAGAATGTCTGGTTTAAGGCGCCCTCAGCAGAGCATATATTTGCTGATTCAGGGGTGTGGTGCTTGGTCTTCTGCTTGACTTCTGCTGCCATGGTGATTAATTTAATATTTTATCAAGACGTCCAATGGGGAACATTTATTATTTAAAGCTGCAGGAGCTGAAACCAGGGGGGAGACTGTGAAAATACACACCTTCCTTGTGCAGCTCTCTCCTCTCAGTCCAAATCAATAAAAACTAAATATAAAGATAGATGACCTGACGCCATTTCATGCTGTTATGAAAAAGTGAAGCCACTTTTCCAAGCTTCTGTTTTGAGACAAGGAGTAGAGCAGTCACGTCCAGTAGAGTCATCTGACAGAATCTGAACAGTGATCAGTAATTACAGCGGTCAATCACGTATTTAACCCCCTACCTGTCTGAAAATGCCTGTGATTAGTCAAAGTCTGTAGCTCAAGCAACATACTGAGGAATTTGGCCAGATCAGTATGCATCTGGCTATCTTTGGCATAGTGTAGATTTTCAGGTTTTTCACCTACTACTTACTACTTTTGGTCAGGATCAATATGCCACTATGTAGTAGGCCATTTTGATAGTCTTCTTTGTTGAACGCAGGTGCAGGTGATTCAAAATGAAGAAAACTATTGTTTTTTCATCAAGAATAATACTGCGGTTCCTGTTAAGTAGCGCTTCACCACTTGTCTCCCCCTAAGATGCCTAATCCTGCCTCAACATCCTTGGTGGAAAGAGTTTCATTTAGACTCAAAGCAGAGGCCGAGCCTACCACACAGAAAAAGATGTATGCCTTTTACAAAGAATCACTCTGTGGCTATGATAAAATGGCCACATTATGTATTGTATTTCTAGCAAAGAGTGTGGACTAAGCATGTTTGAGGACAGAGCTTTTAGTGTAAGTGCTTTAACGTTTATTGAAACATAATAAAAGTATAGTATCTCTAAGAAACATGCCGTGCACCGTTTTAGCACCAGGCAGCCGCACTGTTGTATGTTTCTCTGCAGATTAATCTAGATGTACAAAACACAGTAGAATCCACATTTAGTGTGTGTTCATAAACATGTTCGGAAATTTCTGATAATTCTGGAGTTTGAAATAGATGACAGGCATTTAATAATATGAAACAGTTTCACAGCTGGTGTTTGTCGTACGTGACACATGACAAATATTTGGTGCTCCTAAATTATGTGCTGGTGTGCCTGAATTAAAAATTTGGGCACACCAGTACACCCAGTGTGAAAAGTTTTTCTGGAGCCCTGTTTGCAGCACATGCCAAGTTAACTCCTTTTTATTTTTATAGTCTTTCATCCCAGTTCTGCCCCCTGCTGGTCAATAACACATCTGCCATTTATAAAATAAAATATAATCACTAATGTGTTTATTAAAAAAGAAACCTGGTTTTTGTTATTGAATGTGTGGTGATATTTGATTTTAAATCTTGTTTTTTCTTTAAACTTTAGAGCAAAAGGCTCCCCCAGCACCTCTACAAGCTGTCCAGTTTTGCCCTGCGGGACAGAGCTTCTCTGCTCAGCCTTCACTCTCTCATCAACTACGACCATCAAACCAAACCAAAAGGCCCAATACCACCAATCGAGCTAAACAGAGAAGAGAGGAGGAGGAGGAGGATGAGAGAAGGGCAGAAATAACAGTGTCCTACCCCACTGACAGAGAACCAGGAGAAGGAATAGACTCTGAACACATCACTGCCATTCTCTCCAAAGAATCAGAGTCTTTACAAAGAGAGCAACCCAGAAGAAAAAGTAACGAGGTGGAGAGGAGAAGTGGACACGAGTTGATGGAGTGTGACAGCTCTGGGACCAGCAGACACTCTACATTTGATCAAGCACTCTCTACGCAGACCAATTCTTCTATGAATGTTGATAACTGTACTTTGATACCTCCTGCTGAACAGACCCCTTCTCACGGGTCTGAGCAGGTTATGCCCTCCAAAGATCTCCAGATTGAGAATGCCACGCTGCGTTCAGAGCTACATGATGTGCGGGAAGAACTCCAGAAAAGGCTAGAAGATCTGGAAGCACAACGACGGGCCGAGGCAGAAGCCAGGACTCGACTTAAACAGCTCAGCCGGAAAAATGCCAGCCAGACTGTGGAGAAGGAGGAGCAGTACAAGGAGTGCAAGGCACAGCTGGAGAGGGAGAAGGCAGAGACAGAAAGGTTAAAGAAGGCCTTGGCTGCCTTGGAGACAGAAATGAAGAGAGGGAGGGAGGAAAGAAATAAGACAGAGCAAGAGGAGGAGACAAACAAAGTGCCACAAGACAGAGAGGATGAAATGGTAGAGCTTAATATCCAGCTAAAGAAGCAGCTAGCAGAGGTGAAGGCCCAGCTGGCTTTGGAACGAGAAGAGAGAAAAATAGAGGAGGAGAGGATTAAAACAACAAAAACAGACATCGACTTAAATAAGAAACTGGCAGAACTTTTAGCTGAAATAGAGGAACTTAAGAGCAGAAAAGAGGACTCACTGGAAGAAGAAAAACTCTTGTTAGCCAACAGCCCACTGACATACCTGACTCTGCATGAAGATGAGCTCAACTCCAACATTGTTGACTTTGACAACAAGCTCCTCCCTTTGCCAGAGCAGCACCTCCTATTCTGCCAGTCCACCAACCAACGCAACACACTTGTATCTCAGGCAACAGCAGGTTTTCTCCAAGAAGAGGGAGCACTGATAGATGCTGAACACCCACATCCATTAAATGATGGGCAAACAGAGCAACCGGCTTTGGGCCGGGAAGACGACACTCCACAGAACTATCTAGGAAAATATTCAGACCAAAGACAGGAACTTTTTGACCTCCAGAAGGGGGACTCTGCCTCCTCAGACTTGGCAAAAGAGGTGGAACGCCTGCAAAAGGAAAATACAAGGGAGACTGAGCGAGCAAGCCAGTACCAGGTTAAACTGGAGGCCCTGCAGTGCCAGGTAAAAAACATTTGGGTCATTGCGAACCAATGCGCCTAGACCTCCCAGTTTATGCCATGGATTTTTCTTGAAAACTATTACATTCATGACATATTCCAAAATCCTAAAGCTCTACTCCAAATAATTATTTAGTTATGAAATTTTGAAAGCCCTCAGAGCTAAATTTCATCTTTAGTTTGTCTATTCTAAGCCTCAACCTTTTTGGACTTTTAGTCCAAATCCAATCCAATGTTTGCCCTATAAAACTATAATTAAAAATAGTTTTTTCTGTGTGCAGGGTTTGCATCCCCTCTCAGATGCATTTTTAATTAGAAAATAGTGTTTTCCATGAAGACTCTTTTGCATTAAATGATGCACAGTTTTGGTCATTGGTTCTGATTAGAAATGATAACATCCACATATTTAACATTTAAGACTTTTCTTTCTCTCTCTTCCTCTGTCATGGTGTTTCTTCTCTTCTCAGGTGACACAGCAGACCCGGCATCTCACCATGGCCTTCGAGAAACAGAGCCAGCACATCTCAGCCCTCCTCGCTGAGCTTCAGGAGAAGGAGAGCACCCTCCACAGGAAGGAAGAGGAACTGCAGCTTTGCAAGCAAGAGCTCAATGAACTCAAGCCTGAAAAACATGGAGAGGACAAGACAAAAATGGAGGTGGTGTATATTAAAGAAGTGGGGTGTGAAGAACAGAGAGAAAAGCAAAATCAGGAGGAGGAGGAGGAGTGTGCTGTCACCTTCCCTACAACAAGCTCAGCCGCTGATGATGAATCTAAAGGTCAGAAAGATACAGATGAACCAGAGGTGGAGGCATCAGATGTTGAAGCACCAGGTGATATTAGCAGCAGCCAAGCAAAGCATCAAGGCTCTGTAGAATCAGACAATACAGAGATTAGCCATGACTCTGCCTGTGTGAAGGGAGAAACTGACTGTAAACATGAAGAAACAGCGGACATATTTGCAGAACTGCTCACTCTGCGTCAGGAGAATCGGTTACTGAAAGAAACAGTCAAGGCTTTGACAGTTTCAGACCCCAGAAACCCTGCACTACAGCCAGATGATGAAAAAAGTTCAGAGGAGCAGAGGACACATAGTGTGCCAAGTGATATCACTCTTCAGGCATGTACAACACAGCAGAATATGAACAGAAGTGAAGATGGAGGTGATTTAGTCTCTGAAGTTAAAGCTGAAGAAGAGCCAGAGGCAGTCTCTCAGCATCACATCAACCGTCTTCAGCAACAGGTCGGGACATGTATTAAACCTTCTGTCACAACAATAATGTAAGATTTCTTTTTAGAGAAAAGTCGGGGTTAAAATGTGTTGTTTAGTTTGTCACACAGACAGGAGGATGTTACAGAGTTTGAAATGTTGAGGTTTGAAGTTTTCATTGGAAAAGTGAGTGTACAACCTGCTTTTGAAATACAGCGAGTCTCCATTATGTCATTTAATGAAAATATTTTGATTTCCACCACTTATATTCTTAATGTATCTTAAGTTGTGTGAATTAATGCATAAGGAATGACTTTACTAAATTTTTATTTGCTCAGTTTTGTTGGGACCTTCTTTTTTTTTTTTTTTTACTCAGTTCTTATTTTATTTTCCCTCCTGTCCAGATGGTGGAGCTACAGGCAAAGCTAAAGGCTTTCTATGAAGAGAACCGGCGGCAGGCTGAGGAGCTTGCTGTATGGAGATTAGCCTCTGAACCCGCCCCAACATTCGACCAGAACCTTCCCAACACAGACTCGGGGACTGAGGATAGGGTCCCCCGATCTGCTGTTATTCAGCCCCAGTCAAACCAGCTGGAGGCTCACGACATGCCCCACGTCCTGGCAGAGTCCCAGAGCCAGGCTGAGGATCAGACATATACACAGAGTCCTCAGGACAGCCACAGATATGTGACACTCATCAGAGAAGATGAGTTATTCCTGTCCTGCTCCTCTAACAAACTGCAGGGCCGGACCCTGTTCTCCAGGTAACACAAACCCACCAGGGCTGTGAGTGTTAAAAATGTTAGGTGATAATATATAGTTGTACTGTTTAGTCTGTGTCTATATAACAGGGCTTTCACTGATCCTTAATCCATTCAAATATCTTAAAATGTCTTAAAAATGACTTTGACAGACCTCAAAATTGACTTGAATATGAAATTAATCTTTTTTGCTTTTGTATTTACTTAAGTCTCCCTTTTTAATGTCTTGTGAAACATTTGTATTGATCACAATGTCACAAAAGTACAAAATGAAACCAACACGGAACCAAGCACATCCAGCTAGTGGGTGTCTCAGTGTGTGGGCATCATAAAAAATAGGTGCTTCTGTAATGAATGACTTAAAATGGTTTCTGGTAATGCTACTTTGAAAAAGTGCAAGTTCAACAACATCTGGCGTGTGAACAGCACATTTAATGCTTGGCTGAAGCCTTTTGAAAACCTCCCCCTTGTGCAAAAGAACACCCAATTAGGAACTTTGTGTATAAAGGCATTAAAGGCACATGCGAAGTCAGAAAAACATAAAGCCACCAGCAAACGCCTGTCATCACCAAACATGATTCATTATTCACATCAGGAGCTTCACACAAGTCATACTCAAATTTTCCTTCATATACTTTGTACGTTTTTTTTGCCAGTGTGGACGTGAAGAAAGTTTTAAATTTCATTCTTAATGGTTTTAAAATGTCTTTAAAAGTCTTAAATTTAACTTCTGCAGATCTGCAGAAACCCTATATGAAGGCTTGGTGTTTTTTTCTGTGTCCAGTTGCAATAAACATTTTTCTTGTTTCTTTACTATTAGACTGCAGCACAGCAACCTCTGTGAACCAAAGAATCTCCATCCTTTTACAAAGACTTCAGCACTGCAAGAACACATTCAGGACACTGCTGAGGTTTATATGTCTTATCTTCATTCACTTACATGCAAATTATTATCAAGTTCAGATCAAAACTCAAAATACTTTTCTGTAGAAATAGAGAAAGATGCTTTTAGTTTGTGGTTTTGTCTGACAGATACACTTTTTTTTTGTTATATTCTGCAGTGAAGATTCAGCCTTTAATTGTTGTGTTTTTCTTTTGTTCCAGCAGTCTGAAAAAGAAAATACATGCCCAGCTCAGCACAAACTGAAGAAAGACATTGAACATGTCACCAAAGATCTGCACAAAGCCTCAGGACCACAGCAGATTAAAACATCCGAGTGTCCCGCAGAAAATCCAAACTGTTCCACAGCAGATACCAGCTCCCCTTCAAACAGAAACTTTTGGACAGATATGAAAAGTGTCAACACTCAAACTGAGAAGAGCTTGTATCCTCCCAGCGCTTCCACATCATCTGTCCAAACACAGACTGAGAAGGAGGAGAAAGAAGAGGATGAAGAGATAGTGGAGTCCCCGCCAATTTCTCCTACCCCATTAAGTCAAGTGGCAGCATCAGGAGACAATATATTGTTGTCAGCTTCTTTTCCAATCCCGGCTGACCCGGCTCGTCTGGCTGAAAGAATCCGCCGCAACAGGACTCAGCTGTCGGCCGCTTTTGACGACACTGAGTATGAACCTTATGGTCTGCCAGAAGTTGTCATGAAAGGTACATTTATCAGGCATAAGTCATTATTGAAGAAAATTGGGCACACTACACTTCAGAATTGGGAAGAAGTTTGTTAAAATTTGCATCTATATAATTTATATATTATGTAGTGTTCTTTTCTAAAGCTGCAGTAGTTTCTTTCAGTCCTTTGGTATTAGTATTAGGTACATAAAGATTCTCTTTTCTTTGTGTGTATCTGGCAAAAGGTGTTTCTCCCAAATTGCCTCATTGCAATGATTATATTAAAGAGTTATGAATGTCCTGCTCACAGCATCAAAAAAGCTGAAGAATGAAGGGTTTCCTCTGATTTTATTTCTCAGTGACCCTAAAATAACATTCTACAGTAAAAGGCAAAACCTATGAACAAAACAATAAGGTTACTTTTATTCACTTGATTTGCTCTTGTGCTCTTATATTATTTTATTCTTCCTTTTATGCAGGATTTGCCGACATCCCGACTGGTCCTGCCTGTCCCTACATAGTGAGGAGGGGTTTACTAGGAACAGCTGTTGTTCCTGTCCCTCAGAAAGACCCAGGACAGGAGGAGGAAACCGATTAAAACACAGCTACAGGTAACTTCCAGAGGCTATCACAGAGCACTGAAAAAGTTATTCACTTTTGAGTTTTTTGTTTAAAAACAAAACCTTTGACAAAGCACTCCAAACTCAGAGGATCCAGTCAATTTTCAACATAAACCTGCACCCTGTGCAGACTCCCAGTTGTATAAAATCACTATATCCTCATCAATAATGAACACAACATTGAATTACTGATACAAAAATAATTATGAGGATGAATGTATTTTAACAAATTAAATATATATTTGATCCGTGTTGGACATAACTTGACCTAATTGTATTAATATTATAGAAGAAGTACAAAACGACTAAATCAGAAAGTAGATCAAATCACACAACGCTCTGCTTCTGAAATGCTCCCATTGCGAGATGATGCAGTGGAAGCACGGAACAGAACCACATTGGAGCCATAATGTGGCGCAGCATCAGAAGGGGTTAGGGATCGAAAAGGTCCTAAAATAATTTGAATGTATTACATATGATACATATATTTTAATACTCAAATATCATCATCACCTCTGAAACTATGCAGCAAATGGGTTTGCTGAACAATGCAAACCTCTCCCTGCACAGATGATGTTATTCACCAAAACACAATAGCCCTTTTTAAACAGATCCTGTTATGTTGCTGTTAAGAAGACTCTTCATTATGCCGGCTTTGTCTGTTTACACTGAACCAAACAAAGCTGCCTAAGTGTGTGACTTTACATAGCATGCTCACATTATGTAATCAGAGGCAGGACACAACAGCGTCTTCATCTAGTGTGATGCATAACATGTAGCATAACAAGCTTACTGGTGTACTCTCTGTAGCTTACTGAAAGATTTGGACTCCGTCTTATATTATTGCATCTTTCTTCCCAGAGGTTTTCTGCAGATCTGGCAGACAGAGGAGTACTTGTGGCCTGCAAAGGGGCCTTACGTTTGGACCAGAGCAGCTCTCAGTCACCAGCACCCTGAAGCACTTCAGACCTTCAACCCAACACAGAAACAGCTCTTGTGCTGCAGCCACCCAGGGACTTGTGTATGTGTGTGTGT
>JAPQRN010000002.1:15235392-15248363 GCA_037367275.1 Coranthus polyacanthus
GCACTTCAGACCTTCAACCCAACACAGAAACAGCTCTTGTGCTGCAGCCACCCAGGGACTTGTGTATGTGTGTGTGTATGTGTGTGTATGTGTGTGGGTGTGTGTGGGTGTGTGCAGGTAACTGGGCCTGCGCCGGCTGAATAAACACCTCCACTGTGGATTGAAAATGCTTTAATGGTCACTAGTTTATCCTCTGATTGCAGTGTGGAGGCTTTGCTGTCCATCATAATGCAGTTACTTTACACCCACCTGTATATTTAGGAACAGAGGTAGTGATTTAGTGATGTTTGTTGATGTTTCTTGAAGTTAAATACCACTTTTCCAAAGGGACTGTTTAGTTTTTGTAGCTCCTATATAACTCACAGTTAACTTATGGGTCTGGCCTCAGCCTTCTCTGAATGAAACAGTGCCTAGTTTGTGCATTTCTGAACAAACTCTTGTCAAGATAAGTGTGACTTATTTTCCAAAGGCAAAGAGAGCTTGTTTTTGTTTTTTGTTTTTCTTTTAATTCTTGAGGTGGCTTATTTATGGACACTTGAATGTGTTTTAGGAGAGGGCAGGTGTTCACGTTTACAAAAAGTACGTGAATGTATAGTGAGCGTTCTTATGAGTGTGTGTGTCTTCTTGATGTTTGTGTGTGTGTGTGTGTGTGTGTGTGTGTGCGCGTGGGGGAGAGAGGAGTTTGTGAGTCAGTGTAACCTGCGCTGGTTTCCGCTCCATGTATGGTGATGCACACTGCACTCCCTCTCTCCTCCCTCTGTAGCTTTGCTTCTCTGTCTTCTACTAATGAGCACTAAGTAGTTAGTTAATTTACCAAAAACTAAACATGTGAAGCTTTATTTTATAAGCAGATGAATCGAGCTGCTTTCTTGTATTTGATCAAATATAATTTATTTAAAAGGTGTAACATATTTTTGATAGCATTTTCATGCACATTAGTTACTGTGCCACATTAGCCCACATGTGTGCGTGCTGTAGATTTTATAGTTGAGTTTAATGTACAGTGTGTGTGATTTCCTGTAAGAGAGGATCTCTTCACTTTGCCTGATAAGATTTGACCAGGTAGTCAAAACCCTGTGCAGTCAGGTTGTCAGAATAAATCACTGACTTTTGAAATTACTCGCTTCGAAGGTTTTAGGCACATTTTTGTTAGAACCATGGAGTGATGTTTGTGTTTTTTAAGTTTACCTTTAATTTAGAGGCATAGTCATTTTGTCCTGGCCTTGGCTTGTTGACTCGGTGAGAACAGAGTGGACTGTAGCTGCATTGACTTGATGCCATCGCCATTCATCTGCCTTGTTGACACCCACACACACAAACACTTGCCCTCCCTTTCAGCTGCCTTCATATCTCTGGGATCTGTAGTCTTTTGGCAGTGAGGTGCAACTGTCGGACTCTGAGCAGAGAAAACCTATGTATGTGTTGCCTTGTTTTGGACACCACCATACGAATGTATCTTTGTTGTGTTTGCAGATAGAATAAAAGGCTTGCTCTTAATTCAACTGTCGTCTCTCTGAGTATTTATCCATTTGAGTCCGTATGTATTTCATGTTTTGGGCAGCGTAGCTGCACTATCTCCGTTGGCTCTGTGTTGGTGTACCATTCAGTCTGAATTAGTTCAATGGTCCAATGAAGGGAACCTCAAAGTGTTTTAAGTGGAATATCTTGGTTAAATCACATAAGTATTTCCGCAATTACCAGTGTCCTCTCCCTTTGCCTCTTGGTCATGAACACATTGTTGAGAAGGTGCTTCAAGATGAAAAGGAGAGTTAAGATTAAAGAGCTGAGGATTTAATGAAGGAGGTGTTTTTCCAACTTTACATTTCTGCTTTATTTCATAATCTAGTCCGTCCTCAAGAGTGAAACAAATTGTGTGAACCATAACTCTGACATAAAAGAAACAAATGTCTCTTTTTACTTCCCAAAAAGATAGAAGTTGGAAAGGCGAGGATTTAGAGAGCTAAGTCCCCCACGTCAAGCTCAGGAAACTCCGGGCCCTCTGCTCTTCCTCTGCAGCGACTGCACTCAATCACATTCACAGCGCTGTAATGGGACTGCACATGCACCCGCTGTCCCTTTTCGTCTTCTCCTCCTCCGCCTCCGACAGCCTCTGCTCTCCTCTGTCAGAGTGATGTAGGGTCACGAGAATGGGGAAACACCTTCCAAGGAGAAAACACACATGCACTTTAACAACACACACACACATACACACACACACACACACAGAGCTCCTCACCGAGCGCTGAATGGTGAGAGAAAGCCACATGCTGCAACTGGATAGCAACAGTTCTTCAAACTGAAGGTAAGTTATGCTAAAGTCATTTCTTTCAGGAGGGATTTTGTGTGTTTTTTAAGTACAAGTGTGCATTTTCATGGGTTTAGATTATATTTCTGTGCTGCATCTGGATGTTTTCTTTGTAAATATTTCTTACATAGTATCCGACTGTCACATGTAAAAACAACACTGGAGATGATCAGTTGCCTGCTCTTAATATCCATCTCTTCAGCTAACACAGTGCAAAATCTAGAAAGTATCTTTGATTTAAACTATATTTTAAAACTTCCTACATCTGTATTTCGTGTTATGTAAGTGCAGTTGCTGCATTTCCAAGCGTCTCATTGGAAATACTCGTTTAATGTTTCTCTAGCCTCAGAGCAAATTTATCTTTTTCTGTACCACGTCTGTTGCGCAAAACAGTCCTATCATTATTTTTGAGAATAATTCTTTCCCAGAGCATGAAACCAGAGAACCAGGGTTGTAACCTGTGATCTCCTTCTGACGTCAGAGTTAGCAAACAGAAAAAGAGTCAAATACTTGGAGGGTTAATTACATCTAAAGGGGCTTTATTTTCACTGTAAATTCTCTGGAAATGGCCATTTCTTAATCTGAGGACAGTTACGTATTCATCTCCTGATGTTAGTCGGCACGATGTGATAGATAAAGGGGTGGGGCGAATTGTGGCTTACGGTCACGTTCACAAACAGGCCTTTTTTTGTTAACTGACATTATACAGTAGAAATAATGCAGCCTTTATGCAGCAGTGAGACTCTTTAAAGTAGTGTTGAGAAAGTCTTTAAACTTAGGTAGTTTCTCTTCATGTTGGTGAGATTTGTGTCACACACCTGCCTTAAATGTAAACCTAAGAAAAGGCCATGTACTGTGTAGCTTCTCTTCTTTTCAAACAGCTCACCTCATGATTTATTACCCCACCTGTCCCTCTGTTTAACTTAAGATTAGTCCACAGCCTGCCCTGCTCGTTCTAAGCCCCCTCACTCATATCTTAAGAAAATATCAAAATATGCCAGGGAAGGTTTAGACAGTGATAACTAATAATATCTGTCAGTGTCGAAGCCAGGGGCAGAGAGCAGGACCGTCCACACAAACCAAAGCCAGCAGTCCATTAGAGCAGAATGCTAACAGTCGGCCAGACTCTGGGAAATCTCAGAACACTGTCAAAGTCCGAGTGGAGACCAGGACCGGCCGGCCCAGAGCAGAAGCTCCTAAATCCCAGTTCTGACTGGTTGGACTCAAACCCCGGCTCCTTTGACAGTGTGTCTTGTGTGTGTGTGTGTGTGTGTATCTATCTCAAAGGTAAACACAGTTCAAAGAAAACATTAGGAGCCAAATTAAGATAAGCAATAAACATGTTTTTGATTAATGTCACGATGTATGTTTAGAGTTTTGGCGAAGTCTAATCGTTTGTGAGAGCACTGGCAGAGAAGCCTGGTGTGTGTCAGTCTCTCCCTGGTTATTATGACTAAGTCTGCAGTGCGCACACTTAATTTAATGCCAGTCATACTCTATCGCTACAAAGAGAGAAACAGGCAAATGTGCACCTTTTTTTTTAAAAAGTTGTTTTGCCTACAAATATACATTCACACTTTACATATAGTCGAGGGGATTTGTGCCGAATTTGAGGTGAAACGTCGTGTCCCTGTCTCTTAAAATCTCTTACTCGTCTGCTGCAAAGCATTGTTTTATGTTGTTACTGTTTAAATCTAGCTCAGTATTAGTTTTTTTTCCCTCATCACCTGAACTAATGCAAGCATTTACCTGCTTCGAGTCGTAAAAAAATAAAAAAAATAAATAATGTGTGTTTTGTTGTGCAAACGTCAAATGACTTGAAGGAAAAAGAAATGGGCCCGCGGTTCTCTTCTCCTGAACCCTGAAGAGAGACGATAAGAGCAGAAAAAGAGCACAAGATTTCTCCATCACCTGATTTTAACATGGGATGAGCTCCTGACATCAGTATCTAAGGTATTTCCTATAGCTATAAAACATTCCCTGTCCATTGAAGAAAACACACACAGCCAGAAAAGAAACCGTTCCTTTATATTATTGCTTCTATTGGCTGTGATTGCATTTGTCTCTTTTTTTTTTTTTTTTTAAACTCTGTTGCACCTACCAAACGCTCCTTATCCTCACCGTACGAATAAGAAGAGCTACTTTATGTCTAAATTTGTGAATACCTCTCTTATTGGGTGTTACGGCAGTTGTCTCGCCCTTCTACCTTATGTTTGAGCAGACCAAAAAGTGTGTATCGCCTTATTCGATCTTTAATCTGAACATTTTAAAGGATGGGTTTGCGCTGTTTAAAGTCTGTCTTAATACAGTGCAGGAGAACACACTCAAAAATGTTTTTGGCTGCTGATTCGCCTGGGAAGATATTTCTCACCAATGTGACCGCTGATAATAATAAAGATAGTGAATGAAAGAGATAAAGGATAAAATCTTCTATTTGTGTAGAGACGTATAAAGGTAGTTTTGTACTAAAAAGGCTAACTTCGACTGCCAAATCCTCAGAGGACTGTGTGACTTTGTTGTGTGACACTTCATTAGGTACATCTGCTGAACTGCTCGTTAATGCAGCTATCTAATGGGCCAATCGCATTGGCATGTACACGTGGTCAAGACGAGTTCAAACCGAGCACCAGAATGGAGAAGAAAGGTGATTTAAGTGACTATGAACGTGGCATGGTTGTTCGTCTCTGGGGTTTACAGAGACTGGTCAGAAAAAGAGAAACTGTCCAGTGAGCGGCAGGTCTCTGGGCGAAAACGCCTTATTGTATGCCAGAGGTCAGAGGAGAATGGCCGGACTGGTTGGAGCTGATAGAACAGCAAGAGTAACTCAAATAACCACCCGTTACATCTAAGGTATGAAGAAGACCACGCCGGATGCTACTCCTGTCAAATAAGAACAGGAAACTGAGGCTACAATTCACACAGGCTCACCAAAACTGGACAATACTGTAGAAGATTGGGGGAAAAAAAAAACGTTAAACACCACAGCCTACCTGAGTATTGTGGCTGACCATGTCCATCCCTTTATGACCACCGTGTGCCCATCTTCTGATGGATACTTCCAGCAGGATAACACGTGTCGTGCCATGTCACAAAGCTCACATCATCTCAAACTGGTTTCTTGAACATGACAGTGCGCTCACTGTACTCAAATGGCCTCCACAGTCACCTGATGTCAAACCAATAGAGCACCTTTGGGATGTGGTGGAACGGGAGAGTCGCATCATGGACGTGCAGCCGACACATCTGCAGCAACGGTGTGATGAGGAATGTTTCCAGCACCTTGTTGAATCTATGCCGCGAAGGATTAAGGCAGTTCTGAAGACAAAAGTGCTAGCAAGGTGTACCTAATGAAGTGGTCAGTGAGTGAATGTATGAGGCGTCGTTGCAGCACTAAGGCCTATTTGGCACCAACAAAGCTAAATTAATGCAAAAAAGGAGCATCAAAAGAAACTCAATGACTTTCTCCAGATCTTGTGGTTCCTGTTGTTCCCCAGTGGACTCTTTAGCAAGTTTTGTTTTTGAGCTTTTTGCGTGTTTTTTTTTTTTTTTCACATCTGCTCTAGCTTTTCCAAATTGTACGGATATGATCATAATAATGGTCCAAAAATGTAAAATGTAAAAAAAAAAAAAAAATGGCATGAGCAGATTCTGCTGGGTTAGAATTCCTATAACTAAAATGCATTATGCATTATAGAGGATATTATGTTCACCTACATCTTCAACAAACTGAGGGAAAATGTTGACATGTAAGTATTTTAATCCTGGACTCTGGCAGGTGTAAAGAGTTTATAGTTTGATTTTATCACTAAATGTAGCGCAATAAAAGAACTGTCTGTACTTAGTGACATCCTTGGCTCTTAACCACTCACTTTTGACTGTCTTTGACGCAAACACATATAAATAAAGCTGTTACATCTGCCGGCCTTCCAAGAACACTTGTGTTTCTTGTTTACACATTTGCCTGCTCTCACACAGTGCCTCCCTAAAGGAACTTCCTGTTTATGACCAGCTGTGCCCCAGTGTATCCTGACTGCGAGCCCGACCAGATCCTGGCCTCCGAGCTCTGACCTCTACCCCTGGAGGGGCAGGGGCCGGCGGGAACAAAATGCGGTGCACCACCCTCTTGGCCCTGCTTTTTGGGGTCGTGCTGTACCTGATGGTAGGAGCGCTTGTTTTCCAAACGCTGGAGGCCTCCCAGGAGAGCGCAGCGTACGAAGACCTGCTCACCACGAAATACATCTTCCTCTATAATCACTCGTGTGTCACAGAGGTGGAGTTCCACAGACTTGTAAAGGTATCAGTGGACGCACAATCCTCCCATTACATAATCCCACTTGTAGATGTGCAAGGTTAACACAACATCCATTTTTATTTTTATTTTTACTATAATGTAAACTGCTGCGTCTTTTTAATACTATTATCTTAGTGCATAAACAGTACAATAACAAAACAGAAATCCTTCAGCAGTGCATATTCACTGGCCTTGTGATCCGATTCGATCCGCATCACAAAGCATCTTTGAATCGAGAGATTTCTACACATGTAGCGTGAGCTGCTGTAAACCCAGTAGATCTAATAAGCAGCAGGTTTACGACACATGGCAGCGCATTACTCTTCTGGTCAAAAATATATCGAACCCTGTCAAAGTATGACATTAGATTGCCAAAGGTTCTCAGCGTTATCCTTTAATGAATAATTTCAGGGATTCTGCGGGTCATTAAAAAGTCTAAAATCCAAATCATCTGAATTTTAGATAACTTGTTTTTCTATACGGTTTTGAAAGGTCTGAAAAACTGATTCGTTCTTGGTTGGAGCCTGTTGAAAATAAATTTGAAGTTCGTTGTACCCTGTGCAAGACAGCACTCAAAATAGAAGCTTTGTGTATAAAGGAGTCGCAAAGTCCAAAAAACATAAAGCCACCAGCAAACGTATGTAAATGTCTGTATTTACATTTCCATTCCTTCATCTCCATAGTACATTTTGACAGTTTTGACATTAAATAAGTGTTAAATTGCATACAAAATAGAAAATTTAACTTGTTGAAACCTGCAAAAACCACGTATTTACAACCGCTTTAAATATAGGTTATATATATTGATGTGTGTCGCCTCCATAGGGCAAAGTCCACCAAGTGCTTTACAATACAAGACAAAAGCAAAACTTAAAATACAGATTCAGGTAAATAAACTTGGCAAGTTTGGACCAGTGCAACTCCAAAGACAGCTGAGACTGAGTGTTAAAGGGCACATTTCCAGTTAAATAAATGCCATCCCTCCTCTGCAGGGAGTGGTGTCTGCGGTGGAAGCAGGCCTGGATGTGAACAGCCTCCCTGCCAACTTCAGCAGCCGCTGGGACATCGCCTCCGCCTTCTTCTTCAGTGGTACCATCATTACCACCATAGGTAGGTGGGGACTCACCTCCGGGGGACACTTTGAAGACAACCTCCAACGACGAAACGCTCCCTAAAGTGAAGACCCCTGTCAGAAAGATTACAGCCCTGATAAGACTTGAAGTGATGTGAGGAATAATTAATAGATGAACTGAGTTTCCACAGCGAGTTCCTGTAAAATTCAACAGGTCTGTGTCTGAACTCTCTGAATATCCTGCACATAATAATGTTTTAACAGACTCTGTTAAAACATCAAGAGACATTGGAACCATTCACGGCCAGCTCTTAATGCAAGAAAAATGGATTTTACTGAAGCGCAAGTGTGTAAACCACACAATCTACGTCTGTTTGAAATATACAATCAAGCTTCCCACGCGGTTATCGGTAATACTTCTGGACTGCATTTAAATGCACTTGTTGGCTAAGAAATTACAAAGCAGAGATTTAGTAGAACGTACAAGATCGATGTACAAGGGCAGTGTTACTCCACAAACAAAAACGAACGAGCCAAACGAAAATCTCAAAAGTCCAGTGAAAAACTGACATTTTTTCATCTATTTATGACTGAAATTCAAGATGATGTACAGTTATGTCAATAGGAGGCATGTTTACTAATGTACCTCATTAGAATAGGTTTGTATACTTTAACTACATTTACATTTGAAACTAGAAGAGGGGAAAAAAATAACCTTAAAGTTTTGGTCCAGATATCACTACTGGTCCTGGATCAGTAAAATCATTACCTGATTGAATTAGCATTGATTCAGTTCTTTTGGTCACAAAACCAAAGGAACCTAACCTGGTGCATTGTTGCTA
Organism: Coranthus polyacanthus; assembly: GCA_037367275.1. Taxonomy (NCBI): domain Eukaryota; kingdom Metazoa; phylum Chordata; class Actinopteri; order Kurtiformes; family Apogonidae; genus Coranthus; species Coranthus polyacanthus. The sequence continues at coordinate 15,243,903 of JAPQRN010000002.1, forward strand.
ATATCAGTGTTTACATTAATGTACTTTTTACTTAGCATGACCAACAAGTGTCAGTAAGTGCTTCATCAAATCATTCAAATTAAGAATTATTTTAGCAGAAAAAAGTTTTCTCTTAACTGAGCCCTATTACAGGTCAACGCAGTCTTTATTCTTTCTGTTGTTTTGAAGCCTTGTTTTCTGATCTCCTATATATACATGTTAGAACTGGTTTAAAGGAGACACTGACACAAAAATGCACAAGGGTAGAGCTCATGTAAAATGCATAAAAAGTGTTTACAGTTATAATATTTTGAGTATAGGCCTATCTTTAAAAGCAGTTATGGACAACTCTAAGTCATGTGAGTAGCTGAATGTTTTGTGGTCTTCTTGGTTTGAAACAGGTTTCGGAAACCTGTCTCCCCGGACGTGGTACGGACAGTTATTTTGCGTGTGCTATGCCCTGGTGGGAATCCCTATGTTTGGCATCCTGCTGGCCGGAGTGGGTGACCACATGGGCACGGTGCTGCGGAGAGCGGTGGCCAAGATTGAGACGCTCTTCCTGGTGAGAATGGTCTGTCCTGCCCAGGAAGCAAAACCAATCAAACCAAACCTCAGCTGGATTTACACCTGTCTCAATCACAGCTTTTTACCTGTGTGTATGAGGCCCGGATCTCTTATTTCAGTGTTGTTGTTCAGCAAAATGTACTTAAATATGAAAAGTAAAAGCAGTCATTGTGCAGTAAAATGACCCCTGTCAGTGTTTTACTATTGAATATGATGTTTTTAGACTCATATTACTGCTGCATTAACGTGTACGTAATATTTTACTGCTGTAGGTGTTTATGGTTGAGCTCATTTTATCTACTTTATATACTGTTTAATTTACAACGACGCATCATATTCTGTAAGATCATCATATGTTTGTAGCGTCGCTGTCCTGTGAGGACCACGTATCTCTAAAAAGTCCGCTTTTCTCAAGCTCAGAAAAACAGGCCCGTTTTCAGCTTTGTGACGATGTATCTTCGAGCTAAACTGAGAGGGGGTTTGAAGAGTTGATTTAGTGCAAAAAGGAGGAGAATTCTCACAAAGAACCGTTTATACACTGGTTGTCACTGGACAGGGAGGGGATGAAAAACTGTAATCTGAAATCTTTTGGAGTAGAAAGTAAAATATTTGCCTCTGAGATACAATGCATTAGAAGAATAAAGCTGCATAAAATGGAAAAACGAGTACCTCAAGTTTCAGAGTCATAAGTCTTCATTACCTTCATTGTCTTTGTCTCTCTCAGAAACGTAAAGTCAGGCCGACTACAGTGCGGGTGAGCTCAGCTGTTCTCTCCATCTTGATCGGCTGCCTGATCTTCCTCGCTGTGCCAACAGTTGTGTTTCAGAAAGTGGAGAAGTGGTCGTTTCTGGAGTCGCTCTACTTCGTGGTCATCACTCTCACCACTGTTGGTTTTGGAGACTATGTACCAGGTTTGAAACACTCATACACAACAGGCCTTGCATCATGTTTACAGGACAAAGCTGATGTTTGTTTGATGCTTTATAAATAGCGCATTTTCTTTAAAAAACAAAAGCAACGTTGTCCATCTCTCAATAACCTCCTCTGTGGTCCACGTGTTTCCACTGAAGATGTAACTCTTCAAAAGCTAAATTTAAACTTCATTTTACAAAGTCCCTACCTCATGTTGTGTATTTGTAGAAGGAATACATTATTCCTATATTTAGAAAAGGCAACTGGCACTATTGTTAGCTGATCCAAATACGCAAGGACCTTTTTAACAGGTTAAGTTGTACGTAAGAAAACAGCCACAGTAAAACCACAAATCACCTCTGTTTTTCCGTATGGTTTGTGTTGTCAATAGATGCACTAAAGCTCCGTTTTGAATTGTCCAAACAAGGTCAGAATTGTCACAGTTTAATCTGAACTTTGGATCAACAAACAGCGAATTTAGCAAACATAGTAACATGACATAGTGAACCTTCACAAACTTCATAATCAAACTCGCCAGTGTAGAAGAAATGTTGCGATTTCAGCAGCAAACTTAATTCTTTTACTTTAGATCCATCTCCAGCAGGTGAAACAACGGCAATGCTTGTATTCTTCAGGACTTTTTACTTTGACTCTGAAAGTTGTTTCTTACTGGTTCTCACCCCAACTCGTCACATTCTGCCACTTTGGTCGAAGACCCCTCGGTGTTAGTTTTCAACACTCAAGGATACACTGACTCACTATGACCTCTAGTGGTCACAATGATGGACGACCTGTGTATAAATTCAGTGCACTTCTCTGCGATGCGATACACTGACATCTTTGGCATAACATCAGACCTCCTTTCGACGCACTCCAGTGATAATTTTACGTCATTTTTGAATGTTTTAAAGTAGAAATACTACATATAGCTCCTTTGTAAAAAGAGTAACAAATGTTTTTTACTGACTTCACGGGATTCCTGACAACTGTAAAAATGTAGATGATCACTAGCGTTTAAGAAGGACATTCTTGGTAAAACCCCTCTCCGTGTCCTTCCTCTGTGTGCCCAGGTGGGGGTCGTGATGGTTTGTTCTTCAAGCCTCTGGTGTTGTTGTGGATTGTGTTTGGTCTCGCGTACTTTGCCTCCATCCTCACCATGATAGGAAACTGGCTGAGGGTGCTGTCTAAGAGGACCCGCGCTGAGGTGAGATGGCCATCAATGTAAATCACATCTGAAGAGCTGCATTTAGACCCATTGAGACCCCTGCATTTGTTGCACCAACAGAATGTTTGACAGCTGGTCAAGCCTTCTGTTCAGCTCCAGAACCATTTCCTCACTGAACCAGTATCTTGAGGGAAATCCAGCAGCATCATAAAACTGAATTTGGTCGAGACTGTCCCTTAACTTTCTTTGAGGAACTTGACTCACACGTGAGGCTCACACGTAAATTGAGTTTAAAGTTTTGGTGTAACAGAATCAAATTTAATAAAGGTTTAGAGTAAAACTAAAGTGAGATTTAAAGGGAGGTTTAAATTTAATCTGTCTTAAAGGTTCAGTGTGTCCAGTGTTTACAACAATGTTTTAGTTTGAGATACGCAAATAAAAATATAACAATGAATCTTATCATTTTAATGTGTGGTGTAACATAATCTAAACAATGAATCCGGTTTAAAAATGAAACCTGAGTCCTGTTTCAACTTTCCACCTCTATTGGACTGCTCATCTGTCTCTTCCTCTCAGATGGAGGAGTTAAGGGCCCACGCCACAGACTGGACTCAGAACATCCAGAACATGTCCATGGACTTCCGCATCCCCAACCCTCTGGAGTTCAACGACCCCTTCCTCCTGCAACGCCGGCGCTGGAAACGCAGTGAGCGTCGGCGCATCCGGCGTGGAGCCCAGTGCACTGTGGGATACTTGGTTCGTGGGGGATCTGAAAACGGACACCTGCCGAACCGCTGGGCCGGCCTCTCCAGTTCCATGAGCCAGCTGGAGGCCCATTCTTCTCTGGAGAGGGCGGTGGTGCCCAAACCCAGGCCGAGGGTCAGTGCTGCTGGAGCTGTAACGCTTCCACTGGCAGGGCCTGGACTGAGGGCCGACCCCACTGTGGGCGTTCAGGTGGAGGGCAAGTCATTTCCACACCTGCTGGCCCGCTCCTTTTCCCTTCCAGTGGCCCGCTCCACTTCAGAACTGGACTCAACAGGTGCAGCCATTCAGGAAGGATTTCTTTCTGAATCAGAGTCTCCATTTGATTCCAGATCCGACGTCTCCTCTCTGTCCTCATCCTTCTCGGCACTCCGCAGGTTTCAACCCTGTCTGCCAGTCGGCAACACGGAGACGGACAGAGCAAGAGCCGCCGACATGACGACAAAACAAGAGACAGACAGACTGATCCCAACAGAGGAATGTGGATTTGTACTAAAAGATAGCCACAAACTCGCACCTGTCGCTGAATGTTGCTTCGAGTCCATACCTCTTTTCCCTCCCTCTGCCCACGCGGTCCTCCCTCTCTTCCCTCCCACCGCCTCCTCACCCGGCTGCAAGCTGCTGGACTTCTTTGGGGAAAACCTGGCGTACATCGACGAGTCCTCAGACACTCTGAGTGACCGCGCCCAGCCGGCCGCATGTGAGGAGAAGAGGAGACGCCCACGAAAGCCCAAGAGGAGGAGTATGAGGAGGCAGCTGTCACACAAGTGGAGCCCCGTGCAGGTGAGGAGGCCCAGCAGAGACATGCGACCACCATCAAATCCCCCGACTCCGCCACCGGATTCTTCTCTTTCAGACACCCAAACAGATTCAGCTCCTAAACTCTGACAGCCACTCACAGCTGAGGTGAATGTCTTTGGGAAAAGCCAAGATATGACAAAATGTAGTCCATAATTGTGGGTTAACCAGGGCTCCCACGCAGCATGGAAAATCATGGAATTTGATGAGTGGATGGAAAAAGACAAGACTACGAAAAATATGTGTTTCCAGACAATTGCCCCTATTCTCTTGTTGTCTTT
>JAPQRN010000002.1:15265756-15276043 GCA_037367275.1 Coranthus polyacanthus
GAGGGACTGGATGTGAGAGGTGGTGGTGGTGCTGCGGGTTGCCACCAAAGTGAAGAGAGTGTGTGATTATGTAGGCATGAGCCATCTTCTCACCAGAGGAGGCACACATTTTGCAATTTCATCTCCCCACAAAAATGCTCGCACCGCCTTCACTCATCTCCACAGGTAAACACCTCCAGAGGGCAAATCAGGTTTAAAACATTATAGAGAAGATGGAAAAAAAAAAAAATGAGTCATCTGCACTTCTGCTGGAAGGATTAAAGAGATTTCACAATGCAGATGTAGTCGGGATTTTCAGCTTTCATGCTGACAGGCCGTGGTTTATTCTAGTTTCCTTCAGAGGTGGGAAGTAATGAAGTGCAAATACTTACTGTACTTAAGTTTTCAGGTATCTGTAGTGTCCTTCAGTATTTATTTGTATTTTTACTCCCTATATCATCACACAAACACCTGTACTTTCTACTCATTACACTTCTTCGTTACTTTGGTTTCGGTGCATTCGGTGATTTCCCCGACAACAACAACAACACTGACTCCAACCTAACTATAGGCGACAATAACACAGAATAGACAATCCCTTGGTGAATCCATCAGTGCATGCCGCACACAACCAACGTAAGAGACTTTGAAAACTGATTTGCACCTTGGAGCGAAGTTAATGTTGAATAGTCTTCATATAATGTGCCTTTCACATTAAAGGCCTTCTTTTATACTTTGTGTACATTTTCCTCGTTGACTATTCATGCAAAGAATGTGCGATTTTGTGTGTTTTATTAAATCGCTCCACAGCCCATCTCTTTTTATCTTTATCGTTCCTAGCTTTCAGGCCGGCTCTTTTCTTTCCTCTCTGTTCGTCTTCGGTCTCATTGTTAATTACAGCTCAGAACTTGGAGAGGACTGTTAATCTGTCAGGGGTGGCTTTTATTGCTGCTCTGCTGCCATCCCATTATACCGTTATTATAGTTGCGGGTGCAGGCCTGTAATTGCTGTAAGTAGAAGGGAAAGGTAGGAGAGACTCGGGCCGCCTCGAGGCTTCTGGTCAGGGCAACCCCCCTACCTCCTCCTCCTCCTCCTCTTCTTCTTCTTCCTCCACCCTCCATCATCTATCCTGGCAGTGTTTCTAAAAATGATAACACTGCCTGCGAACAAACAGGCTCCTGTTCAAACTTGACTGCCGCCGTACATTTTCCCCTCGCATTTGATCTAAAGTCTTTCTTTCGTCAACCTCAAAAAGCACGGATGCACAGCGGGGCTTCTCAGAGACCGCCCCGGTTGAGGGTGTCATGATGAGCGCAGTAATGTCTGGCTTTAAAAGAAAGAAAGGAAGAAAGAAAGAAAACTTCCTTAAAAACAACTTCTTGCCCTGCTCCTTTTTCTGCCTCTTTTCCTCCAAAGCCAAATATAGACAAGCCACTGCCACGTCATCTGGCCCTCAGCACTTTCTTAACCCTGACAGAGGGCGAGATGGGGTTCAGAGCCTGCCTCTCATTCAAGTGGGCTCATGTTTTGGCATGTCTGTAATATAACTGCATCCTTATTTTCCACAAAAACCTAAAACAGTTTGGCCGTCATGGAAATCAGGACAGTTTTATTGAAAAAAAAAAAAAAAAAAACAGTTTACAAAAATAAATACAGATAAAACCACTGGGGGTTATTCTCGGGGAACATTTCCATGTGTAACTCGACAAATCTGTTCCGCTGAAGGGCAGCATCAGCCGCTTTAATGTCATAACTACAATCAACCAAACACTGTGGCCTATTTTCTCATGGCACCAACTCAACCAGAGTCCAGCCGCTCCTCTCCTCCGAATACCCACAATCCCGTCTGAGTGACAGTTTGGGGTGAAGCTGCGTATGAGGACTGCTGAGGTTATGTACAACACGCAGCCGCCGTCTACACCTCGTCTTCGTTCAGCAGCATGTTGGGGATCCCTCTGGAGATGGGGAACTCCCGTCCGGTTTCGGGGCACTGCAGACAGCCCTCCATCACCTCCACCTGCAGCACAAAGCAGCCCAAACAAAGGCCGGCCGTCAAACCACTGCTGGAGGTCAACAAACACCATGACCAGAAGTATGCGGACAGCTAGGCCTCGTACTTTTGGGTCTGGAGGCTGAGTTACGAGTTCATTCTCGAAATATAGACCGGTGGTTCAGATACCTTGACCGCTTGGTGACACGGTGCTCGCAAATAAAAGTAGACGTCAAATGATAAATCAGATGAATCGGTGCCGATAGAATGTTTTACAAACTTTCAGTATTGGCGTTGAAAAGTGAGAGTAGAGAAACGACTTCAAAGACATGAAAATATGAACTTTTCCTGCTCCAAACTATTGTTACTATATAAGCTTTTACAGAATTCATTTTTTTAGTGTCCGCATACTTTTGGCCATGCATTGTACATAACTGGGTTGGAGGTACGCCAAAAATGCAATAAACAATAAATAAATAAATGTATTTTAGTTGTAGTTTTCCATGTGTGTTTATACTTCATATATATTTTAGGCCTTGTTTTTAAAAAAATGATGCCACTGTCCTCATAAGTTATAAAAAGCAAGAGGGAAACGACCACATGAAGGATACAGTCGTTAATTACGGTTGCCAAATACAGAAACAGGATGTAGAGAACATAATTCTTTGTTACATGCCTTGCATGTAAGCATGAGTGCTGTAGGTCGCTTTATTTTTATCCAAAAATGTTTGCAGGTGTTCAACATTAAAATAAGTCTGTAGATCATAAGAAAAATGCAGTGACGATGTGTTGATTTCAGTTAAAAACATCCTGTGAAGCTAAATCCGAACACTGCATGTGTATTCATAAGGAACATATGCACATTACAACAAGATACGTAACTGAATATAATATGCACGACAGATCTTTACCTCTAACAACACTCTGTGTACTTTCTTCAGGAACTCATCGTTTTTCTCGTACTCTGGCACCAACTCGCCCGGAAGGTCCTGTCGATGACCCAACTACAGAGATTAAAGACACGGAAACAAGTATTCAGACACGGACGTACAGACAGGTCAAGTCGCTAGTGAAGTTTAGTCACACATTCCTAATTTACAACAGTCCTAGTCTGGTAATAAAAGACTCCACAGTTAGTCTGATCTGACAAATGATTACGATTGACAGCAGGACTCCAGGGATAGAACGAGGACTTATTTTCATTATTGTTTAATCTCCCTCTTCTTTCCCCGACTAATCATTATTTAGTCTATATAAGGTCTAGATGTCCTGAGTGACATCTTCAGACAGCTTTTTTCCACCACCTGAAAGTCCGAAACCTGAAGACGTTTCATGAGTGTAATTGGTTGGAGGTATAGATACCCCACTATCAAAGTTCCATGGCAATCACTCCAATAATCTGCAGCAGCCACGAGGAGGCAGTGAAAATTAAAGTGTGGGGGATGTGAAACGCATGGATACATATGGATGTGCAGTATTCTCACTATTTTTCGTACAACTGATATCCAGTTACTGACATGCACGTTAAACGTCTGCCTGGGTGTGATGTATTTATGATGGCTGCTATAGGTGATCTTGAGTTATTGTTGTTTTTGTTTATCTGATGTGCTTTCAAAGTGTCTACATGTTCCGTGCTGCACCAGTCCACTATCAAAATACTTGCAGGTTATTATTTTTTCAGTTAGTTGTCGCAGCTCTACTGGACTCACCCCGTCTGCGGCCTGGACCAGGGCGCCCCACTCCAGTTTGGGGATCATCCTGCTGACGAACTGTGGGTTGAACTCCACATCGTTCACCTTCACCTCAGTCGCCTGCACAAAGGAACCATGAAGAGGAACATAACAAAAAACCAACCAACTAGAGATGTGTAAGGAGCTAAAAGTAGTGTGTGATAAGTGACTTATAGCATGTGAACGAGTAATTTCAAAATGTGTAAGACATAAAGCTGCAAATCTCATGTTCCCAGGGTCCTTTGTTAAGTCAAGTGCAGGCGTCTTATGATGAGACAAGCCTCTGTGACGAGTTCCCCCGATAGCCCACATTAAGCCGGGGAACACAGAAACCTGAGGGGGTTCATATGTGGGTCATTTCATGTCCACTCACACATAATTCAGAAACTTTCCCAGCTCATGTCATGGATTTTTTTTTCCAAAAAGTGATGTGAAAACTTCTAATAAGTTCCGTGGACCTTCAGCATCCTACTCCAAATATTTCTTAATTAAGTAATTTCAATTAATTAATCCTATAGTACAATGAATATTGACATTTTCCCATAAAAAACATTCAAGAAAATCAAAACAATCCCTCTTGGGGAAAATACACAGTTCAGTTTCAAAAGTTATACTTAGGAAGACCTGTGGCTGTCACCTTAGATGTATGATTTAACTACATTAATACTGCACAAAATCAAAATTTGGTTGCAAGAAAGTGAGAAAGAGTGGAGATGCACATTTTTGAAAATTAAAGATTCTTGTTCAGGTAACAAACTGTTTATGTTAATTAATTTGACTTAAGCAACAGGTATTTGCATTATCTTCAGCATTTCTTGGATATTCAATTCAAATTTCGACCCATTTCAGTGAAAAATAAGTCACTGGTGAGACTTAGGAAACACTAATTAGTAAATTTAAGTCTAAGAGGAAAAAAAATAAGTAAAAGTAGAAGTAGAAAGTAAGTAGAACATGACATGACACGGAGGCCTGGGTAAGTTCATGTGAGATGATGACACACGTAGAACCGGGAAACATAAATACTGATTTTTAGCTTGGATAAAAAAAAAAACACTCAAGTCAAATGAAACCTTTCTGTTCCGTTTGGTTTCAGAGGACTGAACCACACGACTGTGTAGTACATACTGAACCAGTGAACGTCTGAGGCGGTGTCTCTCAGTTTACCTTGATGAGCAGCGGGTATCCTTTAGTCACTCCCTTAACGTGAGATGTCAACATGTTGTGCGTGAGCAGCTTCATGTTTTATAACAGACGCTGAAAAGCCGCAGACGAATTACACTTGCCCGACAACGCTTGACTGGATAACTGTTAATCGATAGTTACGGGCTGTCGTTTACATGTGGACCGGAAGTGTCTGTGGTGCGTCGCATTAAACGTCCCCCGAGTCTCGTCTCTACCTCCGTCAGTTCCTCTCTTTTACTTTTTAATAAAATATACACCTTAATGACTAGTTCGCTTTTTTTGAGTGTCTAGCAGAGCATTAAAGTACAGTTTAGGTGTCCCGGTATACTGCAGCAAAATCTGATCGCTTATTCGCACAGTAGAAGAATTTAGTAGCAATAAAAGCGTAAACATTCTCTATTAAAAGTCATGTCATCAAAACGTTGCTTAAAGTGCACGGTTTTTTTCAGTAAAGTTTTTTAATTATGCAGAATGCTGTATTACTATAATCTTATTGTGTTGTAGTGTAGTGTGCAGCATTATCATGAGTTGTTTATTGTAATATTTAGTCTTAGTCTCATTTAGCAGCTTTGGATCATTCTTAATAAGCTAATTATACAGGACTATGCAAAAGTCTTAGGCCACCTTTAGCTGTGTTGTTTTTGGAGGGTTGTGATGAGCATTCATATTTAATTCTCAGTCTCAGTCTAAGTGTCACTAAATACTTGACACTTCGTCGTTTCTTTCTGAATTTTTTGTTTTTAATGCTGTTTACATATTTCCTGTAAATTCCCAGTTGTATCTTGATACAGAAACTGAGAAATGCATATGTATGTATGGCTATTATAAACTGCTAAAGACTTTTGCACAGTACTGTATGTATATTTTTTTTATTTAAACTCCAAATCAACAAAGTAACTAGTAACTGTAGCTCACAAATATATAGAGGAGAAAACGTTGGTGTTCATCTGCGGCAGAAAATGTCAAAGACAGTGTTCAGTTTTTATACAGAAATTTTTTATTTTTTGTATTAATTTTGTATACTCCTCGTCTTTGTATTATACAGGTCATTCATACAGTTTATGATATAGTAAATAGTAATTACACACGAGGTGTAACAAGCATCGACCTGTCACCCTCACAGACATGCATCATGCGCTCACACAAACGCACCGTTTCGTTCTCGCACAAACACACACAGGGACACGTATCCCTTACATTTATTAAACAAAAAAATAGAGATAAAAATGTAAAACGTTTTTAAACAACAAAACCCTCAATTTCTCCTCCTCCACCTTCACCAGGTTCACATCCTCTACACTCTTAATTTTGAAAACAAACATTACAATACATATGTTAAACAAAATAAAAAAACAAAGAAACATTAAAAAAATGCAGGAAGGCAACTAAAGACATGGGCAAAGCGTTTCAGATCCCAGACATCTGTCTCCGACTGCTGTGGAGACAGAAGCACAAATGAGCCCGTGATGGTAAAAGATCTGCTGACTGACACTGACAATTTTGCGAGTTACAGACCATTTCAGTCCAGCTTGTGTGAAGCTTTGAAAAAAATCCAATGTGCTACAGAGTTCAGTTGCTATATTTCTTATATCAGTCTGGTTATTTGTTGAGCCAATGTGAGCCAGTATGCTTGTAGTAGGAAGGGTTCAGGACTTAGGAAGGCAACACAAGCTAGTTAAAAAGGGCACTCTGCAAGGTTTATGGCACAAATAACAGGCACAGAACCTGAATCCATCGCATTTTGCAGTCAGGGTGAAAACTATCTCCCAAAGACACTTCATTAAAACAGTCTCCACCATGAGCATCAGCACAAAACAGACCTGACAACTGCTCTGGGCTTAACACACTTATTAATTCACACAAAAAGAGTAAAACTGATGCTTCAATGTGTCTGCTGAAAACAGACACAATCTGGTGATACTGTTTAGTGAAGAGGAGAATTAGATCACAAGCAGAAAAGGGATTTCTGGGTGGAAATGCGTCTTTTAAAGGCCACAAACAGAAGAAGCACAATAATTTCACAATAAAGTTCTTAATACAAGTGTTTCTTGAAATGTGGCTCCTTAAGACACTTTCCCTTCTAGATGCACACTCAAGTGAGTGAACTTTTGCTATAAATCTCACTTTGAATAAGAATAAAAGCAGTTTTAAGCGGCATAATTCAAAGTACATGAAGTTAATGTGATCCATTTTTGTCCTATGAACAAAGAAACCTTCAGAGTGATAATCCTATCTGCCCTTGGTTGGTTTTGCAAATGAAACCAGGTGAGTGTATCAGCGATATGTGTGCACACTGAAGAGACATTGAGGAGAATCTGCAAAGTGGTGTTTTACAGCAGGGAGGGAAAAAGAGGAGCTCTCGCTGAATGCAAAACAAAAGGATTAAATCTGGTTTGTCCATGAATAATGGAGCCATGTTAAACACTGGGTGTCAATAACTGCAGTAGTAGTTAATTGTTGCTCTGTTTTTGCATTGGAAAACACGCTGACTCTTGTAAGTCCATACACACATGCAAATACACATTCAAACCCAGGGTTCACTGAGACTTTCAGAAATGACAAACACATATACACTTTCTTTCACACACACAGAAAATCGTCATCATTCTTGGCCGTCCTCTGTGCGCCACTTCAGGAAATCCTCCTTCCGAGCGTCTGGTTTGATCTGGTTCCTCATGCCACCGAGCAAATTAGAAGTGGCTTCGGAGGCCACTATTAAGGGTCGGACAACGGTGGGCGGGATCTGCCGCAGGACGCCGCCCACAGCACCGGGGAGACCCTTCTGTTCATGGCCTCGAGATGCTACATCACACAGAGTCTGAGCTGTGTCAATCACTCCCTGCAGAGACAAAGTCCAGACGTGATTCACTTTAAGTGTGAGGAGCTATTAGGTATTACTTTAGTGCATGTACACACACTCTGAATTAGAGCACAAGATGACAAAAAAGAGAAGCGAGCTCAAATGAGTGGCTTTTGGAGTGATTTTGGACTCTTTGTTCTTTATGAAAGTATACACCAAAATTAGTAGGGCCACATCCAAATAGTCGACCAAATGTTAGAAGAGTTTTAGTTTGTATATAATTTGTATTGTGATGTAGCACCATGTTAACAGTGTTATTATAACATTCTTTCTCAGCCTTGACCTCAAACCACCCCCCCAAAAGATATACATTTAAATAAATAAATGAATATCATAAATGTGCAATGACCAGGTAAATCTTTGGTTAGGGCAGCCCTAAAAAGAGGTTTGGAAACGTACCTCTCTGACGGTATCGTAAGCCTTGGCCACTCCTTCTCTGAGGTCTGCAGGCTGGGCAGCTCTGCGGGGCCGACTGGAGGGGGCCCGGCCCTCAGTGATGGCATAGCGATTCAGGGGAGGAGTTGGAGACAGGATGTCGTACACCGTCTCTGCTGTGGCCTGTAAAAGTTCCATTAAGTCCCAGAGTTACATAAACCCAATTTTCCGAGGCCCTTAATAACCCGTAAACACTCAACAACCGGTGTCTACACTCTCTGACAACTAAATTATTTACCTGAATGGCTTGAACCAGCCTATTGCTGAGCTCCAGAGCAGCTGATGCTGTGGAGGTGCCAAAAGACGCTGCCCCCCTCTGGAGACCTCGGATAATGCGTCCATCTTTCCTGTACTGCTCTATGGGCAACCAGAACAGGTCCCTCACACCGTGGACTAAAAAAATAAAAACACACACAGAGTGAGACACAGAAAATGAGCAAAAGAGATAAAAGATGCTGTACATGCAAGTATTACACAAAAACCTAAGTCGACAGTGTGTATTCTGCAGAAACAAGCACTATCAACTCACACAGCTGGACAACAGAGTGCATGGGGCCTACACCTCCCAGAATGCCCGGCAGCTGATTCTTCCTGATGTCTGTCAGCCATTCTGTGACGGCATACTGGATCACTTTGTCTACGCCGAGGAGACTAAAAAAGTATTGTACAAGAAAAACTTGAACAAGTCTTTTCAAACAGTGATTTGGTCTTAAATCATGTCTTTGAGTATCTAGAGAATTGCTATATAAATCTTACCTGTTATTATTATTATTATTAAAAAATTAAACAACTGAACTCAAAACAAATTTGGGTCATTTTTTATCCAACACATTCTTTCTCTGTGAGGTGTATATATATATCTACCCGTGTCTGCAGCAGAGCCTCTTCAACTTCAGCTCAGAACAATTTAACTGTGCCAAGCCGATCAAAATGCCTGCAAACGTTCCCTGAGAAACCAAGAGCAGAACAACGGTGAGCTCGAAAATACAGTGCCTGGGCAACAATTTCCTGATCAAATACACAAATATCCTGCAGATTTCGGCACTATATGCAGTCAGATAAGTGTCTGAGCTCTCTCACCTGTTCAATGACAACATGTTTGCCGTGGTAGTCCAGCCAGATAGGCACTTCAGAGGTGAAACGGAACTCCCTATAAAAAGAGAGGAGTCTTATTAATAAATAATGTTGTCTGAGTGCATTGTTATCTGAGTTTTCCCTGAGACTGCCACAAGTTGGATCAAACTCAAAAATGTATCCATTTTCTACTGAATCACATTCGGTGATTTTCTAGTTCAGAAAATTCACAAAATAGACATTATTATGAATTAACTCTTGTGTTATAACAGACATTCAGTCACTGACAGAGAAGGTGCTCAGTGGAATGAAAACATTTAAGAAGTTGCTTATTACTGCTGCTGCTGTTTCAACAGCTTTAAATAACAATAAAAAGTAGCAGCACTGGTGGTGATTCAGGTGATCTGTGTCCGCTTTAAAACATTTTTGTTTGCTGCACCATCAGACTCCCCTTGCGTTCTTGTGATGTACTGTTTACGTACCGGAAGTAGATGGGCTGGTCTGAGGAGGAGGTGGAGCCAGCAGAGGAGGAGCTCTGCTCGCTGTAGGTTGTTTCCACAGAAGCTGTGAGGTCGGGTCCCAGACCACCAGCTGACTCCGCCTCCTCAGACGCTTTCTGGGAGGGGTCTGCTTTCACTGAAGATGTGCAGATAGAAAAATGTACATTTACCAGTCTGTCCTCAAATATATCTTAAGTAAACATTACTGTGCTAATAATTAGCATGAAGGATTGTTTTAATATGTCCCAAATGAAAATGCAACTCAGAAAATAAGCAGCAAATAAAGATAATAATACAAATATATCAGCGGTACAGCTTACCTTCAGATGCAGGGTCCACAGGCAGGTATGGGTTAACAGAAGAAGCTAGATTACTGAAAAAGTCCTTCAGGAAAAACAGTGCATCCTACAGGAGAGGAGAAAAAACAAGCATCTAAAAATCTCTGCAGATATGGACGACACTTTCATGGGTCATGTATTCAGAGTGAGACGGTCTGGATGGACAACAGCCGTTCAACAACAACAGTTCAGTCAGAGT
>JAPQRN010000002.1:15276143-15314965 GCA_037367275.1 Coranthus polyacanthus
CTTTCATGGGTCATGTATTCAGAGTGAGACGGTCTGGATGGACAACAGCCGTTCAACAACAACAGTTCAGTCAGAGTTACCTGGTCGATGTTTAGTCTTAAAGGCAGCAGGCTGACTCTGAGACAACACTCTGGACCACCAAGACCAGACTCTGGACACACCTGCAGGGCCTTCACAGTCAGCTACGACAAAAAAGGAATCCCCATGTGAGATACCAGATGAAAAGAATTTTTAGTACTTGTTTTAATTAGAAATGCACAGACTACAATTTATCTACCACTGATCATTAAAGAATATTTACATTTTCTTCAGCTGCACCAGGTTGCTGGACCTTCTCTCACTCAGGCAAATCTCAAAATGAAGTGCTTCAAGTTACTGGACTAGAGTTTTTGTGCAGATAAAGTCCATTTGAACTGCAGTATATCTCACTTTAACAAACAGGTTACTCCTATATCAACACCACAGGAGTAGCAGATGATTGATAACTCATGGCTTAGTCATGGCACTACCACACAGACATGTAATGTTCATTTCACTTGGCAAGTAACATGATCATTTTGTTCTTTGGGTCTTCTTCATTCACAGCCAAGAATGTGTTTGCGTATGTGACTGTGATGTTACTGTCTTTGTCGCCATGCACATGCTGTGAACCATCGTGCAGTTCTTGCTTGTATATTTAATGGGTGCAGAATCTAATATATCATAGACTAATTGTCCAGTCACTTATTCTGGATGATTTAGTCAGCTGATCGATTAGTGCGTCTCTGGTTTTAATATTTGATACTTCACACATAACATTATAATGGGAGGGATGTAATTCAGTCTAACACTTCTAACATCTTAGTATCCTAGTAGTGCCTCTCTGCTTTCTCACCATGTTGGAGTGGGCTCGACGTGGCATGCTCTCGCTGGTGTAGAGGTAGAGGAATTTGTTAATTTGTGAGGAGGCCAGACGGTCTCGGACCTCCAGCTCCTGGACAATAAACACTTGTCTGGAGAGTGGCTGCTCGCCACCAGGACCAACTCCGACTACAGCTGCCACTGACCCATCCCCATCCTGCCCCGCTACAACCACAGGGTAGGACTCATGCTGGAAGGAGACCTGGAGGACAAAAGAGGAAGGATACATTAAAAAGGTAAGAGGAGTAAAAAATGATATGAAGGAAAGTCAGAGTCACAAAATTACTCGCAAAGTAAAATTCAGTCAGTGTCACGTCAGCGCAGGACGCACATACAAACCTTGGTGAGCTGAATCTCCATTAGCAGAGTGTGCTGACGGCCGCTGCCTCCAGCCCAGCGCCAGGAATTCTGAGGACGAGAGGAGGCCACGGAGCGGGACGGGGAACCACGAACCCCAGCAGGGACTGAGCGACCCCTGCAAGAGGGTAGAGTGAAAGGTGGACAGAGAAATAAAAGGGTCAAATAATTAATAAACACACACAGTTAAAAAAAATTACTTTGCACGTGGGGAACTGAATCATTAGAAAACATACTTATGTCTCCTCTGTGTGTTACCTGTTTGCGTGCTGGGCATGTATGGACATGGGCTTGCCACCAAAGTCCTTGCCACCATACAGATGCCAGACCACAGAGATCTCCCGCAGCACGACTCTGCTTTGGGGCACCGGGAAGCGGCTGGGGGCTCGAAGCAGGTCTGAGCTGCCTCTCGGCCTGGAGAAGTGACTGTCTTTAACTCGGATGGGCCCCTGAGCCAGCACCGTCACCACAGGCTCTCCATCTCTGGGCTGGATGGGGGACAGGGATCACAGAGAACATTTAAAACACCTCACGTCAGGACATTTTGCGAATAAGCCAGAATATGGGTTGAAGGCAGAGCGTGAACTAAAGGGGAGCCAATGTCATCAATAAGTCATGAATTTCATCACCTGAAATTCATTTCTATTTCTCTGTCTCTGATTCAAAAATGGATCAATGGCATCTCATACGAATGATGATAAATTACAGCTAAATCAAGTGCTTTATAAATGTATCTACTGTTTCTGACCACATTTTCAGAAACAGAAATTAAATGAATGAAAATAGAGGAGCGATTTGATTTTCATTTCAAAATCCACAAATGTTGTAATTTTCCTGAAAAAGTGAACTCCCCCAAAAGCCAAGGCATAGTTCACACATTGGTTGAAATTACCAGGAAAGAAAAAACAAGCAATGAGAGAAAAATGAACCACAGTGAAGTGAGTCTATTAGACTCACAGGAATGCCCATGCCAGGAGCCTCCAGTATGCAGAAGTCGTCGTTGTCGGTGGAGCCATCTGAGCCTTCGTCCGACATCGTGTCCGCCAGGGCCTCTGTTGCTGTGGCAACCAATCCATCGAGCTCAGAGTCATCACCCTGAGGAACGGAGGCGTTGTGCTTAGGGGCTTCACCAGGAAACAGGTACACGGACACGGGAGAGCCTCTCGGCATAGAGGGAGAACCTGGACAAATGCAGAGAATCATCTATCAGTGACTTTAGACAAAACAAGAGAATGTCCACACAGTCTACAGCAGTGGTTCAATGTTTTATGTCTGGTGTGTTTGTGCCACCAGAGAACAGTCAGATAGGCTCAACTACCCCTGAACTATATATGTTTTTTAACACTGACAGTTATGTCTGTAGTTACAATATTCTTTTATATAAATCAGCTAGTTATTGTACATTTGCTGAATATGTTTGTTTACTTTGAAATTCTCTATCAAGCTACAGCAGAATCCTCTTTGTGTGACCTGTTTACTTTTACAACTGCTTTAAGCTTCAGTTCATGCCAACCCATAATCCTCGTCCTTTGTGCAGAAGGAAATATGGGTCACTGCAGAATTGTATTTAACCACATCCCGATGAAAAGTTGTTTAAAAAAGAAACATCTCTGCAATACCTGGATCTAAACTCTCCTCTCTGTGGCTTCTTTCCGTGTCAATTAAGGCATCAGCCAGATCGTACTGGTTGATCTCAGCGGTTTCAGCAGGAGGGCAGGGCAGCACAGATGCAGGACTTTCAGACAGCTGGCAAGACGAAGTATCACACATTACAGTTAGACAGTTGGTTTGTTTTATTTTTTACGACAGCATTTGCTGAGACATTCTTTTCCCACTTGGCATTTTGCACAAACCAGAAATGTGCACGTTCTAAATTGCTTCCTAAATTGCAACCAAACTCAAGCTTTGGCAAATTAAGTTACCCTGGGCGTGTGTGTCGCCTAAATGTATAAAATATAAAAGGTGCTGAACTAGTGCAATGCATCAGTTTCTACTTGTATTTTTATTCTCAAGCCTTACCGGTAGCTTTTGCCCGGCGATTTCAGTGGGCGAGGCGTGTCGTGGCGGGGGGTGCAGGTCACCCTGAGAGACCAGGTACTGCAGCAGATTGACCAGGGCGGCGCAAGAATCAGCACAGGTGTGAAGGTGAACCACATTGTTGGAGCAACGAAGCTCAAAGAGCGGCTGAGACTGGACGGCAAATGTAGAGGAGGGAAGATGGGAAGAAGTGGGGATGGTGAAAAAATAAATAAATACCAGGGACGGAAATTTACTTTAAAAATGGAAAATCATGCAGCTTTTTAACAGTAATGTGAGAAATAACGGTATTATAAAATAAAAATACACCTTAATGCTCACAACGTCTATCGGTAATAATGGATAGATAAACAAAACTGTAAACTGTGAAGAGGTAACGGATAGTGGATTTTTAAAGTTCGATATAATAACTATTAGTGCTGGATGTTGGCACTTATTTCCTGAATTGATTCAGTTCCAATTCTCAACGTCCCAATTCGATTCTATTTGTGATTTAGTTTACTTCAGCTCAACATCAGTCAATCAAGTAATTAAAAACCAAATAAATAAATAAACAGCAAGCCAATTCAAACAACCTTACTTGCTAGCAAAACGGAGACAGCATGCTTTTGGCAGAGCAGAGGTAATGCATTAATAATGCCATATTATAACCAATATCAACAACAGATAAAGCTGTCTTATACATGGTTAACTTTTGTTTTTAATAGACATCATGTCAGTTACAGAATGACATGTTAAAATAATTAGTAATTGGATATAACTCGGAGTCTAGTTTTGCTGATGCTGACAGTTTGTAAAATGTCCTATCAGTGACCTGTACTGCAAATGCACAAAAAAAAATATTTGCAGAGTTACATAACGGAGTTACTTTCTCACATTTCTGTATCTTGTTCCTGATTGGTTCAAAGCACGGCCGCATCATTGTTGAGGGTTGACATGTTTACTGTTGGTTTTGGTTCCTCAACCGACTGAAAAGTGATTCTAGTCTTAAATTGCACGTCTTAAGTCTGCAGCTATTATTGAAGGGAAACTCTGTTATGGTAGAACAAATATTTATAAACACGAACCCTGTGCTTGTTAGTGGTTTTTGAAGGAAACTTAACTAAATGATGATGTTTTGTTTAGGTTTGCAGTATCTTTGGCAGGGGTAATCATTTTTCCGCTGCGGTCGTCATGGCTGCCGAGTGAAGCCGAAGGAAACACAGGTATGTAAACAGATGGTGCTCACTCACCAGTTTGCCTGTATCGCTGCCTTTCCATGTGGTGATGGCGAGCTCCAGCAGGTCAATGTCCAGAACGCACACATAGTCTGTGTGACACACAGGCAAATGTTACTCATGTCAATATGTTTATACCAGCGGAGGCCGTTGTGTGAGAGTGCGTCGCGTCTTTACCTCTCCTCAGGTCCACGGTGTCAGACTCACATTTATCAGAGAGGTAGAGAGCAGAGTCATCCAGGATGAATCTGACGAAAAGAACGATTTTACACTTAATGTGATTTCAAATAATGTGATGCAAACCAACAGCAACATAACAACATGTCTACTTCACTGGCGTTGTTGTGCTTCTGTGAAATTAGTCATTTGTTTCCAAAACAAACAAAAAAACAATCTTGTCAAGCAGGTTTTTCTTTAGAAAAGTAATCTCATTTTAAGAAAATATATCTAAATTTGCCTTAATAAAATATTCCAGATCATTCAGAGCTAGATCTACCCAGTAACAAGCTAAAATAATGGTTGCATGGTTGTGTTTTTGTTGCTTGCAGTAAGTTTAACACAAAAGCCACTCTTTCATTCTAGTTTTAAAAAATCTAGCTGAACAAAACATTTCTTTAGCTTAATGCGAGACAAGTTATATTTAAGAATATTTTTTGCGGTGTGTGACAGTGGGACTACAGTTATTTTTAAAAAGGCACAATGTTTGCAGAGGAAAAAACAAGAACACCCCAGTTCCTGTTGTTGTGCATCTTGTTGAGGTGAACTGTACCTGAGGTGAAAGGTGGCAGTGTCCACAATGATATTACTGGACAGAGAGAAGGACTCTGCAGTGAACAACACTCGCAGTGGCAGATACAGAGGTCTGTTAGAGAGAAAAACACCTTAACACACAGTACAACATACAGTATGAAGGGGAGAGGGTTAACTTATGCTGTTTTCTGGCGTTAAAAACACATTTTTAGGTCTACCTGTAGTCGACAGCACAGGTAGCGAGGTGTGTATGGAGGACAGTGATGACGGCAGGTGCTGTGTATCCCAAAATAGGGTCATCGATGACATCCAGAAAGTCGACCAGCTGTAACAAATAAACAAACGCAGGTAGTAGGGGTGTAAGAACATAACGATACGCTTGAGTATCACAATGTTATGTTCTGTGTTACTGTACTGACTCTCAAAAATACTGTATCGATTAATAATTAATAGTTTACATGCAACGATTTGTGGCATCTATTTTTTTTGGCCTTTACAAATAATTTAACACTTATCTTTAAGGTAGATGAAAACTGTTCTGCTATTAACCTCCTCGGCAGTGGTTCTACCTTGATATTATACATTACTTGATAAAATACATGTAACGACACATTAGTACACTGCTAGATACTGATTTTTAAAGTGTTTTTGGGGTGACGTTTCCTTTTATAGACTTAAAGAAGAACGCAGAAAGTGTGTGGACGGTGAGATGACTTGTTTCTGACCTGCTCATGCCAGCTCTGATTGGTCTGCGTCATGTAATGTCTCATAGTGGCACCTTGTAGTCGGAGGGCAACTAGGAACTCCTACAAACAAACACATCACGATAAATGCAGTTTATATAAATATATAAAATCACACCATTTGCAGTATCAAAATGTGTGAGGAGGACCTACCTTCACATTCCTCTGGAGGTCGAGTGTGATTTTGATAGCTGTGGACAACATCTGTGTCTCCACCTCTCTGCCGCTAACACTGCTCACACCCACCTCTGTGGGGTAGATGGTGGGGTCCAAATGCTTTGGAGATGTGAAACTGGGCATCTCCAGCCGCTGTGGGATCGGGGTGGTTTTCACCACAGCTGTAAAGCAAGGGGAGAAACTGTGTTTTATATTTCTATTTACCATTAAATCTACTATTCAATTGAGTAAAAACACAAAATAACATTTCTAGTATTGATAAAACATTAAAAAAACAACATGGCTGAGAATTTCTTCCTGGAGCAGTCCCATTGTTTGGAGTAACCACACCTCGTAACCACATTAAGCAGAGAAAACACTGAGTATCGAAACAGGATTTCTCCAGGGGAAGGGCTGATGATAACACTGTGCTTCTTGGTGAGCAGCGGCACATAAATACTTAGAAAACCATAAACTATACGACACTATGATCGAAATCAAGCTGCTGGTGATTCGACAAGATGAGTCACAGACGATTCCATCAGCCGGTCTGAGTCGAGCTGAGGCGGGGACAGTTCATTTCAGACCTCTGCAACTTGTCTCTGCAACGTCCTAAAACAGTTTTGTCTCGATGCATTTCTTTGGTCTGAGCCGGGCTTTATTCGTACCTCGATGGTAGAGCTCCACTCGTCTGCTCTCCAGACACAGGTAATTGAGGTTAGGGTCATTCTGATGCTGCGCCACACTGAATATCTTCCCCCCTTCCAGATCGAGCACAATTTCCCCATGGCTCTGCTCCTCCTGAATTAATGGAGAGAAATAGAGCAAAGGAAATTAAATGGTTGGAGACATAAATTATCAACTGAAAATGGATACAGCTAACAAAGTTAATACAACGTATGACATGTTGCAGAGTTTATGCATGTTTCAAAAAGTTAAATTTAAGACTTTTTAAGACCATTATGAATGCAATTTAGGACCTATTTCTGTTCTCCACATGCAACAGAAATAATTTATTACATCTAAAAGTAGCTATTTTGTTCAACATTAGCCGTCACACCACATCATGACACAAAAGCTGGGTGAGCTCTGATAAATTATTATTGTGATATATTATTATTGGTTCCATGTTGGTTTTGTTTTGTAGTTTTGTTGCAGAGCAATCAATAGAATTATTTCCCCAAAACACATTCAAAAAAGTGAGACTGAAGTTAATGCAAATTTACAAAACATTAACTTCATAATACAAAACATGTTTAATTAATCTATCAAAATTTAATTATTGACATTATTGGATATTATTTTAGACTTTTTAAGGACCAGCTGACACCTACCCTATAATGTTGATATGGTTAAGATATTAGAAAAAAGCTGCCTCTTTACACATTCAATAGAAATGCAACAACATGAACTTTTCTGCTAAAACACCCTTGATTGGATCACGACGTTAAAGACAAAGCAATCGATCTGCAATATCTGCAGAGTCATGTGGTAATTCTGTGTGTTCGTCACAACTAGCAACACCTCTCATATGCAGTCATTGTTGCCATAGAAATATTGAGTATTGCAGGTTTCAACACCGAATGTCTTAAGCAAACAAAGAAGTATGATTACAAGACCTTTTCATCCGTCCTGGCCTGGAGGCGACCTTTGCCGATGATCACTGTGAGGGAGAGGAGGCTGAGGTTGTGGCTGGGACGGGGCGCTGACTGTGACCTTCCATCTGATTCACTGGCCAAGTAGAAGCGAGGCTCGTCCTCCTCTGAGTCAGAGTCTACAGCAGACAGAGACGAGACAGAGGAAAACATTAATGAGTTATTCAATTCATCTAATTTATGCAGGAAATACATCTTCTCAGTTGGAGATTCTTTTATTCTGAGGTTTTTGTATTCTGAGCATCACTGAGACAATCAATTATGTGTAACAGTTTTTAATGTAATTTCTCTGTCACACTCACCCAGTCTGAAGGCAGATTTGCAGAGCTGGAACTCGTCGTGGCGGTTGCGGTCGGGGCTGTGGGCCGAGGGCGGAGGAGGGGGAGGTGGCTCCCACATCAACAGATCATTATTAATCCTTTAGAGGAGAATGGGATAATTTACTTAGATTTAGAGAACACGTACAGACCAAAAACAACACTAAAAGACAAATTTAGTACCACTTGACCCTGTTTAGTATTCATCTAATCCTGCAGTAAAATAAATCTCTTGAACCATTCTAATGTAGGGAGCATCAAGCACTCTCAAACTTTTTTGAGGATACTTGGATGATTTAGATAAAGTAAATGGGGCTCCATTTATACTCGTAATAATAATAATAATAATTTTATTTATATAGCAGTTTTCCCAAACACAATCACAGTGCTTTCCAGGATAAAAGAAAACACAAATCAAAATAAAAAAAATTAGAAACATCACTGAGCCCACACACACGTAAGTCAAACAACTGAGCAATA
This sequence comes from Coranthus polyacanthus, assembly GCA_037367275.1. Classification (NCBI taxonomy): domain Eukaryota; kingdom Metazoa; phylum Chordata; class Actinopteri; order Kurtiformes; family Apogonidae; genus Coranthus; species Coranthus polyacanthus. The sequence continues at coordinate 15,284,756 of JAPQRN010000002.1, forward strand.
AGATGTAGGTATCTCAGTGTAGGTATTTCTATTTGATGTACATAAATATCTTACAATTAAAAAACATAAAAATATATAAAAGTATAGAAGGACACTACCAGAACAAAGTCTAGAATTTAAAAGGATACAATTGCAAAATGTATAAATAATATAGACATGATGACAGTAAAAGTAGAATACATAAAATCGATAAAAGATACAGTATTAAAAGGGGTGCAATAGTTATTTAGTAGTATTTTGTAAAACTGTGTTTTAAGATGGTGTTTAAAAGCAGTCAGCTGATCTCACACTGAGTGGAAGGCTGTTCCAAAGTCATATCTGGTGACGTACCTGTTGTAGATGCTCTGGAAGGCCTGTTTACTGGGCAACAGGATGTAGGCCAGCGGCAGACTGATGTCCACAGCACATTGACAGTGAGCAACACACTGCGCCTGAAACTGACGCATCTCTTCTGGGTCTGCTGGAATCACCATCTGCACCAGGGAGCAGGAAGGAGTTAGGCATAAAATCTGAAAAAAAACATAATCTAGGACTAGTGTGTCAGTGCATGTTTGCCCACCTCCTCTGTTTCAAACATGGTCCGGTTAGAGGAGAATGGGGAGCTGGTTTTGTCTTGGAGTTCACAGTGGCTTTCAAAAAAGGCTGCTCCCAGGTCTCTGACGAGGCCCAGGTTCATCCCACCCAGTCCTGCTGCTGGGCCTTGGGCCTCACCACCACGTACACGCACTGAGATCCTATTCGAAGAAGGAACACCTTATTGTGAAAGGTACAGTAACATTACCTTGTGATGTGGTGTAACTATACACTTTGTCTGGCTTGGTGAGGAAGAACAAGGACAACATCATTGTACTATGTTGCTATAATAATAATCTAAGAAATATAATCTAAATAATCCTTTTATTATTCTTATGATCACCAGGACTAACCTGGGCAAAGAATCCCGGTTCTTCTTCACTCTGATACAGGGGAAGGATCCTCCCTCCCAGCCCTCATATGAACCTGGTGAGAAACAACAAATCAGTTCATGATCTAAACCTTTTATAAAAGGCGACCTCTGCTGCAAATACAGACACATAGCTGTATGACAGTTACAGCTTTAATCAACCGATTCTGTCACTCAGTCTCTCTCATAATCATTTCAAATGTAAAAAATGACATTATAATATCAGGAGAAAATATGACTTTCAATGTTTTTATAGACATTTGGCATACATAAAACATTCTTGTAACTTTTCCCGAATGTTCATAATAAAATACCAGTAAACAAGTAAAATTCAACTGAAAAATGTATTGCAGTATATCCCACTTTATCTGACTGTTTACTGCTACGTCAACAGAGATGCAGCAGCAGGTGAGCGATTACTCATGGCTGAATTTAACAGCCTGGCATCGCAACCACTTAAGACACATCATTTCACTTGGCAAGTCACCTCTAATAAGTTTGTTTTTTGTGTCATCTTCACTCACAGTGAAGAATTTCCATGCAGACAACATGTTAGTGTGTGAGAATGTGGCTGTAATGTTACTGTTTGTGTTGCTGTGCATGACGTGAACCACTGTGCAGCTCATGAATGTAAATTTCTAATATATCAGAGACTGAGCGGCTGGTCAACTGTAATGGCTGATCAAGCTGAAACCCAGCCATCGATTAGTGCATCTCTGGTTTTAACTGTTTTATTACCGATTCTTAATATGCATGTGCCCAGGACTCCATGGGAAGAAGTACTGTAACAGAGAATTATTCTGCTTTAAAAACTAAACTTAAAAGTATCTAATCTTATAATTCATCAGTCAATGTGAACTCTACAGTTTGGTTAGTGTGAGTTCCCACCGTGCAGGTCGGTGAAGGACGCCTCCAGCAGCTGGGTGAGGCAGGGAGCCCAGGGCTGTCCCGGAGCGGCCTGGTCTCCCTGAAGGTCGGGTGCTTCCTGGTGCTTCAGCTCCAGTTCCGTTAGTTCGAGCACCAAAGTCTCCTGCCGCACGGCCCTCTGGGTCGGGGGCCGGCGCTTAGACAGGGGCCGCAGATCTGGAATGGGGAAACGAAGCCTGAGGACCGCATGAGGGGAGAGGAGGGAGAAGGAGGAGCACAGCTCACTGCTCTGGGTCTGAAAGACGAGAGAAAACAGGGAGAAATATCTAGTTATTGTTCAGTAGTTAAAACTAGTAGGCAGTACGGGTTAGGGTTTTTCTTAACCCTAACTCTGCTTCACTAACAAAATTACAGACATTCACACCTGTAGTTACAAACATTGACCAGTGAAGCAGAGAGTTGGGCTGCTTAAGGGCAATTTAGGGATGAATGAAGAAGTGCTTATTTAGTTTCACCGCTGGCAATTTTGTTCATGTTTGTGTCAGCACAAATATGATAGGTGAGACGTGATGGGATTATCCCCTCGGTTTGCTTTTCCCCCCTCATTGTTTTTCTGACCTAAATACAGCTCTGGAAACTATTAAAAGATCACTCCAAATTTCCAGACAGGAAATTTCAAAAACAAAGACGGCATTAGCTGATATTTTTTTCTATACACGTTTTGATATTTGACCATTTAATCTGAGAGCAGTTCTTCATCCGTCTCTTTTTCACTGTGTTCTTCATTTGTTGTTTTTAAGTGGCACCTGTGTATGTCCAGGTCCGGCGGTCTGTGTGGGGCAGTGGCTGAAGGCTCTGCTCAGGTTGCCCAGGCGACTGAGGATGTCCAGGTCCAACTCTGCGCTCAGCTCTGCCAGCTCCACCCGCACTACGCTGTCCCGTCGCACGACCCGCTGTTTACCCTATGAAAACACACAAACACGCACTCAGATCAAACACGATTTGTGACATTATGCTCCAACTAACAATACACTGAATAGTTCATGCTTTCCTTTATTTTTCTAGGCCTCAATCTCAATATTAGCGCTGTTAACATTATGCTTTTTTACTACTACACATAGCAAACAAACTTTATTTGAACAGCATATTGTGTGCATTGTACTTTACGGAAAGACAAAGAAAAACTCAAATTATTAAAAAGACCCACTTCGTTGTGATAAGCCTCTTAAAAAAGGCTCACATAAAGACTGAGTGCATACAGTATGTACCTTACGCAGGTGTCTTTCATTGAGGCTGTAGTGCAGCTGAGCACATGGCCTGGCTGCGGCTCCGACTGTGAACAGACCAGCCTTCTGGAACTGAAGCAACTAAGAAGAGACACAATTAAAGTTTGGTGAGACAAAGAAAGACAACAACAGGCCACCTTAAGAAGAGAGTAAAAAGATTAAATATATGCACAAATGTTACTAAATTTGACATCAATCATTGGGTCACGTTCATATGTGGTTTGTTTTGTGTTGTTGCAACTGAACAAAGTCATCACAATTCATGTTGTTGTGTGTGATGGTACAAATACAAAGAAGACATAGAGGACAGATGTGACATACGTGTTCATTGTGATTGGACAGTAAGGTGTTATATATGTATAATGACACACAGCGATGCTACAGTTTTGCATTACAATCCAATTAAGGAATATTAAATACATAATAAATTAAAGTAAAAAGTGCAAAAGTAAGATCTTGGCAAAAAAAAAGAAACAGATGTTTAAGTGTGTACGTGAAAACAAAGCTACATATAGAACTTATGAGATACACATAAACTCAGAGAGATTCTCTACCTCGCTGTACTGAGGTTTGCCGTCCTCCCAGAGGCACTCCAACAGTTCCAGTCTGCTGAACGAAAGGTCAGAGGTCACCGCACGATTGCTGCGTCTCCCACTCCGCATCTCACAAGCGACCTGCACTGCTGCTCCTGTCAGTCTATGGGTGTAGGGAAGAGAATGAGACTAAGTTGTTATCAGATAGCAGCAGGACATCGACCTGCTTCACACACTGCTTTTTAAGACCTTTACAAGATGATTTTTAACTACATTTAAGACTGATGTTTGGACAAAACACTTTTTTCTTATTCAAACATTGAGGGTAAACTATGATGGTACGTATATGCAGTATGTGGTACAGTGCAGAGGTAGGTTTTATGTAGGACTGTGATTATTAGACTGAGTTAGGTTGATCTAAATTTATCAAAAGGTAAGTGTAAGTATAAAGTAAAAAGACAGTATTGAGGTCAGTGGTAGTTTTAAAGATATGACTTTCACACAAAAGAGGCTTGACCCACATTGACAAAAATAAATTAAAAGATGGATAAATCAAATTTGATCAAATCAAAACTTAAGGCTATTTAATGGCTCCTAAGGCCTAATATTTCTATGTTTTTTGACTGTTAGGGATCTGCAGATACTCTAGGGGACAACTTTGTGTGTGAAACCCGAGCAATAGAAATGCACAATTTGTGAGAAACAAATTCAATAAATGCAAATGCATTTCTACCTGACGTGGGAGTGAGGACAGGCTTTAGTGAAGCCGCCTCTCAGATGGTGAAAGTCTCTGTCGCTGAACATGCTGTCCTTGAAGAAGGCTAACTCCCTGAAGAACACCTGAGACACCTGAGCCAATGAAGAGGTGCCATCAGGCCTAGTGGGCGGGTCCTCCTGGAGGAGGGTTAGGGTGAGCCCGCCAAGTGTCAGACGCAGCAGAGCGTCGGGCTTGAGCTGCTCCGCCTGACTGCTGCGTGAACGTCCTGCATTAGAGAGGATCAGATATTGATATTGATATTATTATTAGTTCTATTGTTATTATACATGTGCTGTACATTTCTCTCCCAGTAAGATGTACTTTTTGTATCTTTTTCTATATATATATATCACTCACAATTGAACTGAACTGTCACATGTAAATACTGTCACTTCTTTCTTGCAAGTGGAACAAAGGAGGATGACAGTTTAGTGCAGAGTGTTATTTTTTCCTAACACTTCTTCCAGAAAATAAGTTTGTAAATTTGTAAAGTTGTCATAAACAGGCATTCTAAATTTATACTGAAAAAAGGCAAATGTTACTAAAAAAAATGTAAAAGGTATAATCATGTCCATACAAAAACTTCACGTACCAAAAAGCAGAATTATTCTAACAAAGTCTGAGTATTTGTGTAATTTCAACTTCCTTCAGAAAACTAATATACTTTTGTTTGTTTTTTACCTCTGGTCCTGCCACTTGTCTGCGGTAAACTTGACAAACAGCCTGCTACAGGATATCGTCTGGGACAATTCACCATGCCCTGCAAATGAAAAACGAAGCAGAAAACCAACCAGACACAGAAGTTATGCACTCACTCACTGCAATTTATTAGCTGCTACATAGCATATGTTTACAAATGTGGGTTTGCTGGATTTCTTTAGAACAGCTTTTATTCTAAAAATTATTCCACAACATAAAAAATGGTAAGGTTTCAGAAATAATAAGAAAGTAAAATTCCTGGTGGTACTACTTTGAGATAATGCTTATAGTATACAGTAGTATCAATGAATTTTAGCCTATTTTGCTTATCAAAGAAACAAAGAAATCTTTAACTCAATACATAAATACACATAAACAGTACCTGTGCAGACAGTACAGACGGCTGGGTGAAGCTGGCTAGACTGTGTGTTGAAGACTCCATATCACTGTCTGACAGTTCGCTACCAGAGCGCACAGACGTCACACTACTGCTCATCCCTGCAGGGCCCATGGAGTAAAACATTTCTGCCGACACACAAACACAGAGACTACATAATTACAACAAAAACAGACAAAACCACAAACAGATGAAAGGAGCAGGTATGTTTCTGAAGACGTTTGCAGCTGTAATCTGTGAGGTAAATACTCTTCTTTTTTACCAAAGACATTTAAGTAAAATAAAGTCGTGTTTTTGCGGCTCTTTTTGATTACAAATCATTGCCATCCCTTTGGTGTATCTCAGTTAAAACAAACAATAAACAAACAAACAAACAAAAAAATCCTACCTCCGTTCTCCAGGCCGGTGACGTAGGGCTCCAGGTCAGGATCATCGTCCCACTCGTCCCTGGGACTGGAGCCCAGCTGCTTGCTGAGGTCCTCCTCAATCATACGTAGGTCATCTGAATCCAATGGACGACTGTGTACTCCACCACACTTCTCAGGCTCTGGAGGAAAAGGACAAAGAAATTAATTAATGAGTGACAGACAGAATGTATGGCTTGACATTTATGAGACATTTCCAGACTTGTCTGTGAGTATATAATCACTCCTCCTATAATAATCCTATCATGCTATAATATCATGCAGTATGAAAGGGTTTGTTCAGATTATTTGAAGTGTGGTTGCACGAGGTACCTCTCCATAGTCATAGTGTAACTTACCTACTGTAACTTTGAAGCATATGAGTACCTGATCACATTATTACAATATTAGAAATATTCAGATTCAAGACATTCCTCACAAACTTTGGTGAGATTTGGGGTGTTCAATCACAAACTTTCCTTCCATTATAAGACTTACGTTCATCACCTAAACTGAAGAAATAGAAAGGATGCCTTATTAGCCTGAATAGATTTGTTTTGGTTTAAACGTTTTTTTCTGGAAACAAAAGTGAGGGTCATTTATTTTTCATCATCAGTGAACTGGTCTGTTTCATGCTTCTTTGAACTATTTTCTAAATATAGAAATAAACTGCTAAAATGCAGAGTTTTTAGTCAAATAACAAACAAGAAAAAAGCCATTGCAGCACCTAAGCCTTCCACAAAACTAGGGAAAACCCTGAACGAGAATACACATGTAACTCCAGCGTCTGTGTCAGTGTCTCAATGTACCAGTGTCTATGCAGAGAGCTGCAAGCAGGTCTGTCAGATGGGTTATTTGATCTGGAGACAGCAGCATGTGGACACAGCCCACTTTCCCATCCAACTCCAACTGATGACCAGACGGAAAAGAGAGACACAGAAGTCAATATAAAATTCACAGATTAACGTTCCTGTCTGTCAGGATTCAAAGCTGATGTGCTCACACACCTTTGGTCCAGGGAGCATGTCGTTCTGCTTGATCTTCACTGTGGTTTCGATGAAACCGGAGCAGCTTCCTATGAGCAGTGGCTGAGACAGAGGGGCAGCCAGGGGCTTTGCCTCTTTCTGGTCCTCATCATCATCATCATGATCATCATCATCATCCTCTTCTTCTTCTTCCTCTCCCTCCTCTCCCTCTCCTTCACTAACTGTAGCTGAATCTGGACGTTCCTCCTCAGGATGACCCTAAGAATTGAAGACAAACCTATGAGCACTGGTGCAATTTTAGCTATTGTTACTTCTCTTCATTTATGTAAAAAATGAATTACATCTTGTTGGAAGTGCAAGAAGATCCACCCAGGTACACTATTTTAGTTTGGGTAAAATGTAAAAAAAACAAACATGCACAAGAGCTTTCAACTGCATTTTCACAGACAGGACACATTAGGGTTGTTATAATAAAGAGATGGTAAACAAGTATTTTATCACTGTTTTTATTAAAGAAAGAAAAATATTGGGGGAAAGAATGCTGCGTTCTATGACCTGTACCTGTACTATGCCAGTGCTGTCGTAAAACAGTTGAACGGCGCTTAGCTGGAGGATCTTGTGCAGGAAGGCAGGTGGTTGGTGGATGTCGACAGGCACGGCAGTCTGGCTGGCTGGGTCCCGCACCGCCTCATCAAAGTACTCCAGCCTGAACGACAACACAAATTCACATAAACAAAGGAAAATGCAGCTGTCAGTGAAGAAAGGGAGCTGTGTCATGCATGTTTTTGGACGAGAAACTAAGGGTTTTAAGGGAAGTCTCGTGGGGAAGTTATTTCTACCATGACTGTTTTAGCTCTGACATATAAACACTATGACAGTACATTTTCCTAGGATTGAAATCAGTTCTTCTTTTAAAAATCAAGCATCTGTGAAAGCGGGGCCTTCTGGTCACTGACCCCAAATGAACAGAAGCTTTATCAATACTCCAGGAAAACAAAAAGGGTTCAACAGTGTCACTGTAAAGCAAATTTTAAAACGCCAGCACAGTCAGAAGACACACGCGTAACGAAAGTGGTTACATGTTTTGACCGAGGAAATGTGAACAATTTAAGGACGAATATTATCTGAGTTATTAGTCAAACCCTGTAGTTTCAGCTTACCATTAGACCATTACTGACACATGTAATTAAATGCACAGTATGTAACTTGTAATTAATGCAGAAATGTCAGATATTACAGCCTTAATCAGGATGGACCACTGCAGTTCCAAAGTCAAAGCACATAATAAGTGTTTGAATTAAGGCTAAACAACAATAAATGTCTGTTGTAAATGATTAAGTCCAATGAAATGTATATAAACTGCTTGTTTCATTCAGCCATTAGTTGGAGGATATTCAGTTTACTCTAAGGAATGATAAAGAAGAAAATAATCAAATATTCCCAATTGGGAGCTTTTTTTTAGATACTTTCTTGAAAAACTATTAAACTATTAAACAACTAATTGCTGAAGTGATACGAATAATAATTAGTGTTTTATCCATAGACCTGCATGCAGTAAACTACCTGACGGTGGCCATGTTACACCTATCCATCAATGTCAAGGTCAGCGACTCGGCTGACATCTCATACCGAAGACACCTTGAGCACAGACTGCAGTTATTTGCAGCCACTGATAAAAGCTTTTTTCAGGTTAATGACCTTGTCATTATAGACCCTGTTTAAAATGAATGAGCTTTACACTGAGGATGTTGGACAAAGAGTGGAAGTGCGTAACTGTGCATGGGGCCTCGTCTCCTTATCTGCTGACACTTAATGAACCAGGCTAAGAGAAAATGAAATCTAATTCTTCACCGCTTTCCCTCCCCACCGACTGTAATATTTATTACAGCGTAACTTTACTCCTATACTGATTCTAACTCCACCAACTACATGATTCTGAAAAGTGCTGAAAAGTCAGTGAGGGGTTGAGAGCGGGGTGTGGATGAGTGTGACGAGAGTTGTTGAGGGACATCTGCAGGAATCACGAGGCACCTATGCAGAACCATATGAGGGTCTGAAAGGGCTAGTCTGAGTCTCTGTACTGCTTTACCACCTAAAAAGGCCCACCTAAAACTTTAGTTGTACATTATATTTAGAATATTTACGCTGCTTTATCGTGCCGTCATAGAGTCCTTTTCCACAGGAGACTGAAGCCCTGAAGTGTTCTTCAAACCAACCAGACTCGACCGACAATAATTTTGGTGTTTCAACACGTTAGTTCAAATCCAAACTGACAAACAAACCAGCCGATCAAAGCAGAAAAAGATCAATAATAGCAATTTTTTTCCCTCCAAAAATCCTGCAGTTCAGATTAAAGCAATACAATGGCTTCAGTTCCCCAACGGAAAACTGATTTTTAATACTATATTCATGATGTAGAGTAATCCCAAATGGTTGACTCTAAGTCAGCATCAGTGTGGGAAGGTTTTAGAAGATTTCAAAACAGAAGGTGTGTGTGCTGAGCAATGTTCACCTAGAAAATGTAGATTTTTATACATTTGCCAATTTCTGTGTGCATTTTCACCAGCGTGCATGTGTTTCATCACAATTAAGTCCTATAATTCACTAAAACAAAACAACAAAATACATGTTTCAGTGTTCAAGTGCTGATGGTTGATTATTACAATATTACTGATAAAAGGAGTACACATTTGAATCTTTCCTGTTGTGAGTGAAATGAAACAAAAAAGAAGCTGTGAATAAAACTGGACTATTTTATTTAGGAGACAAAAAAAAATATTCATGCTGAACCTTTTCTCTTTCAGCTCAGTCTGGGAGGCTTTTTCTTTTCCTCCTCTCCTCCAAACAAAGGCTGCAGATTGCTTTATGTCTTTATGACCACAGCCCATTTGTAAAAAACATTTGTTCACACGTGTAGTTTGACAAAAGTCCATTACAGTGTTATCTGCTTGTTGTAACAGTGAAATGAGGCCCTTGCTTTGCAAAAATACCAAAGACACAGACAACACTGTGTAAAGTCTCGTGTAATGTAAAATACCCAAAGCAAGTCTAATTTATATTTTAAGTCTCTTTGAGTTTAAATTACCATCAACCGATTAGATTTTGTTCTAATGAGGGCTGAAAATAAATAACAAATGCAGCTGTTTATATGTAAGATTTAGTCTTATTTTTTAAAGCACTTTCTAAATAAAAGGGGGGTCTAATTTGCCTGACATTATTTGATTAAAAAGTATCCATGTGCAATAATATAGAAAACCGAGGATGTGATACATTGAGCATGGAGAATCTTTGTCATCTTGTTTTTTCTTTCTCTTTTGCAGCACATTTTCAAGTTAATCTTGAAATCAAGTCACAACCTACCGCTTGATGTGCACCTCTAAGGCAACACCTGTTTCCAGGTCCAGGGGCTGGTGCTCGATGCGGACGATAGTGTCTAAAAAGGTGACTTTAATACGACGAAGGACTGGACACACAAACAACATGAGAGACAATAAAGGTTCATTAGCATTAAATCGCAGCTGTGGGTGCTCAAACTGGGTTTTTCTTTGAAGACATATTCACACTAGTTATTATGAGCATATATTGTTATTACAGTGGGACATTGTGGCTGCCTGTTTAGAAAATGAATACACAAACAACACACCCACACAAGCAGCTTTAGCTCACCCGTCTCAATGGTTTGTGCAAACATCTCAAGCCCCTCAAGCGGGGCGGGCGGCTCCTCGGACGCCTCCGGAGGGTCCTTCAGGCACTCCTGAGCCAGCTGCATGCTGGAGGTCATGCTTGATGACCACCCTTGTGAGTCCCATCCCCCACCTGAATGCAAACATACTGAGTGAGATTTTTTGCAGATAATTTAGGATCAAATATAAATTATGACTCATACATAGTGTTGGTCACTTTTCAATTGTCCTTTGTGACAGGACATCAGCTGACACACACGGAGATTCACTGATGCGGTATTTTAATTTAGAGATCAGGTAAAAGCCTTCAGTGACAAATCAACTAGCAGTGACATGACTCTGAACACTTGCGACCTCCGTACCCATCAGCTTGTCTGTACATTTCTTGATCTGATTCTCTAAAATGAGAAGCCCAGAAAAACAGACATTTATGTATCCTCACCTGCAGAAAGAACTGTACAGCAGGACGTGTTTGGGGAAAACAGTCATGACAACATGTTTACAATATAGTTTTAGATGGGATTTCTACAGCTGTCAATGAATTAAATTTAAGACATTTTAAGATGCTGCATTATGAATGCAATTAAGACCTATCATCCTGTCATCCTGGACTGGATCTTGGTGATGCTCCCAGTATGAATACTGAACAATATTGGGTGATGGCAGGGATTTTTCTGACTTCTCCTGCAGCTCTAATGACTTCATATCCAATATATCTTGCACAAGGTGCCATAGGCTTCACCCAAGCACTAAATCCAATCAATTTTTAAGACCTGTCCAAATCTTATTTAAGACATTTAAAGGCCTAAAATTCAGATGATTGGATTTTGGACTTTTTAAAGGACCAGCAGACACCCTGTTGGAACACTAGTTTTAAAGTGGGACAGCATGGGGAGATCTCACACAATCTGAGGCTGACTGAGGCCCGTTTGGCACAGATTAAGATCAGAAAAAAAGTTGTTTTGTTTTTTTTAGAAGAACCTACTTGTCCTGTACTTGGGTCGACATGTTATCTGTAGACCAGACACTTCTAAGGTGCAGTGATCGGTGAGCAGAGCTTGCCATGGGATGGTCACTGCTATGCTGCTCACAAAGCCATCCACTATCTCCAGGGGAGCCCCGAGAGACTCCAACAGCTCATTGACCGCCTGGTGTGAAGAGGAAGCAGTCAGTGAGTGCAAGAGATATATGAAGTGAAAGAAAAGGGAATAACTGTTTCATATTTGTCTCATCATCAGCAACAACAACATAACAGCTGACATGGCAAGGGAAATACTAATGTGTTTGGACTCTTGTGAATCATTAGAAACTTGCTAGAGTAAGAAGAGTAGTGTGAGACATAGCTGGTGAGGTGGACTGATGATGTGCTTCCCATAAGTGCAATTCCTCGAAGAAATGCGACCTCAACTGTGAGCATGACGCTGGGTTTGTTGTTGAACTCGAGTGCAGTTGCGAAACAGTGAAGGGTGCATGAGTCCGACAAAAACACACGATAGCTAAAGCTGTGGTGTAAAGTTGACAGCCACCCTCTCCCTCCCTGTGCTGTTTTTAAACTCACCCAGACATCGAGGTTGATTTCCTTGATAACGCCACTGCCGTTGTACAAGTCCAAGCCCAGCTGGTCCAAGCTCAGTCGTTCCTGCAAAAAGTGACCGAGGTAGTGCTGTAAGAGGTACCGACAGGCCCGCTTCTTGATTGAGCCTGACCAGGGGAAAAGCCAGCGAGACATAGGGCCAGAGAGAGCGGGGAGAGGGAGCGAAGAGCTGGCGGAGGAGAACGAGTACGACTACAGTCCTCTGGCAACTGCATAACAGACTAACACAAAGTGTGCAAAAACAAGGAATGAGCCACAGCTAGCTACAGGGGGCTAAGGAAGGGGCAAACCGTAACTCTACTTCTCCCCTAAGGCTGACACAAAAACTCGAAAATCCTTTGTGTCAGGACCGATGAGAGCCACACGCGACTTGACAAGGCGTTACTCAAAAAGTCCGCAGCTGTCTCGGTTCATATTTTCGGTACGTTTATGTCGAATTGAAGCGGCAAGTCCTGTTGGTGCGTATCTCTTGTTCCAGGGTTGTTTATTGTTATCATACGCCAACTGATGGTATGGCGAAGACGTCCGTACGTGCTGCGTCATCACGACGACAGAGAAAATCCGGAAAAGAAAGACATGACCCTATTAGGCCGCCATCTTTGTACGGTCAATAGTCAGACTTCTGGATTCTTATTTCAGTTAGTAGGAAGAGGTTTATTGCCAAGTAAAATCTTCACAATATGAGGAATTTGTCCTGGTATATCGCGAAAATATATAGAAATAATAAGTAATAGAATTAAGGAATTAGAAGTAATAAAAACAAGTGCTTTAAATTTAAGTTAAATACAAAAAAGACATAAACATAACATTTACAATACAAAACATGGAAGAATGTAGTAGAAATTATACAATTTATCTGTTTTGGGTTTTTTTTAAGTAGGAAAAAAATGGATAGGTTCTGCAGGATTGTGCAAATATGGGCATGTGCAAAAAAGTTGTTCAGAAAAGTGTGATGAGGTGTCAGCAGCATGTTTACTGTACAGAGGGGATATGTGCATTAATGTTACACATACAGTGGGGTGTATATACAGATTGTCTGTAGGTGGGGGTCCTGGGTGACGATGGTGCCCAGGAAGCAAAAAGGACTCAATAGCGACGACCAGGGAGTCTCTCAGGGTGATGGAGGTGAGCCAGGCTGAGTTTGTCCTGAAGTCCACAACCATCTCCACTGTCTTTAGAGCCTTGAGCTTCAAGTTGTTCAGCCGGCGCCAGGACACCAGGGAGTCAGTCTTTCACCTGTAGGTAGACTCATGCCCATCAGAGATGAGGCCTATGTGGGTGGTGTTGTCCACAAACTTCAGGAGTTTGACAGACTCATGACTGCAGCTGTTGGTGTTCAGGGAGAAAAGCAGAGGGGAAAGAATGCAGTCTTGAGGGGATGGTCTGGGGTTTAGAGAATAGCTTTACTGCATCTTCTACAGACCTGTTGGCTCTGTAGGCAAAGTGCAGGTGGGATCTGATCCATAGTCATTGTAGCTGATCAGCATAGTGCTCCTGGGTGGATGGAGAGACAGAATCCTGCCGAGGTCCTTTGTCAGGGTTTAGTCTCTTGAAGAGTCTGTTAATATTATTCTCCTGGATGGAGAAGGTTGCCATTGTGGAAGGGGAGGAAGGGGCCTCTGAAGTGGGCATTTCTGGAGAGGTCCTTGTTGTGATGGGGGGAGGTGGAGCTGATGAATTAAATCACGGGGGATGTTGTCAGGGTTGTCCCATTGTCTTTCAAAGGGACAGTAAAACCAGGCAAGATATTAGCAGATTGGAGGGCTTTAGGTTTGTAGTTGGTAACCTGAATGAGCCCTTTCATACAGAGGCAGAGAACTGGTGTACAGAGTACAGTTGCTTACCTTTTTTTCACCTCTTTGCTAAACCTGTACTTTGCCTGAAGACTGGCCGTCTCCACTCCTGAATGCTGCTTCTTTCTCTGACCTTAGCTGTCTGAGTTTGGCCGTGAACCAGGGTGTGTCATCGATGTAACTCAAACTGGCGAGCGATGGTACACCGCTGTTTTCAAAGAAGCTGATGTAGGATGTCTCAGCAGACTGTTGGTAGCAGTCCTGAAAACATCCCAATCAGTACAGAAAATAAGATGCAGCCACGGATGGTATATACATGTAGTTTTAGATTTACCTCATAGCTAAGGATACCTACAAAGCTGTGTGTTGTCCTAGTGGTTTAAGACACATGCTATATAACTGCAACATCCCCGTTTTATTCTGTCCAGGGATTACTGCTGCATACACACCATGGTCTTCTTTGTATAGAGTTCAGGCCTTTATACACTGACGGCATTATGTTATATTAGTGTGTAATTATATTAGTTATCTGTATGGTTTTCTCCATATGTCAAGTGTTTATGGTACTATCTATGGTCAGTTCCCTATCACAATGTAAATGAAACCCCACACATTGACTGCATCTGTTTTTTTGCTTTTGTCTATTATCACTCTAGCCAAAATGTTTTTTTTCCCATTTCTGTTGATGTATATAATGTAGAAAACAGGACTTATATTCCTACTGGAACATGTATAAGGTTTAATAAAGTTGGAGGAAGGAAAAAACTACTATAATGAATAATTTTAACTATAGAGATCGAAATTCTCAAGATATTTCTTAGTTTCTATGAGACTATTTGTACATAGATGAAGGCCCAATCTTCTGACCTCACAAACCACATTTCCTCACAAAAACATTTTCTCAGGAAAATAGCTCTGCAACAGCTGGTGTAAGAGGACAACACTTACTCTTCCTGTCACGCACATTTAACTTTGCAGAGATGTTTGTTTTGTTCTTTTCATAACACTGTTTAGATTAAGAATTCTATTTACAATATAAGGTAAATGCAGAGCAGAAATGTTAATGACCTTAATTAACTTTTAGGCCAATTATTTTCCACGCAAACATAAAACCAAGCTTTATGCATTTTTACCAACTCTTCATCAGCACTATCCCCCCCCCCACATATTACTAAACCGATCAAAAGCTTATCAATTGTATAACAAAATATTTTATTGTTGAACATAATACAGAAGATGAACAGAAGTTGCACCACTGGCCACTGGACTTTATTCCTATAACAATGTGTGTAGTGATCTCTATACAAATGGCTAAAAACTAAGGTTACAATGACAATCAAAATTGTATCATAACATCAGTCTTTAGGTAAAGGTTGTGACATTTGGCTGTTAAAATAAAACATCAGTAAACACAAATGTCAACTTGATCTACATTACTTTTAATAAAACAAAAGTCATGATAAAACAAATGCATAAATAAAATGACTGCAGATTTTATTTCACAGGAGAACGATTTAATCCTTCATTTTATGAATGCAACGTCCGGGATCTTGCCTTCAGTCTGCAGAAAGAGGAGAGGACAGTACATTTTGTTGCCTTGCCATTACAAAAATCAATGTTTTATTATATTAAGCAAACTAAAAAGACTTCTTACCCTTAACTGAGTGAAGATTTGTGCTGCTCTGTTGAAATCCCACTCATTGTCCTGCAGACACCTGGAACAGAGATGAACCATTTCAATATTCTGCGTTAAATGATTTCACGGTTTTAAATTACATGCTCAAAAAGCAGGCTTACTTCTGGGACCATTCCAGGTTCATGCCAGACTTCTGCGAGAAAGCCGTGAGCATCTCCTGCTGTGGTGCGGTGAGAGTGGGGACAGGACTTGAGGATGGAGTGGGGGCGGGAGCTACAAATGCTCGACGGATCTCTTCTGTTGTTGCCATTCGGATGAAAAGCTGGTCATTCACAATGCACAGACTGTGGAACGAGAGTAAACCATCAATTAAATGTAAACAATAATGTAAATGTAAATAGCTAAAGACACCTAAAAAACTGTAAAGTGGTTTGTTGGCATAGTGGTTTAAGATGTTATTTTACCACAACGTGACCCAACCCAGAGATGTTTGTCTTCATGTCCACTTCATTTCCTGATGACACTGTTCACACTGTTCTTACTAATGTAGTACTATGAACCATGTATTTCTGTAAGGGAGTGACAGGAAGATAATACACATCACTGGGAGCTTACACTTACCCAGAATTTCCTGCAGGGACAGTAATGAAAACTCGAGAGAAAGCCATGGTGGACTCGCGGGATTTCCCATCAACCGCAACTGAAAAACAGATGCAACACAAATAGCAACAAAATCAACACCAGTGTCCTCACAGGAGACAAGAACAAATTTTTTAATCAGGAGTAACAACTCGCCTTCTTTGAAGACTCCACTGACTGTGAAAGACAGTAGTGTGTTCTGAAAACGGAAAATATTTTGTAGAATTAGTACAGAAAAATTACTTTTCTTTGACAAAAACACTGGTCGACAGAACACACTGGAACCCACCGTGTAAGTGTTTACATCGATGGTGAAAGAGGCAATGTCATGTTGAGTTTTGGGCAGCTCGTTGAGGAAAGCCACCACATTCAGTCGAGTGTGCTTCAGTAGCCGAAACCTTATCGCTAAAGGTAGTACATTTTTAGAGAGGTTAACATCAGAAGGCATCTCAAACAACACACAAACAAAAGCATTTAGTCTTCAGACTGACAGGTCCAGAGCTGAAAAGGTAAACTCACTGGAGTCTTTGATCCTCTTCAGGTTTCGACTGTCTTTGTGATACTCCCCTAGACTGCTCCTAAACACAAGAGACAAAGTGTTCAAATCAACATGAATACAGGAAGTCATGATCGTAATCATCATATTATGCAATATTGCGCATGTTTGTATTTTCTTACCTGGAGGGGTTCTGGGTGGAGTAAGGTGTTGTGAGGGATAACGATGCCCCATCATGGTAAGCATCCAGGAGAGGCTGTCTGTCCGCTGAATCGTATATACTGTAGTACCTGCAAAACAGCTGCATGTGACTCCAGTTAAGTTTCTTGAGTGTCTCTCTGATTGCTTCCACAACCCTTTCTGAGAACTGTACATGTAAAACATGTATGAGAATCAGTGCTTGCTAAGCTGTTTAGTAGAACTGAACTGAATTCCTTTACTGTCATTGCACATGAAGCACAACGAGATTAAAGAAGAAACTCACTGTTGCAGGAATCGGAGAATGATAGCCTTGATTTCATCAGACCCAAAACAGCTGCCCTGGATTGACAAGGAGGAAAAAAAACTTTCATCTAATGAAGGGAAATGCAGCTGTGAGACGCAGTGTTCACATATACTTCTTGAGTTACTCAACAATATTACTACCTCAGAGACTTTACCCTGTACTTCATGTAAGCACTGGACATGTACAAATGGGTTTGAATTTGTGTAGAACACACTCAAGTAGCCAAGACAAAACACGTTACCTTGCACGGGGGGATGGTAGTGCGAGTTTCCACATCAAATCCAATGGGTGGGGGGAGATCATGACCATCCTAAAAACGAACAGCACGAGGAAGATACACAAGACAAAAACTGGTGCCTGAGTCTGCTGCTTTGTATTCTTTTTATGGATACTGCCATTTGTTGCTTGAAAAAATGTATTGTTTCAGATTTCCAGATCTGAGTCCGTATACTGCTATCCATTCAAATGTAATAAATCAAAAAAGAGAGGATGGTGGTAAAAGGTTACAATGAGATTTAATGCGTTAACTCACCAGTTTGAGAAGCCGAGGAAACCTCTCCCGCACAGCACTGATACAGGAACAAAATCAAGAGCAGCACTGTTATCATCACAATCTGAACCACACACTCATAATTATCATCATTACTACAGATAGCACCCTCAGTCACACCTGAGCCTCAGTTCATGTTCATGTAATCTTATGAGGCTGCCTTGTCAGGAACATTTGGGAGAATAAAGCCAAAGTCATTAAGAGATTGATGAAAAAACGAGTAGGACTACAACCAGTGCCAGAAGGGTTCATTTTAGTATCAAAATAAATCCAGAAATGGATTAACGTCTACAATCGTTTCTTCCCTTTTAGTGTCATGCTGTGCCCTTTAACAATTCTCCCACCCCAAAGTGTACTTACCAGCAGGTATACTCACCCTCTCCCCCATTATGGAGATATACACAGATCTGACATGGGGAGGCAACACAAGCACACTTTTCTAGGATCACACACATACACACATGCAGGTGCCCACAATCTAGAAGACTGTGCTGGAGACATCCATTTTGAATTTTATTTGAATAAATAAGATTATGCATTGCTGGGAGAGAGGTGGTTATCGCCTGTCTCCTGTTAACTTCCCCCCTAAGCTGGCCAAGATGTTGAAGAACAGACGAGTCTATGTCACAGAAACAAAACAGGGTCTGGGTAAAAAAAAAAATTAAATTCACACAGACATGTGACTAGCACAAGATGTCTAACATTCAGAAGAAGTGCCAATCACTATGTGATCACGTTTATCAGAGTGCAAACCCATGATTATCAGCAAAGGAAGACAACCTGAGAACAAAGCTGAAAAAATTAAAGAAAAGAGAGCAGGACTCAAGTGAGCTGGACCCAGCTGTCCATCTGCCATCCTACAGCCGTCCCCCACTGGAAAACAGTCAGCAGTTATCTAATGGTCACAGAGAATGTGTCCATCTGTATTAGGATTAACTGAACCTTCTGGTCTTTTCTTTTAATATTTAAGCCTAATTTTGGCCCAGGTCTCTGGTTACAGAGGGACTGGGAGACTATAACACATTCTACCAAACTGAGCAATGTCTACCCTGTTCTGCCTGTTTCACTTTGAGCTTTGTGTACTGGTCACAGCCATCAGCAAAATGGAAGTGGAAGTTCACTTTTTATCTTAATTACTCAAGCAAGACTGAGCTTCAGTTTCCAGTTCAGAACATATTTTCTTCAGAGGTAAGTTAACGGGATTTAGCCAAACTCTGTCCACTTGATTCACTGAACAGCAGAGGCCTGTTTTGGCCAAAGAAAACCAACCGAGTACAAGAGACAACTGCTTTTTCTCTTTGGCTCATCACTGGTCATCGATAATGACACGTAGAGTATTCCCCCTCCACCTCAGCCCAACAGCTTCTCCTGTGCGGTCCCGTCTTCTTCTCGTTTCATTCTCAGTGAGTCAGTGCTCACAGGGACTGAGGCCGAGTAATCGTGACTGTGCCTGCCTTAGGTTGTCCCGGGATTTGGAGGTGGGATCTTACCCGTCATGGGCTATCCAGCCTTCCATACTCGCCTGATACAGGGTGCTGACTGGGCAGGCTGCTATGAGGGGAGAGGAAATCATTGGCTGTGCATTTTCTTTGTTTCATCCAAACATTTGTCCAGACAACTGTGGATTGTCTTCTCTCTAATAAACAACCCACACTTTGTACAGCACTGCTCAAAAAGTGTTTTAGTTTTGTTTCTTATTTTCAAAAGCTCACACTGAATTGTGTAAGAGGACTGAACGTCATCTTTTGATAAGTGCGACTTCTCAGAGTTGCATATCACCAGCATTGTGTTTTTTTGTTTTGTTTTTATAACTATATTTTAAGGGGTGAGAGTTTAGGATGTCAGCGGGGGAGAGCTGGGTGCAGCATCACTGAGAAAGAAGCACAAAGCAGAACAAAGATTGAAAGGATGTCCCTGAGAAGCTGAAGAGGTGGCAGTTAACGAGTTGGCTGTTCAAACTGTAGAATTTAGGCAACTGAAAGGAAAATGATATGAAACTGTGACGCAGTTAAATGTCCTCAAAACAACTATTAGGAAAGAAGAAATATTAAGTTTGCAGGATAAAAAGAAAGTGTTAAATAACTGAGTGGGAAGAAACACCATCTGTTAAACTGAACTAATTACTGAAATAAATGAATCTGTTGCTTTTCTCCTTTTCACTCTCTTTCATGCTAACACACACACAAATACAGAAAAGAATGAAAATCAGGTGGTGCTGCTTGGTCCATCCTATTACTGGAGAGATAGGTTTAGTTATTGCGTATGCTTCGGCCACACACACAGTCTTCTTTTGTAGTACACTCCCAGGAAATACTCCTGGACACTCTGATCACAGTCGCTCACAGTCGCACCACTTTGCCTACTTCAAAAACTCCTCCCCTCATCCCCCAAATTCGCTGACTGACCTGATGTATGAAGCCTGGTCCTTGAAGAGGTCGCACAGAGGATTCCTGTTCAGCCACAGCTCCACCAGCTTCAGGCCTTTCACCTTGTCCAGCTCTCGGTCTGACTTTAGCTGACAATGCACAAAAAAAAAAAAAAAATGTTGGTGTGCGAGTAAGAGATAAAGCACAGACATGTTTTATACTTTATCCACGCACCAACAGTCTCACCTCATTGTGGGAAAGGTTAAGAGTTTTCAGATTAGGCACCTTGGTAACCAATTCAGCTAGTTCATCCAATTTGTGAATACGGTTGTTACTCAGGTTTAAGCTTGCCAGCTGTCAAAAGTCAAAGTTGACGAGTTAGTGTAATATGCTAACAGAAAACAGTGTCACTTTTTTGAGACAAAAGGGTTTACTGTATTGATGTTACCTCTGGAATGTTTTCTTCAATGATCTTGATGACTGCTTCCATATTTGTCTTCCTGTTCAGGATAACTTCAACATTCTGGGACACCAGATCTGTCACAAACAAAAAATACCATTTACCTACACATCTGTTTTAGTGAAGTCTATTAAGGTCTCTCTAAAAGAAAGACTAAATTAAAGTTGTGAAATTTCACTACCTGTTTTCAACAATGAGAAAAGGTTCAATATCCTATGTAATGAAGAGGATTTATGTGAAAGTATAATTACCTGGATCTGTTCGGATGTTGTTCAGGTCAAGTGCTTGTTGCGAGCCATCAAAGCGTTTTGCCATGCATTGCTGAAAGATAAACAGCCAATATGAGAAGCAGTATGTGATGCGTAAAATGACATGAACTTCTTTGTGTACACTGGAAATGAAAATAGGATCAAATAATTTATTTTTTTTTTTAAAAAAGAGTAAAAAGAAATGACCGGGACTTGCGTCTTAAAAGGAATTCCACTAACACTTGAAAAGTGATGAAATTCCCCAAAAATTCCCCAAATTCCTTAACGCACTTTCACTTATGTAAAACCAAAGGGCAAAGCTGATTGTGCCCTGCTTAGATAGGTGCATTATCTAAGGGAATACTATGATGTACTGAGTGATTTGAGTGAAATTATTATTATAGCCCTATTCAAACTCATCACTTATCATTTCCTTTAAGCTCACCTTCAGGTGCTCCAAGTGTTCAGGCTTCAGATCAGAGAGGAGGAAAGATGGAGGAGGGCTGGGGTTCACATGCACTTCCACCTGGAACAAACACCAGGTAGTGTTAGAGAAGATTAGTGAGTCACCAATCATCAACTAAGATTAGACTAACTAATCCAGTTGCAGATTAGAACAGAGTATTCGTGTGTCCTTAACTACCAGTCAAAAATGTAGTGATAATGTGTCTCAAATACATTAAAATTATTTTGTATTGAACTATGATAGACTTTTCGTAGTATTCATAATCTGGATATTCTAATTATACCAACATACCTTATAACCATCTGTGTCTGTGATCTTGTGAGAACATTTGTGCAAAGCATTGGCAGCAGAGGAATCATCCACATAGAAATGGACTCTGTGATGGTCAACGTGGTACTGGATACATGATAGAAAAGAAAGTAAGACTACATGAAGATGCATCTAAACAAATTTTCGGTTTAAAATGTGTCTTTCAGCATTAATAATTATGAACTGATTCATGTTTAATATTATTATTATTATTAATGGTGCTAAACCTTACCTGTACAGGTGTGTAGGGTACTGAACAGATGTTCTGAAGAGCTGTCAATAACCATTTTTTGTCATGTTTTCTTCCGTGGGGTATCTGTCAAAGACACAAGAAAGCAAACCGTAATCGTCAAGTTGCGAGTATGAAGGATGAAGTATGAAGCCCTGTGGCAACTGTGATAATACGCACCGTTACTTTGTACCAGCCTGACCGATTCTTCCCTCCTCCTCCACCGCTTCCTCCTCCACGGTCACCTCCTCTGAAGCCACCACCTCCTCCTCTACCACCTCCTCCACCTTTGCCTTGTCGTCGGTCTCTGTCAAACCTTCCATCTCCTTTCCGAAAGGGTCTTCCATAGGGGTTGCTGAGAAAGACGAGAAGAACGTATGCTGAAACATTCCACATTCTTTCCACCACAGAAACATTTCCAAAGACCAAACAACTCAAACATACAAACTTGAACTTACAAATGCAAAAACATCAAAGCAGTAAAAAAACAGAATGTAGCAACTTTCATTTGCATATTTCACACAGTACCTCCCTCTGTTCAGTATCACTGAAACCAAAATATGACTATACACAGATTGGACACACAAGTGTCACACTTTGTGATTATATAATTGCACAGGCTGACACTGCAATTTGATTAAATGTTCAGCTCTACTTTTAACCAGAAGAGCCAGAGTCTTTCCACCACAGATATGTTCTACATGGGTGATATTTTCCAGTGGCCCAGTGACAACCAGTGTAGAAATTCCTGTTGTTTTAAGGTAAGTACCAAGCCCTCAGTGTATACTTTTGCGTGTCTTGGTCCCAGGTGCATTTACATTCAATGTTCCTTAACTGGTCTTTTGCTAAACAAACATTATAAATGCACTTCCTTGTTAATGAAACATCCCACCCAGCTTTTCTTTTATGACTAAATTGCAACCTTTTATGGCTACTTCACACTGTTGAAGTCCTGCAGTCAAAATGGTATCACATCACAACAGTATCATCCTCAGCCATGATGATAGAACATAGATACTACCAAAGAGATTTAAATATTTCTTTAAACTCTATCTCTGGTCTACAAGTCAACCATACAAACTCAATACACACAATGAGCTGATCCTATTTAAATAACATAATCCGTATGAAGCAGAGACACGTAAACCGTAAGAGTGTTTGACATACATGTTTGGAATATGAGTCCCTGGTCTGAGTGAACAGTATTAGCAGTGTTTTATTTAAAGCTACAGTGCTTGCAGTGTGTTTTTTTGACATCACTGGGCAAAAATCCATCATTACCTTGTAATTCAAGTGGTCTGACCAGAAACAAGAATTCTACCCACTTCCATGGACTAATCACAGGTGTTTTAGGTAGGGGGGTTACTACACAATTGAGAGCTGTAATAATCTATCACTGATCAGATTCAGTCAGATAGGACACAACTGCTCTACTCTGTGGCTCAACACAAAAGCTTGGAAAAGTGGCTTTTCTTTTCCATAGCGACGTGAAACAGCATCATGTTGTCTATCTTTATATTTAATCTTTTGATTTGGACAGAGAGGACAGAGCAGCAGAAGGAAGGCAGATTTTGGCTTCTACAGATTTAACTATTTTATCAGTGGTGTAAAACCAGTCAAACAAAACCTCCTCAAGGTGACTTTACTTTTGAAGTTGATTTTCCAGAGGTACTTTCAGTGTGAGTAGAAGACAAACAGGCTTAGTATTCTGCTCTCTGGAAATATGCACACGGTCAAACTTGTTCTACTTTCTCTTCCTGTGGTTGATTGTGGGATAATTTAGAAAAGTATTTCTTCAGTTTGTTAAAAATAACATTTCTGCCTCAAAGAAGAAGCCATGTCCATCTTATATTAGTAAAGTAAAAAGAAAAACGAAACATGTGATCACAGATTTATAGTGTCAATATAACTCAGTTACACTTACAATCTGTGCTGGGCATTGCTGTCCTGAGAGCTATCGCTCATAGTTACATCTTCATCGTCTCCAAGCCTAGACCGAGGTCCAGGACCCCCAAAGCCTCCCGAGTGGCCTCCCCGTTGGCGGTCTCTGCGGGACCTGTCATATGACCGACCTTTGTGGGAGCCTCTGCCTTTGCGGTTGCGATTGAACTGTGGTGCAGTTCTATCATCATGCTCTGAAGAAAGAAACAAAATTAAAAATATAAACACACAAGACTGAATAAACTATTAATTACAGAACAGAGACTACACTTAACTATAACAAAGTACTCAAACTCTTTTTTTTTACATTGGAAATGACTTACAGACCAAACAATTGTTCACTTGTAGGAGAAAAACAAATCTTTAATGTACTGTCTCTGAGATAAAAAAAAGTTACTGAAACTTATGCATCAACACTTTTAATCATTTCATTTTGTAAATTTGCCTTAGGCAGGATTCAAAACCCTGACGTCTCATTATCTATAGAATTTCGTTATATTCAACTTAACGCTAGGACATACTGTGTAACAATATCTATAACAGAAAATAAGTTGCCAAATAAATATTTATATCCATAAAACATGAATAAATCTCGCTGGTGGCCGAGATACAATTTTACCTCCTGGGACCATGAAACCAGCGCTTCTGACCTCTCTCCTCACCAGAAAGTTATCACGGTCTGAGGAAAAGCGGTGAAAGTTGTACAGAAAATGTTAGCTTAGCGACCAAGTGAGAAGGGCTTCTTACCATTGTAGTAATGCCCGCCATCCGCCATATTTCTGCAATAGTGTTAGATAAAAAAAAAAGGCACAACCCTGGGCAAAAACAATATCTACAGGGTCTCGGTTCTCTCATTCACAGGATACAAAGGCTAGGGTGTTGAAGTAGCTCCAACATATCAAGTCCTTGAACACAAAGGCGACCACGACGTGATCACAGTCAGTGCTCTTTAACTAGCCGTAGCCTTAGCTTAGCTTAGCTTTGTAACCTACTGCGTGTTGACGGGCAGACAACGGAACTACAAACGGTCACGCATTTTCTCTTCCGGGACTAGGACAATAGCGCGGCGGATTCAAACAAAGCTAAAATAAACAGCCAGCAACAAAGTAAAGCCGAGCAATTAATTATCTAGTTAAACAAAAGATAATACCCTTTAACGATCATGAAATGACCCTGCTCATGGTTGCGTTGTCTTAATATTAATGGTTAATATTAGCTAAATTTAACACGGACAAAGTAGATTGACGTTCCCGGGAATCGTTTTAAACTTAGACATCTCAAAAGGAAACACAATAATAGTAAATTTGGAGGTATAGTGGAGGATTAAAAAAATGGAAATTGTGAAAAATAGCTTGATTATTGTGGCTAAATAATTTATCCACAAATGTACATTTGTTAATACCAGTCTTAGTCTTCACGAATGAGTCACTACCTCTGTCTTTTTTATTTTTATTTGTTTCGTTATTTATATTGCTTTGTGCTCAGTCAGTTGTGCAATGTTTGTACTTTGTTGGCAACTTGATGCTATATTTGGCAAACTTTGATCATGAATGAAAATATTTCAAATAAGATAAATTAATATTACAATGAAAAAAGGGAAGAAAAGGGAGACTAGAGGTTTTACAGTAGTGTGAATGATTACATGATGTCTGACCTACCAGCATGCAATAAATATATTCATGGTCATTAAAATACTCTCAGTATATTCCTACAGAACACTATTATTTTCATAAAGCTAAATGTTAAAGAGTACATTAACAGGCTCTTTAAAAGCAAAAGACTAATTTTTCTTACTTCAGTAAAGGTTAAGACTGGAATTGTTTTTGTAATTTTTAGTAATGAAGAAAGTAGAGCAAAGCTGTCAAAACCCATTCAGTTAAATAAATACAGATTTATTTTATCAACATTTTATGAGGCCAATCCATGTCCACAAAGCTGAAGGCATCCTTTTAATTTACTTACTTCTTGTGGCTTCAGACTGGTGTTATCCTGTTATCCACAAAGGTTAAACTTAAAATGCAAAATAACTGATTATTCCACATCTAAACCACATCAGACCAGGTTCACATCTAAAACCAGTATTTTTTAGACTGCTCAAATCCAGACTAGATCATCACAAAGAAGATAGAAACTCAGTTTCTGATTTGTGAAACCTATGTTCTGTTTTGTAAAAAGACCACATTAGACCAGCTCCAGATCTCAAATTCTCTAATTTGGTCTAGATTACAAAAAAAAAAAAAAACAACTGAAAAATATGTATTTTGTGTTTTTACTGTGTGTTTAAAGTCTTTAGCCCCTATAGGATAATCTAGTCTTGTCTAGATCCACTAGATTATACATAGTGGTGTTTGATCTGGACCTGGTCTAATGTGGTGCAAATTTGGAAAAAAAGATAGTTAAATCTCCATTTTTGTGTTTTCACAAGGTCAATAAAGGTTTCACAAATTTGAAAGTTGGTTTCAGCAGCATTGCTTAAAATGTTTAACACACTTTTACAGCATTCAAAGATGTTAAAGAGAGAATAGGTTGATCAGAGCAGTAGATTAAGTTTCCTTTAATTTTGCCATTTACTGCCATTAGAAAGCCAACCCCAGTGTAGTTTTTGCACAAATGGGACCTGGATAACCAACCTGTGTATCCCGTATTTACACTTCAGAGGACAACAGGACATCACTGTATTTAAGTAAACTGTGTGGACATGGATTTGGTCATTGAGCAGGAAGTGTCATCCCGCCACCAATCAAACAGCTCATGTCCATTCACTATGTTTAACTGCACTATCCTCTCCATGCTAACTTTTTTTTTTCTTAAACAAAGGTTTGACGCTAATCCACGACGTCTTGACTGAATACCACCGAAAATCGATCCAAACTGAGGCTAATGGAGGATAACGAGAGGTCCATACTCACCTTGATTCACCACATGTGTGGTCACTGCCAGGTTAGGATACACTTGGTTTGGCTTACTTCTCCGGATGAAGGTCAAACGATCCATCCAAAAAATCCCCTTCAACCTCAGCTTTTAGCACACTGAAAATAACCTGCTATTGCGCCCAAAAGGGACAAGTACCAGATGCTACATCAGTTCAACCGAACAGTAAACTTCAAGACTTCTTCACAACTTCACCAACGGGCTCACAGCTAGCTGTTAGCTAACTTTGCTGTTAGCCAAGCGGGATGTCTCACTGGACTGGGTTCACCAACACAATTTCACAATTATTCCTATATTTTAGTTTAATAAAGTAGTAATGTTGTTGTTAATACGGAAAATAGTAGTTTCTGCCTACTGTTAGCTGTCTCGGTCGAGGTCAAACTGTCCCGCTCAGTCTCCACAGTACGAACAACAACATGGCGCCGCCTGTTGGACAAATTTGAACAAAACGCACTTAACGACGGAAACAAACGAATCTGCTTTTTGACTCCGGTAAAATATACCTACTCAGTTACCACTTTATAATTTACGAAGGAGGATTATGGCCGCACTGAAGATAAAAAAAAAATCTGACATTTCGAGAAAAAAAGTCATAATGTTACGAGAAAAAAGTCATAATGTTACGAGAAAAAAGTCATAATGTTCGTAATAATTATACCTTAAAAAACCTTACCTCCTTTAGGGCTGTATTATGTTCGTTTAAGGCTGTGTAAAGAGGATTGTGGTAATTTTTTTTTAAAGCTGCTGTGTTTTGGTGTTGTTCAAATGCGTTGCACTGTGGATAATTACTCTCACCGCTGACACTGCAATCGATGCCTTTTTTAAAACTAAACATACATACAGAGTACATGTACATGCGTCTACTTGCGTGTACTTAAATTGACTGGCGCTTTGCACAGAATACTTACGGTACTCCGCAAGTTCTATCCACGCACAGGAGGCATACTTTATCATATATTAAAGTTATAAGGCATCTTTGAGTAAACTTCGAGTATCATTTAAGTATCTCGAGGCGGAGCCGCGTGTCCTCTTTTATGGGATTCAAAATATGGTCACCCTTTCTTATGTGAAAGTTATTTTATCATTACTCTAGAGTCCCCATTTGTCTGGTTTCTTTTTCTTTTTCTTTTTTTTTTTTACTTCTGCAGAGGAGTATGTTTAGATTTTTTATTTGACTTTAGAGTTTTGAATTTACTGGAGCTACAGTATGCTTGCTTTCTTTTTTTATTTGGTTTGTCTTCTGTGCATCTGTTTGTTGTGCTAAATTATGCCACTATAGATATTTCAAATGAGACACAAGAAAATCGATGACACGAGAATATGAAAAGTGAGCGAGCAGGGGCATTGATTGTTTATTTTTCTTATTTAAAACGGTTTGAACTCTTACTGGGAAAACACACTGAGACCAGTAACATTTCAGCTGCATCTTTTGAAATAAAATCCCTAATAATATAAAATGTGATTCATCAACATGTCTTCGTTTTTTTAAATTTACAAACATGCATGTTTTTAAGATAGATGTACTTATAAAAGCCTGTTTTATAGGATAATTATTGAAATAATTGTTCCTATATGTCTATGAATCATAATAAGTGTCTTAAATGTCTTCTGCTGCTACAAATAACCTTGGTAGGGACAATAACACAGGAGAGATTTTCTTGACCAAGGACAAGAAAACCTCAACATATCAGTAAGAAAACATCAAAAATATTACAGAGCTTATGTCTTACAGTTTTACCACAGTTCTTTGAGTTATTAAAAAACAGAACAGAAAAGAAAATCTTAAATCCCATGAGTCTGGTTTCTAAAAAAACAACACTGACTCCACTGTTATGGTGTGTACATGCCAGATGTACAAATGCACAACATGAGCTGAGCTTAATTACAGTATCCTCCACCCCTTGTCCTCATCTCAACCACCAAAGACGAGATTTACTCTTTTCAGTTTTAGTTTGGACACATTCAAATCATCATTGCCATCATCATATCACTAATGTGACCCATCTGTCTTTTTCATTTGACCATTTCTTCTCCAAAGCTGTCCTCCTTCTGCCAGGACACCACGCTGATGGCCTGGCTCAGAGAAGTGATGAGGGAGGTCAGACCGATGAGGTAGCCGTCCTCCCTGCTGCCCTCGGCCCACGGGACGTTGTGCTGGAGCTCGCTTGTGTCAGGAACGGGAGTTGTCTTTCCAAAGTCTATCATCCACACGCTGGCTTTGGTGCTGTGGTCGTGGATGAAGAGAAGCGAGCTGCCGATCACCTGATCAAGTCAAACATGTATAAATGTTTTTTGACTTTAAAAATATGAGCTCAGGATGAATTTGAGTCAAGAGAAGTGAATATAATGTGCATTGTTAATAGATTCATTCTCAAGTTTCTCTGTCAAAGAGTCATTTTGGTTTTACTGTATGTTTTTCATGTCGATGTCATTTAAGATTTAAGAATTAAACAAAGGAAGTGAAGATTTATTTGTCTTTATTCAAACCAACCTCATGGCTTCTGAAAAATGGTGAATTCTTCAGTGCGTCGCTCAGGGCCAGGAGTCTGGAGTGATATGCTTTCTGACAGCAGAGATGAAAAAAAAAAAACAAAAAAACGGTCAAAGTATAAAATAAAAGATGTGATGAGAGCGAACATCAAACCCATGAAGAACAGGAACGCAGTAGAGATTAGAAAAGTGAAGGAGGAAAAGTAGGTTTGTGTGCATACACTACAGATATCTCTTTGGATATGAATAGCAGTGTCAGAGTATTGATAATATATTGCCTCATCTGGATCCAATCATTTCTCCTCTTCAACAGAAAAACAAATTGGAGACACAAACTGAACACAAATCTCAATTGTGCTTATATATCTTAACTTTTCAGGTTTTCAGAGTTTGATCTCATAAGCTTTGGTCATATTTTTTCTGTTTGCTATTTCTTGATTTGATTTTCAATATAAAATATTATTGGCAAGCACTGATAGGATATTTTACAAACTATCGGTATCAGCAGAATAGTGGCTGATAGCTAATGGAACTAATAGCTATAGATAACTTTGAAGGACAGTAATAGCTCAAAAAACAAAGTTCAGTCCAACCTAGATTTTTTTTTACAGCTCGTTTGATGATTAACATTTGATGATTAATTACTCTGACCTTGATGTTCAGTTCAACAGTTTCCCAGTTCCTAATAAAGTCAAAGATTAAAGAGTTAATTTCTTTACAGTTTTTTTTCTCAGGGAGAAGGGAGGCTGAGGTGATATTAACCTTTGTGTGGTATTTGGGTCAAATTGACCCTTTGCAAATTTTTGCTAAAAGAAAAAGGGTACAAGTATACATTTTTTCTACCTGAAACTCAATGGCCTTAGCATATTTTCTGTGATAAACATGTACAATTTTTTTTTTAATTTGAGCACACATGCTACTATATCCCACACATTTCCATCCTTCATATGGTCTTCAGGTCAGTTTGACACAGGGACACACACAAACATGAACACACACACA
>JAPQRN010000002.1:15315065-15330552 GCA_037367275.1 Coranthus polyacanthus
AATGTTATATCATAACATTCTAGAAAATGTTTGATGTTTACAATGTTATATCATAACATTCTAGAAAATGTTTGATGTTTACAATGTTATATCATAACATTCTAGAAAATGTTTGATGTTTAGAATGTTATTCCATAACATTCTAAACATCAAACATTTTCTCACACTATACGCCTCACACCTGAACATCAAAGAGATTAATACCTCTAGGTCACAGTACACGATCTAACACCGTCAGTACGACCCATTTTGACCCAGAGTATCTCAAAAGTAAAGACAACACAAGGATTAATTGGCTTAATCTGCTTTTTCCTGCTCCAAAACATCACAATTATATCTGCCTTTAAAAATCGACTATGAGTCGTTCTCTAAATATAATGAGTTAGATACTGTGTGTGTTTTTTTAAGGGAGGATTAGTGTAAAAAGGGTTTGAAGGCCACACAGGACTGACCAGTATATTCATCTGACTCCTGGTGAAGTAGAGCAGGGCCTCTGTGACCTGAGCTAAGGTCATAATTTTTCTGAAGTCCCGTTGGACGCTGCCATCCTCCATCTGCCTCAGAGAAAGACAAGCATCAACGCAGATATCAATCACATTTAAGGAGTTATAGCATATTCATTTCAGTTGATATGTTTTGGCTAATGTGAGCTGCGCAGTGGTTTTATTGGCCTTTACTCCTACCATGATGCCCTCGATCCTGAAGCCCAGTGTGGATGTCGAGCTGGTCGTGTCTCTCCACTGAAGGTAACGATACTTGGTCACACCTTTCTGTGCGTGTTCCTCCGCTGACAGAGCTGAAGGGTCGACTTTCACCATCTTCTGGTACATGTCGCTCCGCAGCATGGCTTTGGTTCGTGCTTTATTCAGTTCCTCCTCCTGGTATGTCCTGAGAAGAAGAACAAGCTTGTGAAGTATTTTGCATAGATAAACAACTTTTAACACCGAAATCAACGCGCTGAAACACTTTTAAACAGTTAGGTAAATCTCCAATCATCATTCATGAAACTGAATATCTTGATATCCATTTCACAGCCATGTTTTATTTTAGGGTTGTCACAGTCAGACGCAGCTAAAGGCAGTTAATTAGAAATAATCCAGAGCAGCTGCTAAATGGACCTTAAGGTGAAGCTGTTCGCCCAGCACATTCACAATAAGAGGCAAAGGTGTGCATGTAATGAAAGTCAGAAAAAGCGACATACACTGTAATTAAAGAAGTATGTTGTCTGGTTTTGCGGTGGAAGAAATACTCAGATCCTTTACTTAGGTAAATGTACTAATACTATGTGTGTAGGTTTACTAAGCATAGTTTACTGTTGGAGTTGACTTTGGTTCTATATCTACAAGGGTTCAGGTTTTCAAACTAAATGAACTGCTTTTTCACTTAGTTTAACGTGCACTATGTTCTACGAACAGGTCTGACCTCTATAAAAGCCTACCTGACTCCCATCTTACAGTCCATGATGACTGGTCTCCTCAGGCCACTAAGCAGGTCTTCCAGGCGGATGTAGCAGTGCTCCCCCCTGGTGGCCAA
Source organism: Coranthus polyacanthus (assembly GCA_037367275.1). Taxonomy (NCBI): domain Eukaryota; kingdom Metazoa; phylum Chordata; class Actinopteri; order Kurtiformes; family Apogonidae; genus Coranthus; species Coranthus polyacanthus. The sequence continues at coordinate 15,316,599 of JAPQRN010000002.1, forward strand.
ACCGTGGTACTGTGGGACAAACGGTCTCAGCGGGTCCTTCATCAGGTCATCCAAACACTTGGCCTCTCCCTCACTGTACAGTTTCAGTACCTCCCCTCCCTCACTCAGCTGGAAGTTCCCTGATGACAGCAGCAGCAAGCAATAAAAAGACAATTATTAGATCATCACATGTGTTTAACAAAGCTTTTCATAGTTGTGAAAAGTTTATACATTCACATACAGTATATCCGGTAAGTCACTCTTCTATGGAGAGATGCAGTGCCTATACGTCTCTACAGCTTTAATTATTATCCATTGAGTCAAATCTTCTTTAAGTTGAAGATTAAACCAGTGGTTTCAACTTTCTTCTTTCTTTAGTCGTGCTCACATTTCAGATGTCTGAGTTAAGAGCTCCCCTAATAGTAATTTTACCCTCTAAACTCACCTTTGTTTTCATTTCAATTAATTTTCAAATAATCAAAAAGCAAAGATTATAGAAAAAGTCAATTTTTTTTATGTAACACACATTTTTCCTCCCCCAGTTAATCATATGATGAGCCTCAGGTTTATCTGGTGTCCCTGTTTATAAAACTCGATATAAAGTAGTTCAAACTAGCACCAACTCCATCAACTACAACAGTAACATGCAGAAAAACACTGACGCTTCACTATTAATAATCTAATGATGCCATATATAGTATAATAACAGAGACCATCAAACCAGTAGTTTTACATCAGTACTTTATCTAGGCTTTCATTTTGGTGCTAATATTATACTGTAATTGTACTTAATTTTCATGCAGGACATGTAATCAAGCATTTTTACTTTGCTCTACTCGTACTTTTACTTAAGGATCTGAATAATTCTTCCACCACTGGAGAGATGACATCATCCCAAATCTAAATGTGAAGTTGTCTAAAGCTTGTGTCTATGTTTGTGTGAGTCTGTTTTGAATCTAACACACATGCCTTGATGTCCAGCCAGTTGAACCCAGGAGCTCTGCCGCTTCAGTGACCACTGCATCATAGTCAGGAAGGTTTTCCAGGAGCGACTCTGAGGCACAAAAGAAGAGCCACTGAAGCTGTTGTAGGAGACTAATTCACATGTTTGCAGTTTTGAAGACACTATGAGCTAATATGTGTACAGGAGCCGAAGCCTTTCCCAGCATGCACTGTGTCTGACAAGGTTAACCTCTAAAAGGTCAGCAGCTATGAAACATACAGACACATTCACCTGCAGAAATTTGCACTTAAGCTATACTTGCGTGTCTGGATGTAGGTTTAGATGAATTCATGCAAATGAATGAATGAATGAAGCGCCAACAGCAGGTTTGTTGTTGTGAAGTGAGAACACACACCCAGTGTCCTGACTTATCATACTCACATACATGGGTATTGTACATTTGTCCCAGCTTAACTCAGCCTGTTTAGTCTTCCCCTTTATTACTAAAATATGTTGGTAAAGGATACAACCAATGGCCTAGAGTTTGTTGTAATCCTTTTTGATGAAGCAGCTCTGTGCATTCATCTTTTATTGTGACTTTTAAATTTTTTTTTTAAGAAAACTATCACCAAACCATGTAGTCTCAACATCTCCTGAAAATAGATCTGAGATTAAGTGACATTTGATAGGGTCCAACATTCACTTCTTAGGTCTAACTGAACATACCTCGACAGTTATGATCTGTTTTGTATATACAAAACAGCTGCTGCCAGACACAGATGTGAAAACCTCAAAACTAAGGGAGGTTCAAGTTGAACTGAGCACGCTGAGTAGAGAAATGATAAGATCGGACAAAATGGTATATGGTGTACAATTTTGACTGTTTTGTTGACAAAGATCTTCATGCAGAAGATGTAGTTTTCTCACTCTGGAGTTATTTTTTGTTGCAGTTCAGACTTACTGCTCAGTGTGTGAAAATGCAAAATGCAGGCCACTGAAAAAACCTATTTACCTCTTCTCACTAGCTGCTCTACTCTTCCCTCATATCTGCAACAGAGGCAGCAACCATGCATGCAAACCTTATTCAAATCTGACCTGTCAAAGTCCTCTTTCAAGCTCATGCAAATCGCCAGGACCACAGGTGCAAAGAACATTTGAGAAATATATATTTTTGGGACAAATGCAAAGGTGTGATGCATAGATTCGGAGAGCAAATGTCAAAAGTGACAACTGGTAGCAGGTCAAAACTCCTGTTAATGCTCCGTTAGTAAGACTCCAATAAACTTAATTAATGTTAACATTAATTACGCTGTTGTATATACTTCAAGAGCTGCTGGAGGTTTGATGTGCTGTCAGTTTGTCCATTCTCCATGCTCTTTGGAAGTGGGTGAAGTTGTGCTAGACACTCCTACTTAAAGTTGTGTAATTTTGAATTCTGATCTTTGATGTACACTGCGAAAAAAGAATTTCAATAAAGCAACAAACTTTTGTTGTAACCAGTAACAAGGTAAACAATGGTTTGAATACGCAGAGGAACAAGATTGTTTTCCTTATTCATTCATCCGTGCTTTGACTGTTTATCATTCTCACCTTCCTGAAGGTCTTCCTCTTTGAGTTGGCATCCTCTCCCTCACTGAAGACCTCATCGCTCTCTGCTGAAGAGAGGTTGATGGAGGAGCAGGAGGAGGTGGACGAGTGCAGAAGCTTGGAGAGTATCGGGTGCGGGGAGGACCACTGATGAGCTGTGGAGTCCTCTCTCATTCCCGACATCTCAGCCTCTTCGCTTTTACTACCTGGGGTCTCTTCGCTCCCCTCTCCCACTATTTCTTCATTGTCTTCTTTTTTCCCCACCTCACCATTCAAGGTTTTCCCTCTCCAGTGTTTTCCTGTCACTGTTTGTCTATTATTATTACTGTTTGGGGCACCTTCCCCTTCATCATCATCCTGCTCCATCTCTTTTCTGTTCTCCTCCACTCGTCTTTTCCCACTCCACCTTACTCTGTCCCATTCATCTAGGGACATTTCACAGCTGCCCCCCAACCTTTCCTTCCTTCTCAGCCTCCATTTTGCCTTCAGTTCATTCCTGGCACATCTGGCAATCAGTTCAATATTCTCTTTTCTTTCTGTTCCTTGAACTACCTCATTTGTGTCTTCCCTTATCATCTCATCATGTCTGAGACTGGTTTGATAAGCAATACTTGATTGTGAATCTGCCTCATTGTTGCCCTCTGTGTCTTCTCCGAGTCCACCAATACACTGATTGTAAGGGGGGAAGCTTTTAGTGGTTAGAAGTCTGGGTCTGGATTTCACTTTGACCTTCCTGCAGCTGCTGGAAGGACACTCGCTGACTGACAAATGTTGTTGCGTCTCATCTGATAATCTGGCTGTAAAGTCATTATCCACAGTTTGCGAATTCTCTGTCTTTGTCTCCATTTCCTCCATGTGACAGTCATTTGTGGTGTCCATCTTGCTGCGTAGGCGATGAGTCTACTCCATGCTTCTCCGCTCAGAGCCCCACATGTGCTTGTACATAACAGGGAAATGTTTACAACAGATACGCAGCTTTGAATATGTTTGAGGAAATACACGTACAACTCTAAACTCCGCTTTACAGAAGCCTCTGTATTGTTGTATCGTTTTTAAAACGGAAAAAGCTACAAAAAATCTTACTTTCCTTACCTTACCTGTGTCTTCCACCTTTACCGTGATGAGATGCAGCAGAAAGCCCTTTAACTATGAGTAAGCACATCCCTCCCTATTCCTGCATTATCCCTCTGGTGTCATATTTTGCATGTTGTGACGCTATTAAGTTTCCAAAGCTTCATCCAGCTCTGGCAGCAAGAATTTGGACAACAGTGCCACAGACGAAGAGGACATCCAGGCATGAAAGCTGTTTGTGTCTGATGTTTGGGTGAAAACAGGTTAAGGTGTCCTCCACTAAGATAATCACACTTTTATGATTATAATAGATATATTAGGAATTTGATTGAATTTGAATTTGACTGTTTTTGTTAGATTGTTAGATTTTATTCCTACTGTTTCACAAAGTAATATAATCTTTGCTTCAACACTAAATCATAATTCAGATATTTACTAAACAGCAAAAAGATCCATTGGATTTGCCTTTATTTTGCATTATGCTTAAGTAAGTAACAATATCACAGTGTAACAGGATAGATCAAACCAGCAAGCGAAAGAGTCTCACATTTATACACTTGAGCTTTGTGGCAGTAGCTTAAAGAACCAGGTTTCCATCCAGACAGCAGTGTTGGGGAGCGGTGAACGACATGTAAATAAACTAGTAGTTAAAATACATTGTGCTTACTGATTACATGACTACATGTTCGCATTTGCATAGTTATTCAAGTACTTTTTTCCCCCATTTTCTGTGTAGTTAACTACTGAAACTATGGAATAGGAATTTTGGGCCATAAAAGAAAAGGAATGATTGTTTTTATATTTATTTTATTATTTTTTCTCTATTGTAATTATAAGTAAAACCTTATTTCACGTTTTGTTGTTAAGATTGCATTTAAATACTGCACTTCAAATTTTGCAATAAAATCAACTTTCAGCATTTCCTGCTGGTATGTGTTATGTTTGTTATAATTTCAAAGTACAAAGTAGGTTTTCTAAATAGTTTTATTTAACCTAACTATGTTTCTCCCTATAGGGTAGCTTTGCTGTTGTTCAGTTACTTCCTGTGTAACGTAGTAGCAAAGTCGCTTCCCCAACACGGCCTGTCACAGTCTTTGGACTTTTTTGTATGTACAGTATTTGAGCAGAAGGTTATCGAGTGCAAAAGACTATGACAATAAGAGAATTGTAAGTGTTTCAGATTCTTCAGTCTCATAAGTCACAAGACGTTGCCATTAAAGCTACAATATCAGTGAGAGACAAGACTGCAGTTCACATTTGACAGTAAGGATGCTTCTGGAGTCATTTGTCTCTCCTTTATTAATGGCCTCAGGCTCGAGGCTGCTCATTTATTCGTGCAAACGGCGCTCCCATCGATGCAGATTTGTGGGTCTTATCCGAGTTGGACACAGCTGCTGCGTAGAACCTGCCATAAAATGTATTTCTGCAGTCAAACCCTATAACATGCTCACAAGTGTGAATACCAAGAGTAACCTTCAATTTCTTTGTACCTTCAGCAGCATCCTTTTCTTCATCTTGCTGATTTTTCTCCCTCTCTGGCCGCAGCCCACGTGTTCTGATCTGTAAACAACAACAAAAACAAGCTCCTACAGGTAGTTGGGACATATTTCTAGCACCTGGGAGGATGCAGCTGATAATCAACACACATTTAAACACAAACCCATGAAGTATACAGCTGTAAAGGCAGGAAGCTGGGTGAAATAATTCAATGTCAGTAGGTTTCTCCTCTCACCTGCTCTGGTTTTCTGTTAAATCTCAATATCAGTCTCAAGTAGCTGAGGATGAAGAGGATGCTGAGGAAGATGAAGTTACTGGAGATGCCCACAAGGGTCGAAATGAGGGGAAAATTGAACAGCAAGTATCTAAGATAGGGACACAGAGAAAACATAGGAAATGATAAATTGTGAAGAAATGTTTAGTGTTTTTTAATTAGAAAACACCCTAACTTTCTCTCATATGTGATTTTCCCATAATTCCCTGCAGCAAGCCACGGTGAATACATCTGAAATTGTATTCTCACTGCATTGGCTTTAAGTGCACGGGAAGAGTAAATAAGCCAAGAGAATGATGTCAATACTCAACATTGCATTTAGGTCTGTGGTGGTGTAAAAAAATGTGCCTCTTCCGCTTATATTTTTGAATGATCACTGTTATTAACTGCTGTAACATGAAGCTGATTTTGAAACGTGAAGCAGGTCAGTGTTGGGAGGTAATTCTCACCTTAAACCAGTGAAGTGAGCATGAATGTAGAGCTGAGATGAGTAGATCTGCACCTTGTCGGACAGAATCTCAATGATGGCTGTGTCTGAGGGGGCATACTGAGTATGAAGAAAAAACTGTTATATGTTTATCTTGCCTGTGCCTTAAGCATACCAACATACAGACAGCTCACGCACCAGGGACACTCAGCTTATGGCCCTGCAGCAGAAAGCAGAGGTGGCAAAACCATACACATTCTTTACTCAAGTAGAAGTTCAAATGCTTGTTTAAAAAAAGAGCCTGTTTTGAAAATGAAAGTAGAAAGTACATAGAATGTATTTGTTTTGCACCAAGTTTTTTAGTTAATAAGTTACGCGAATTAGTCAGTAACTTTTAAAATAAATAATTTTAAAAAAGGTGAGTTATGGGCTTTTAACGTGTATTCATTTTATCTGATAAATGTTGTTTTTTTCTGTAATTTCGTAAAAGTGGCCCCGTGGCAAACTAAATTGGGTATCTCTGTCTTGTCCTATAGAGTCACACAGAAACACTGGACTCACAGGGTCGTCTGTGTAATCTGAGAAAAGCTCCACCTCCAGCACTTGTTTCTGCTCAGCTGCTCCAGTCAGGAATGCCGGGAGGAAAAGCAGCGTTCCCAGAGTCCTCAGCAGCTCTGACCGGTATCGCAGGATGCTCTGATCCAAAAAGACAGTCACATTTACAATCCCTCTGTACATATGTCTCTTTTAATATTATTTCTTTTATATCTCATGTAAAACACTTAGAATCGCCTTGGTGGAGAATTTATCTTTCCAACCATTAATGATACTATTTTCACAAGGGAAAGTTCAAATGTCAGTTATGTCAAGCAAAAATGTCAGTGCCTGTTTAACTATGTGATTTGGTTATGAGCTTAGTGGACAAAAGTTGATCTCAGTGGACACTGATTGAGATTTTCCTCCATTTTAAACAGTTTATTTCTTCAGTAACCTACAAGTAGTGACCTAAACAACAGCAAGCCCTGTATCATGTATGCAGTGCAATACAATATCACTGCAAAACAGACCAAAACTGTGTATTTGTTGACTCTTTTCTGTAGTCGACTGCACTTTATTAGACTCAAAAGTGACAAAAGGAACTAAACTATTAAATGTACCTCACAATTTTGCCTAGTTTAATACAACACCACAAAACTAAAACCATAGAAATAAACATATTAATGCACCTCTGAAACAATGTCCATTTCATGACAGCATTGTTGCACTTGTTTACAGTGCACTAGGATTTCTACTTCCTCCTCAATTATTACACGTATCTGTATGTGTCTTTATGTCACATACGTACATTACATTATCTCAATCAGCTGAGTACTTAGATCACCTTATGATGCAGTGGAGCTCTGCAAGAAGCATAAGCAGCTGTAATCTGACTTTGACCAGGTCATGTGACTAATAGGTTATTGCACGTCAGCGCTGTACTCACAGAGTGAGAGCTGGAGGCGGACAGCAGTTGTCTTGCCTGACAAACACACAGCGACAAAACAGTGAATCACCGGAGACATCAACGAGCAGTGATGAAGCATTATTTGATTTAACAATGCAACAGAGAGCGAGCCAGGAGCTTCAACTCACAGAACGAGCAGATTTGGCAACCTGCCCTCCGGCATGGGAAAAGCAGGTCGTCCTGATCATGAACATCCCAAGCTCTCGATTGGCCGGTGACTCGGGCATCTCCAGGTGCAGAGAGATCCGATAAGGCTGGCCGAGTGTCAACACCTGAGTATACATTCAGAAAGTCAAGTGCCTTTTATTGAGGGACAGTGGTGGAAGAAGTATTCTGATCCTTTTGTTGAAGTAAAAGTACTAATTTCACACTGTGAAAATACTCCACTGCAACTGAAAATTCTGCACTCAAAACCTTACTTTAGTATAATAATGTAAATATATGTTTAAAGTATGAAAAGTAAAATCACTGTGCCGTAAATTGGTCCCTGTCAGTGTTTTACTATTATATGTGATGTTTCTGGATTCATTTTAGCGCTGCATTAAAGTGTATGTTGCATTTTACTGCTGTAGATGTTTAAGGTTTAGGTCATTTTAACTACTTTATATACTGTTGTTAGTTTCATATACAGCAATGCATCATATTGTAAGATAACATATTTTTGCAGCTGTCCAGTGAGTTGTAGTGGAGTAGAAAAATAAGGCATAAAGTGGAAACACTTGAGTAAAAGTTACATTCCACCACTGTTGATGGAGGAATGTAACTTTTACAGTAGTTAATTGGAGCGCATAGATATATAGGTGAGTAAATGAACAGATGCATTCACAGTGTGGTATGTCATACACACATGTTTCTTGTTCCTCATCAGAGTGATGTTTGCCAAAGGGTAAGAGCACAAAAAAGAGGTCGGAGATTCACAGTCTGTCCTGCACACAGAAACAGTGTCTTCTTTAAAAGCTCGAGTGTGACCGAGTGAATGTGTGAAAAATACCAAAGCAAGAAAAGTGGATACAGATATGACATGAAACATATAGTGAGTGCAGTGTGTGGGACAGGTCTTCGCATAACACACCTGTAGTAATAGTGCAGGGGGGTAGAAAAAGCTGCTTTGGGCATGTAAGAGTAGTAGAAGCTGCCGTATAAAAAGGCAGCAATCCAAAGGACCAGCAAGACAAAAGTAAACACGACAAAGACTTGGATAAACCTCTGACGGGCCCATGACATCGCCATGACAACCGCATCCTGGAGTCTCAGCAGCATTCGATTAATGAGGACTAACGGTTTTCCATAATCTCCCGGACGCAAATGACTTTCTTGATCCATAAAACCTGTGTATTGTAAAAAGACAACCAGTTAAGTTAATGGCGTTTAAGCGTTTCAAAGGAGCATACAGAGTTTGTTGCGCTATAAGGCCTACAGTCAAAAGTCTGAAATGTTGTCTGGTCTGTAGTTTTCATGGGTGAAAGTTTCTGTAATATTCAATCAAGAACTGTTTGTATGAAAAGTCCTTGAGGTTGATGAAAGTAGAATGAAAAGAGGCCAAAGACACAAACCATCACATTGATAGCACTGAGAGCTGTGAAACCACTGAATCCAATCTCAGTCACAAGCAGAGGCCTTTTCAGATGAATAAACTGAGCCTCCATCAACAAACCTCCACCCTGACTGCATTTATTAGAGGCAAAGAAAGCAACCAAAAATGTATATCAGCTTGTTTTGGCACAATATTAATACTGTGTGGCAATGTTGGTCAGTTTTCTTCACTAAACATCCAATATCTTTATAATAATTACCATGTTAATAATGTTGCTTTAATCATACTAAAGGAATTAAGCAGGAAGGAAACAAAGTCTTGCTCAACCTATAACTGAGCTCACACATTTAAAGAGTTACACTGTCCAAATAAATCAATCAATAAATAAATACATTACGTGGAGAGTCTAAAACATTCTTCAACTAATATCCAAGTGAAATCTTGTGTCTCATGACTTCGTCTTATTAAAAAAGTTCAACATGCCAAACAGAAATCTGTGTCACTGTAAAAGCTTACCTTTGGTTTCTTTAAGCAAACTGTGAGCTGTTAGGAAATCAACTGCTGCACTTCTCCTTTCCCTGAAGTCTCTTTGTCCACAGTTTTATTGAAATGTGAACAAACACAGAAAACTCCCAAAAATGTATTTTCTGCTGTTAAGAAGCTGCCATTGGACAGAGTTTAGTCCATCCCACATGAACGGGGCTGCTGCCCCTGCTGCCAACTGGAACAGAGTTCTTATGTCAAGAAGATACAGACAAAAGGACTAAGACTGGAGAGTCACTGTGATTATACTTGTAGTGAGATAACAGGGTACACAGTGTGCATTGTCCAGTAAAAATCTAGAAATTAACAGTTTAATAGACTCTATATAGGTCATGTCAGACTCCTATCTTGAGCCAAATGAAATGAAAAAATGAAAAAATCTGTTTTGAAAAAACATAGTTACAGTACAACGTAACTGCTGGTAGATATTTAATAAGACTGAAATGTGCATAAAGTCTACTTTTGCACACTATATGCAAATTTTCATGTGTTTGTTCTCAACTCGGGATTTGTGTTTACTCTCCTTCCTTATACATACCATATATGACTCCATATTTAAACAAAGATTATGTATTTTTATTGACCTTTTTGATAGGTTTAAAGGGATCGTTTGCATCTGCCATTCAAGTTTCCTGTTTTTTTTCTTTTTATATTCAACATTTCTAAATTACAGGATATTTATAAAATGTTTGGTGTATATTGTAATCAAAGAAAAGTCATTTGTGCTCAACCATTTGAAGTCTGGAATTGTAAAATATTGCTGGCACGAGGTCCCTTTGCACAGTAAAGCATTTTGTATTTTTGCTTAATTTGCAAGAAAAATGTATTTAAACGCATCTTCATGCATGTTCTGGGTGTATATCTGTTCTGAGACACATATAATGTTAATTATTTAACGCTTATTTAACACACATCTCGGCTTCTGTGGAGTAAAGTTAAGCATATATGCTCCGCCAAGAGAGGGCGCTACCGGCCTGTTCAACAGAAAACACCCGCCAAAATGTCTTTCAGCGTAGAAGAAGACGTAGCCGTCCAATCACACACGCCGACGGTCTGTGACCGGAAAAACGGATTTTCAATTCACGAAACGTTTTAAAGCTGCTGTCAGGTAATTATACTCTCCTCATTTTCATACGAACGTCAATTAATATATATTTATAGAAGAATAGAAGGTTATACAAATACGATACAAATCTCAGTAGTGCTGTTTATTTTAGTGTAACTATATATCAACGCTAGCATACATTAAATGAACGTTGAACACATGTAAACATTTGTCATTAGAAATATTTTTAAAGGAAATGCCTGTAGTATGAATACAGGTAGGATTAGCTAATAGGAAAACAGCAGCGAGCACAGTTATACACAGTTATACCTAGCCACGATTACAGTTTATAATTTATTATTTCAGTGTTGGAAAAAGTATTCAGGTACTTTACTCAAGTAAAAGTACTAATACGTCAATGCAAAAATACTCCTAAAACTCCACCATGAAAAGTCCTACTTACATTAAAGTACATAAGTATTAGCAGTAAAACGCAGTAAAAGTATTTAAGTATAACTTGATTAGATTATCAATAGTGAAGCATCAGTGCTAGAGCGGTGTGTTACTGTAGGAGCTGCTGCAGGTGCAGTCAGTTTGAACTACTTTATATCCAGGTTTTAGACTTTCTCTTCAGTCTTTGATTTTTAGTGAGATATTGGATGATTTGAACATTTATTGTAATTTAACCATGTGGGACGTTTAGAGGGTAAGCTGTTAACAAATCATAGACATTTAGTTTTTGTAAGACGTCACAAGCCTATAAGATTGGAAACAACAATGGGTTGTATTTTAAAAGCTTAATATAAAATATATATTATTCAGAGCAGAGTAGGACTTTGGCTAAGAGACAGCAGTCAATAAAAATACAACAATAATTCATACAATTTAAAAATAAATAAAAGAATAAATGTAATAAACTAAACATGTTGTGGTAAAATGGTCCATTGTTACCCAGAATAAAAACATCTATACGTGTATCTATTTGTTGTCTCTTCCTTGATGAAAGCAGAACAAACTCATGATGTAAAGGATGCTCTAACGAGTAACTAAAGCTGTCAAATACATGTAGGGGGTAAGAAGTACTGTTTTCATCCTGTTTGACTCTTTTGAGACTTTGAGTTAATGTTCTCATACGCTACAGCTAAAGTTGCTGTGAGTGAATGCACTGTGTTTGTTTAAAGAAATGTGAAGTTTACAAAAATACTAGAGTGTAACCTGTTGTGATTCATGTGTTTTGTTCTCTCCTGCCTTGTGGCTGCAGGATGTCCTGTAACAGCAGTGTGATTCGTCTCCACCTGCCATCGGCGGGGCAGGAACAGCGAGCTTCAGTCCACCTGATGCCTTGCGAGATCGAACACAATGGGTCGGCCCAGATCTCACAGTACTTTACTGCTACCATGAAAGACCGCAAACATGGTATGTTCACAATATGTTTGACATGTGTCACATGTTTAGTTCCGAAGGAGAGGATCTGATCTTTAATCCAGCAGTGGATAATATTCCTGTGTAGTACTGATATCAAGCATAAAGCCTTTAAACTAGATGCCTAGACTTAAGTGTTATCGGACTACTTCTTTCAAAGTCAGTGAAACACCTTTAGATTTTGTACTATTGGTGAGAAAAGCTCTCTGACAATGTCACTTTGGGCTATAGGAGATGATGAAAGGCTTTTTTCACCATTACAATTTGCTTTTGTAGAGTGAACAATTATTTGACTAATCAAGAAAATAAGCAGATCAGTTTCCACCATGACTTGTTTAACGACATTTATGCCACAGAATAAAGTTTAAATTGTGTTCAAGTTCAAGCTGTTTAAGCTTTTGTAAACATATATGTTCAGCTGAGCTTTAGTTTTGACAGAATCCAGCTCAGGTTGAACACAATAAGAGAAAGATGAAGTTGTCTTTCATCATCACAAAGAAAACTGAACCTGAAAACTGAATCTCACACATTTCAGATGTTTAATTTACAGCTTTCCAAAAATGATTACAATATCTACCTACCAGCTCAGGGCTGCAAGTTTTCATATTACATAGATTGAAAAAGAAGTAAGTAATAATTGTATCCCACAGTAATTTAATGGTGCATAAATCTCATTGATTTATCATTTGTCTGTTACAGAGAAGACAGTGTCATTTAGGGGACGTGGGTTAAAGGGACAGGAGCTCAGCTGTCCACAAGGCTACACAGGTCTTGTACTGAAAGAAGTCAACAAACCAGGCTCAGACCAGGAGGTAAATTTTAACCATGTCATCTTATTGTGTTGACCATCAGTTTGGTTTAATCAGAGATGAGATGAAGAACAAAATCAGACGTGAAATTCTGTTTTGTATGCGTTTGTGCTTATGTTTAGGACAGGACGGTGAGGGTTTCCTCTGTGTTTGACAAACTGACCTACTGGAACCTGGAGACGCCTCCAAACTCTGACGATACAGTCGTGATGGCAATGGACTGGCCTGAGCTGGCCGAAGCGGTGAGTGCTGACTTTTTCTATCACTTATCAATGATTTTTCTTTTTCTTGGAATTTACTTCAAACAAGATAAATCAGAATCATACTTTTATGTTGCTCTAATGGATCTAAATGGTCAGAGCGTGTTTGATCAAACAGGATTTCTAAGTTATCTGGATAAATATGTTGAAACCAGCCTTTTTTTATGTTTTGTCTTTTCACAGATCCATGGACCAGTAGAAGACTGATGGGAGAAGACTTCACCTCAGTGTGTTAGGAATTAAACGTGTACATTACTAATGACTGACCACATTCAATGAAAAGGGTCACAACGAACACAATAGGTCATTGTTTCAGATGCAGATGTAAAAGGCATATTTTGTTATATTTTTGTATGTTCTTTTTTTGCCAAGTACAAAGTAAAAGATGATGCAGAGTGACTAATGCGTACATTGCGTCTTTCAGCAGAAAGCCTCTGGGTCAGTATATAATAAACTGGACAGGATTATTACTGTGGTGTTAGAGGAGATCAAGAAAATGAGGCCAGGCACAGTTAATTTGCAACTTTATAAATAATGTACATGTTATTGATCAAAAAGCTTCACCATTTGTGTAGGAAAAGCCCACAATGCAGGAAATTAAATTATATATATTAAAAAAATGGCACATCTGAAAAAGAAAAAAGGACACTCAGACATAATTTGTGCAGGTTATTCGAATCCAAGATAACAGCTTGTTTTTCAGTCATTTTGTCATTTCTTTAAAACACTAGACACAATGCTATTACATTTACAATCAGTCAAACTTTGCTGGCACAGAGTTGTACGCTGTTGTACACAGTAATGTAAATTAATGCAACTGATAAAATTTGACACGCAGTAGTATTCTCATATTGGCTATTATGACACAGGGCTGTAACATTGGCATTTGGAATTCATACGACAGAAAACAGATATCACAACTCTCTTTAATAATTACATCTTTACAACTGTGGCATCCTGTGGGGGGTGCTCCGGGAGTACGGGGTCCGGGGCCCTTTGTTAAGGGCTGTCCGGTCCCTGTACGACTGGAGCAGGAGTCTGGTTCGTATTGCCGGCAGT
>JAPQRN010000002.1:15333657-15345867 GCA_037367275.1 Coranthus polyacanthus
CCCTGCTTAGACTGCTGCCCCCGCGACCCGGCCCCGGATAAGCGGTTGATGATGGATGGATGGATGGATGGATGGATCTTTACAACTCTAAAGATCATGATCATTTTACCCATAAAAATGTTGTGAATCGTGAAAATCTTTTCTTCAGTTATGTTCCAATATCAATATCTGAATTTGGATTTATGCTGATACCAGAGCTGTTTTTTCTTTAATGCCGTTGTTGTTGCTGATATGTGAGGTTACATGAAGCTGCACTAAACCGCAGATCATTGCTTGTTATGAGATAAAATAATGTGGAAAATAATTCAATTTAAATACAGGTTGAACTGTAGCTTAAGCAAGTCACTTTATTAAAGCTAGGCCTGTAAATGTTCCTGCCCTTCCAATAAGTGTGAACAAACAGAGACTTAACCTGCAGGCTGCAATAAATGCTAGCGGGCACCAAGCATTATTATGTTCCCCATTATTGTCATCAGTAAACACAGAGGGGGAAGAGAGATCACTCAAAGGTGAACTGGGCAAGCAGTACGCCTTAATGATGCTGCCAAGCTTGAGACGGGGAAGGGTGAGCGACCTCCCTGACTGTGGAAGTACCCAGTGCGGTCCTGGGCACCAGGCTCAGAAGACGGAATAAAGGCATTTGGTATACTAATCTAATAATGTGAATTAGTGATTTCAGTCTGATATTGGATCAGATCAGTCCCAACTCTAGATATTACAAAACTATAAACCTAAAGTGTAAAATTACCCCTGTAGTGGCACAAATATCACATCAGTTCTAGAGACAAATCAAAGAAAATCATCAGACATGAAAAGCTGGTGTTTACCGTGTGTATTGTATTTCTGTACTTACAGGGATTAAATGTCCTCACTTCAGTAGAAAGACAGGGTGTTTGCAGATATTAGCAAGTTAAATGAAACTATATTTAGACTAGACATTGCCAAATAACAAGCCACTTGTTGAGATGGCTCATACCTCTCCATGCCTCAAAGTTTTCATTGACTGTCAGTGTAGTTTGTAAATTGGCAACAGTGAGGCTGGAGTCTCAATGTTATAAATAAATCAAAGTTATCATAATTTAAGACTTTAAATAACTGCAGATTCCCTAAAGAATTTACAAGGTGAGGAAATGTTGGTCTTGGAGAAACCTGTTTCTGGTAAAGTTTGTTTGTTTCAGTGTATGGGTTATATGTGCGTATAGTGTAGTTATAGAAATACAAGTGTTTGTGTGTTAGCTCAGAGATGGCGGTGGTTGTGGTGGCAGAGGCTGCTCCATGTCTCCCTTGCTGCGTTTGGCCGGCAGTGTGTGGTCATGGGCCTTGCGAATGTGCCGGTACAGGTCACCTGACTGCGTGTAGCTCCGGTAGCAGTAGCGGCACTCATAAGGGCGCTCCCGTGTGTGCACGATGGCGTGGCGCCGTAATGTGTAGGTGCATGAAAAAGTCTTTCCACAGACGCCGCATGTCGGAAGATCCTCCACAAAGTTTCCCATGGAGTCCTGGAAGTCCTGGAAGAAGCCAGGAGCGTTTGACTGCTGCTGAGCTGTGGACCGAGGAAGGAGAGAAGCGGTAAAAGAGGAATTGTCCTGGGAGGAAGGGCCAGCACCGGAGGATGATGAGGGGGAGAGAGGGAAGGTGTAGTCATTAGACTGGGAGGCCATTTGTAAGAGACCCTGTTGGTGGGAGGAGAGATACTGAGCTCTGTTCAGCTCCTCTTCCTGGATGTCATCCTCAAAATCATCGTCCACTTCCATCACATTTTCCTCCTCCTCTAGTTCTTCATCAGATATAACAATGGCCTCTACTTTGACTCCCATATTCTCTCCATCTCTGTTGTCTGTCCTCACTCTGCCCACATGAGGCTGAGATCTTCCTTCCCTCTGCGTTACTGAGGCTTCTGGTTCTCCCTGAGGCCCTGTAATAGTTTGAGTCTTGGTAGTAAAGTGAAAGCCTGGGCTTTGGTGGTAGAGTGATAAAGCACTCTGGATTTGGATCTGGGGAAATGTCCGCTGAGGCTGCGAGTTTGTTTTAAAATGTGACGGTACTGCTGGTCCATGGATTAACATAACCATTGGGTGTCCTCCTCCTGATTTACCTCTGTGCTCTGTCTGTGGGTGTTTCCTAACTGAGTCATTGCAGAAGGACAGTCTTAGTGTCTCCTGATGAGGGCTGGGAGAAAGGCTGGATTCTGAAAGAGGATGTAAAACCAATGATGGTCCACCAGCCTGACTCACTGGTACCAGAGAGGAGGAGGAGGAGGGCTGCTGGTTACTGCTGTGACTGATCAGAGAGACGGAAAGAAGATATTAACAACCTTGTAGTAACAACAAACCTTTTTTTACCTCAACATTGACCATTAAACGTGTAGTTGAATCTAGGTCTGAATGAATGACTGACAGATGTTTCCATTTTTTCATAAAATTTTGAGAATGGTAACTTTCACATTTCAGTTTCGCTGAAAATAATATAAAAATGATCATGTGATTTTTGCTGGGATGTGAACTAAAAAGAATGTTCCCTTAAGTCTGGACAATCTGAATTGGACCACTTAATTTATAATGGTAGGTTGTGACACTCTTTAACTTTATCAAAAAATTGGAGCTCCTGTAATTTGGATATTTTGGATGTGGTAATATTTCAATTATTTGTTTATTCCTAGTTGGACCTTACATCTGCTTAGGTTTAGAAAAACACATGTTGAGTTTATAACAAGAAATCAGCCTTGGAGCCTGTGGATATTTGACTTGGTAATTTGTCATAAAATGTTTTACTTCTATTCCACTTTGAGTTCAAAGCAAGATATCCAAGTTCTGTTTTTGTTAAGACACTGACATGAATGTGAGAGGGCCAACAGGCTTGAATAATAAAAACAATGATTACCAGTCTTGTATTATTTAGAGTTTTCTATTTTATTTCACGAGTTAAAACAACAAAAGGCTTGTACCTGTATGTCTCAGTGGTGCTGCAGGGGCTACAAAGTGCTGCCCCCTCACATTGACCCACAGTCCCCAAATTGAGGGGACCTCCAGAGGTGGAGGCAGAGGGGCCTGTGCCCAGGCCCTGAACCAGCTCACTGCTTGGTGGTCCATGTGGGACACCCATGCCTGGCTGGGTGGTATCAGCGACATCAGGGCTCAGAGGGGTCTGAACCCGTGTCTCTGATGTCCCCCCACCACATCTCCACTCCAACTTCACAGAGTCGAGCTGACTCCTCTGCGCTGTTATGGGTTCTGATGAAAGACGAGCTGCCACTTCAGCAGGGTTTAGAAGATCTGCTGCCATGGCCACCACTGGCCCTACTCCACCACCTTCCTCCTCTTCTATTCCTATCTCCAATGCCTTCCTCACACCAGAACTCTCTTCAGAGCGAGTGCTGTCCGCCTCAGCTAGAGGCCCTCGTCTCTGCAGACGCCTCTTACAAACCCTCACCACCTCATTCATATGCAGGAAGCTGGCAGCTGCCAGTATGTCCTCCACAGGCAGAGACTCCTCGACCTTCAACACGCCTTCATAGACAAAGTCCAAGAGCAAGCCAAACGCAGGGGCCGTGACAATGTCATTGTCAAGCATGACAGAGCTGCTGGTGTCATTTCCACCACTAACCCCTGGAGTGTCTGAGTAGAACATGTAGAAGAAAGGCGAACAGGAGGCCAAAACAGCACGATGAGCCAGGAAACGGGAGGAGCCCACCATGACAGTGCAGTCACATAGGAAGCCCCGCTGGCGCTGGGAACGCAGAGCTGACAGCAGCTGCTGGGAATGCTGGGGAAACTCCATCACTGAGGAACAGGGAAGGTTAAATGAGACAGAGACACAAAGCATTAAGAGACAATAGTGACGTAGTGCATTGCATATAATGAGAAAAACAGCGGCTGAAAGCACTGCCACTTCAACATCCTCATACATTTGACACCACAAATATCAGTAAAACGCTTTTAAAGTCAAATGCAATACACAAAATACAGTATATGTGATGAATAACAAACACACATACACACAGCACAGAAACACTGCAAGCACAAAAATTGAGGAACCCGGCTGCTTCTTTCACTGCTTATTTTCTAGACATGTCAGGGCAACCACATTATTTTTCCTGAGGAATATGTAGTGTCTAGGATGTCTTTAGACTAAATATAAGTCTTAAATAAGTTGAAAGTTGCATTATAATATCACCATTATGAACTGTATTATGTGCTATATGTACCGTGCTATTTGAACTTTCACCTGCTATATGACTTCCTGGGTTTGACATGCCATAGGTCATCTCTGTTTGCTAACTGACTTCATGTATGGCTATAGGTCTCATTTGTCTGCTAATTGTCTCCATACATAGGGCTCTAATTGTAGGAAATCTGGATATTGATTAGATAAGGGGCTCCTTAGATGAAGACCAGATGTCTTGACTCATTTTGTCAAAGAACAACCAGTAGATATCTATATCATCACATCATCGCTGCACAATTAACAACAAACAGCGGCGAACTTGTGTTCTTTGTGGATTTAAGTGCTGTATTAATGCATGCATCAAGTTGTTGTAGTTAGTTGCAGCGCGTTTCCGTTCTATTTGCATTCGCTTCCTTCAGTTGCAGTGAGTTGAACTCTATCGGCCACCGTAGAATAAAAGACTTTGGTCACGAAACGTACAATACACCTTTAGAATGAAAGAGGATATTCACTTAAAGTGCGGCTTCTGTCTTTCTTTAATGTGTTCCTGGTTTTGAGAGTGTCTCCATTCTTTAACGTGTAAGACGCTACGTTTCCATGGTGACCTCACCGAATTCTTCAGTCCACTGGCAGCACCAATGTTCACACACATGCAGGTGAGAAATAAATAAACAAATAAAAAAATAATAATAAATAAATAGAAAACACCACGACCTTTACTATGAGCGACTAGTATCGCAACTGTCAATGCGGTTCAACAAGAAAACAGGCGGCTAGCTGTCTTTTCAACACATCTATGCTAACATCAGTTAGCCAAGTTAGCCTCCAGCACCGCAATCTCAGGTGGCTAATTAATTAGCTAACGCAGTTTCCAGGTCGGATCTACCGGGAAGAGTTTTAAATTATCGTGAAATGGACAGCACTGGTTCAAACCGTATCATCATGAATACGGTCCGTTTCTTACCAGCAGCTGCCATCTATATGATGTTTTCTTCCAGGGGGAAAAAAAAAAATCTTTGCTTTTCCTCTGTGGTGCCAGGTTATCGCCGCTTCATCAGCCACACTGCCACCTACAAGCGAATAACGAGAACAGACAGGAAGTGGGAGCGTGCACATTGTTGACAGGAGGGCAGGAGTTTGTTGACAGCCACCACTGTAACGTCTCACTAAAAATCGCTCCGGATCAGTACAGTTTATGTCACAATACATAACAGCTGCATCGAGCTGCGTTGCCTTTGGATGGACAGTGACAGAAGAGGCAGAGGAGGAAGAAGAGGGAGAGGAAGAGGAAGGAATCGTGGTGGAGAGGTCAGAGATGATTGTCACTGAATTTCAGATGTTGTCCCATTTCTATGATAGCCCACAGGCTGATTCCGGACCCTTCACACCTCTGTTATTGGCTCTTAAGGAAGGCTGCATGAATTGCTTGACATGGTAAAGCCAGGATCCTATATTTAAACCACATTTATAATTAGAGCTGACTGTGAGTGTCTGTGGTCTTCTTATCTAACAGGACAGAGATGTCCGGCTGTCTAAGTCCATGTCTTACGTTCTTCGCCATGGAGCCAGTCAGATGGGTTTTCAAATGAGCACAGGTGAGATGTTCACAAGCCGTTGAACAGAGCGTTATGTTTCCTTTTTCCCTTTACGCCACCAGATTCATTTCGAATCCCCTCAGATGTATTTGTTTACTACACTTCTCACAATTTGCTAAGGAGCAAGCACAAAATGTGAGATACATCATTCTGGATTAAAGCTGATGCCTTATATGTCATTCTTTGGTTTTGGTGTGCATTTTGGTCTATATTTTGGTGTGTATTGGTGTGAAATTATTACAAATCTGATATTTATAGCCAAAACACAATGACCTTGCTCCTTAGCAAATTCTGAGAAGTGTATTTTAATGTGCAAGATTATTTACTGTTTATCACCTTTTAGTAGTAAGTTGGCAATTATGTTAATCCCCTTTGAGTGCCATTTTTTCCAATATACCATCCTTTTCCCTATTTTAACTTTGGGGTTATACCAGGCAGAAACCCTCGATTAATTCACAGATTGCTGATTATCAATTGGACATAAAGTTATTGAAAGGTTTTCTTCAATATTTACAATATTTACCAAGTCTAATCCCCTATCCCGGTCACCCCAATGGTGAATCCTAAACCTCCGTTTTTCTCTTGGTGTACACATTTTACTCATTTTAATGTTTTTATTTTTACTAACCCCATGGTAATCATTTACAATCTTATCATACTGTTTAAAAACATATTCTGGAACACTTAGGATAGTTGAACTGTGGTGCTATTATCATCTAAATAACATTATAACCTTACCCCAGAGGCATGGCTTCAATGACCTCCACTTTTCTAAATCATTTTTTAATTATCGTTAACAAAGGTTCAGAGTTTGTCATTATTTCATCTATAGTCTTACAAATTTTTACACCTAAATACTTCATACCTGTTGTTATCCATTCGGAACCAAAAAAAACGAAATGCTGAATAAAATAAATAAGAATAAAATAATCACAAAGCAAACAAGGAAACTCATGGGAGGAAATTAAAAAAAAAAAAAGAATTGAAAAACTCAGAACTTCATACACATAGAGGTGGCATCTTTTATAAATAGATGACAACTGATAGAAGAGTTGTGCAAAGGAGTTTCTCACACAGGTGCAATTCAGTAGAAATTTTGAGTTTTTCTAATTTCTGTGTCTTAGCAATCGTGAAAAACTGTAATATCTGTCATGCACTTAGATGGCTTCCTGTTTGTGGAGGACCTCCTGGCTCACCCACAGTTTCACTCATACTCATTGGAGGACGTCAAGAGGGTCGTGGACACAAATGACAAGCAGCGCTTTAAGCTTTGTCCACACCCAGAGGACGGCCGCCTGCAGATTCGAGCCAATCAGGGCCATTCGGTGCAGGTAAACACTGAGCATTTAAGGAGAGAGAAAAGACGCTATCATTGAACATTACATTTGACCAGCACACCATGATACCACAGTATGTTCTCCTTTGGTATGCAGTGATCTAGTAATTATTATTAATATGTATATTGTCAGTTTTTAACAAACATTGCGATAAGACGACAGTTTTTTGATCCACGATAAGAAAGCCCTGATAATCTCCATGTGATGAAGGTATAGGAAAATATGTTTTTAAAGCCTTTCTCTGGGCATGGGTGCTCAAAACACACTCATTCTGTTCCAACGTAAAAACAGATGTGATAAAAACAATTTATACCAAAAAATCAATTTAAATCTAACGTTAAATTAGATAATACTCTGGTAGTCAATCAGTTTGAAAGGAAAGTACAATTGTACTTATAATCCAGTAAAACAGGTTTATTTGCACTAGGGAATAGCACAAACTCTGGTGCTTCAATGGATCTTTAACTGTTAAACTGATTTCATGGAAAGATCGACTTGTCAGCTGAACATGAGATGTATAGAAAACCAGCGGACTGAGAATTTGAAACTACCACATGATCTTCAAAACCAATTATCCTGGGGAGGATTTCTTTGGTGAATTCCTAAAACCTGCGCTGTGACGTCTCGTGTTGCTGCGGTCAGGTAACAGATCTGGAGCTGAAGCCGATCCAGCCTGGTTCTCCAGACTGTCCTTCTGAGGCCGTCCACGGCTCTTATCTTCGCAACTGGAGCTCCATTCAGCAGCAGGGCCTGAGTCGCATGAAGAGGACACACATCCATCTGGCTCGGGGCCTGCCAGGGGAGGACGGCATCATCAGCGGTAAAACACTGTTTGTGTCAAGAAGTAGACAGAACACTCATATACTGTAAATTGTGCTTACAGTGTTTTTACGTTTTTTTTTCCACCAGGAATGAGGAAAGACTGTGACCTAGCTGTATTTATCGACGTCCTCAAAGCTCTTTCTGGTAAGATTAGCCACTAATGACCGCTACACCAATGTAGTAGATCCAGTAACAGTTATCTCTCACATGCTTTTATGCGTGTCCCGCCGCACAGATGGTATTCAGTTCTTCTGGTCAGAGAATGGTGTGTTGCTGACCGCAGGTGACGCAGAGGGAAAACTTGCCCCAAAATACTTCAGTCGAGCACTGAGACTCAGACCTACAAGTAAGAAAAATGACCACATGCGTGACGCATTCATTTGGAGCCAAGGTTTGCATGTTTACTAAAGTCACTTTGTCCTGTGTTTCAGGAAGTATACTGCCACTTCAGTAACAGCACAAGAAAGAGGCTCTGAACTGTCTGTGCTACTATGTTACAGCTGTATTACTGTTTATTCTAGTTCACTACATTAAATGTTTTTGGAAGGAAGTGCAGAGTTAGACATTTTGTCATCGATAGGAGCAGGACTGTGCAATATGAGAATATACATATGTCATGTGATATTCTAAAAAACGTACATAATTTCATATTATGCTCTATCGTTTACATTGTGTCCCAAATCGCACCCTTTACGGCAATGTTTTTGTCATTGTGACAATACTTCACGTTCGTTGCCACAGGCTGGAAACTGCACGAAGGCAACGCAAACGAACATGGAGGACAGTGAACGTGACACACAGCAAGGTCATTCTGAACACAGCAATTACTGTATCATGATATATACTGTTTATTGTGTTATTAAATTACATATACCATCGTAGCAGATTTTTAGCATAATGCCCATCCCTAAACAGGAGAATGTATCCAGGAGCCTAAGGAGGAATAAAGATCTGATGTTCACATTTTTACCATTAACCAGCATCTGCTAAAATAAATGTATTGGTCTTGTTGTTCTTGAGCAATTTCACACTTACAGCAGTATAAATAAAGATCAACACTCTAATAATGTAATAATGTAATCAATGACCGCAATGTAATCAATCAAGTAATAATGTATATATATAACTAAAGTGAGAGAAGAACATTTATTTATTTACTACTACTTATTATTTATAATCCCTCCAGTTCGATGTGAAAACTAACAATAAACATTTTTGAAACATAATTCAGTTTCTTTATTTAAATTGACACTCAGCTTAAAGGCATTTCAACAAAGTTTTATGTTTTTCTAAAAGTTGAAACCAAACTTACTGCAAATCTACATCAGTTACAAATATTGGCTATTGGTCTCTTTGGTTACTAATAATCGGTATTATTGGTCGATTGGTAAACTTTGGTAACTCGAGATTGGATCAGGGTGGTTTTAAAGCCAATTGAGGCGAATTTGTGATATTGGGCTTTATAAATAAAACTGAATTGAAGTGAACTGCTGAGGCTCCATAACCTCCAGTCGATGCTGGCATTGTTCTTTTTTTATTTGCTTTATGTAATTGCTTCGTTGGTACCCAACAGCATTAAACAGCAACCGGCGAGGACTGAACACATCTCCTACATGTGGTCTGTCACATGACTAAATATGGGAAAGCAGAGGATGCAGAAACACACACTGTGGTTTGAGTTAACGGACTGCCCTAACAGTTTGTCGTCAGATATGGACACAGACACACATACACAGCATGTGAGGGGAGATAACTGGTTGAGAGCTTCCTGTGTAAGAAAATAACAGAAGTCGTGATAATAAGTAGTGAACACAACTGAGAATGAAAACTGAATAGATCTATTTATTGTACTATTTGTTTATCCATATGTTTATGTGCAAATGTCTCATTTTGGCATGTTTTACTGTATTCTCATTGATGCCGATTCTGGCATCATACATTTGGCTGCTTTAATGTAACATTTCCACAAATGTGTTAGGGACAATAAAAAAATACTGTCTGAACAAAGCAAGGATTTGGATCCTGAACATAATTTTTGACACTACAAAGCAAAAAGAATTAAAAAAAAGAGGAGCTATGGGAGTTTTGTCTGCTCTTTGAGTCAGGTGTTGATTTTACAGTACATTCCCAATGAGTTTGATTGCAGCGCCTGCTGATCCTGGACTAGACCCCCCAGGAGCTACGACACATGTTGAAGGGAAAAGAAGGGACCAGTGAAGCTGTAAACTCTCTGAGTAGGTCTGTCATCTGGTTTATGTAGGTTAGGAATAAGGTGTGTTTGTTGAGCAACTGAACTGGTTAAACAGATAACATTTAAATCCTTTGTTGTACTGTTTGTTTTCGATGTTTCCCAAGTGTAACTTAATATCCTACTCCGTATGGTTTGAGAGCCACAGATGCGGGCTGTGACACAAACAGATATTTTTGTGTCAGTCTTAGAGAGCCTCGTGGCCACCGGTCAGTTTGTGGAAGAGCTCCTGATTGAGCGTGTCGCTCTTCTCCCGACTGCGTGTCGACATGAAAATGTAGCCTCCAATATACTCGTGAACAATTTTGCAGTCGGCCGTCACGCAGCCGAAGGCAATGTTGATGTTCCCCTCAAACTCAATGGCCACCTGGAGGGAATTTAAACACAGAAGGGGAGGGAAAAGCAAAAATTACATTCTTTCGTCTGGTCATCGTGAAATCTTCATCACCTAATACCTCGATAACACAAGCTCATGTGTTTCTTCCTTGTGTTTACCTGTCGTATGTCCCAGTTCACATTCCACTGCTTCATGTTGTTGTAGCGCCAGGTCTTGACCACATCTCCCACCCCCAGGTCAATGCGGATCAGACGGTTGGGGGCGATTCCCAGTACTTCATCTTTTCTGCTACCCTTGAATCTATTGGGCAAAATATCCTCTCTTACAAGATTTTTCTTGCAACAAAAACCAATCTTTATTTTTGTCAATTTAATTCCTCCCTGAGTCTATTTCCCCAAAACATGCATAATGTTAACAGTTTTGTGTACATTGTGACAAGTAAGAGGAGGTACCAGTACTTGATAGTAACCCTCATACTCTGAATCTTATCTTTGATATGTCTTGTTGTGTAACTTTCCATGTTTGGGAAAAAGAATCCTTATTGGCACTAAAACTTAATTTTAAAACTTTTAATTAAACTTTACCTGACAACAACATATGAGAGGCCAAAGTCAGGCAGGGCTTGCCAGATTTGCAGAAAGCGCATCACTGCATCTGTCAGTGAGAGCTGAGCCACGTTCTGGTATGCATCGAGGATACGAGGGGTCAGCTGGAAGAGGGCGCAGCGTGAAAGGTCACGTATAATTACATTTTGCTGTCTTAAGCATCAACTGGAAAGGAGCTGCAATTGCAGAACTATTAAAATGTGCTAAATAACTCTTCTGATTTCCAGAAAAATAATTAACAGATGGTGATTTGGTCTGTGGCTAAGTGCATTGCAGAACCAATAGTCCAGTACTCAGTTACAACAAATCTAACTATACTCATAGAAAATCATACACATCAATGCAGCAATAAAATGAATCAAAAAACATCATATATGACTGTAAAACACTGACAAGGACCATTTTACTGCTCAATGACTACTTTTTGGTTTTGAATGCAGAACATTTACTCATAGCGGAGTGTTTTCACTTTGTGGAATTAGTACTTTTCCTTAAGTAAAGAATCGGAATACTTCTTCCACCACTGCGTACCTGTTTGGCTTTGTACTTCTTATGGTAACGTGGAGACACCAGGCTGTGAGTGTTGATGCTTTCATCTGCAGCAGGTGCGTTGCCATGGGAACCAGCGTTGGTCCTCTGCATCGCCAGGAAGGATCGGATGCTCTGGATCTCACTCTGGAAGCTGCTGTCTGCCAGACTCTTTCCTTTGGAGGCCAGCCGACATCCAGCCATCCACTGAGCATACTGCTGCTCCTAGAGAGAGAGACGGGGAGAACTGCGGTCAGAGAGTGAGACAACGAGGTGTTGAAATGCGAGGAGGTGGATGTAACCTCACACACAAATGAAGAGAAATGTGTGTGCCTCACGTTTTCACAGCGCAGGTAAACCTCGTTCATGCCTTCTGGTGCTGGTATCAAGAGCCTGATAAGGAACTTGTTTGCCGCAACATTAACATCTGGGGCCACCTCACATCCTGAGTGCAAGACAAATATCAAAGTAACATTTAAGACTGAAATGTAATGACGGTTATTTTATGTGTTGCACGTAGAAATGAAAGAGCACGCGTTACATTAACATGTGAGGCGGATGGCCCTCGCCCAAG
>JAPQRN010000002.1:15361222-15382868 GCA_037367275.1 Coranthus polyacanthus
GGGGGACTATTGGGGGGGGGGGGCGGCGGGCAGAAACATCCTACTCTTTACACCCCTCAATCACTCCGTCCGGAGAAGGAGAGAGAGATGGAGGGGAGGATATATTGTCTCTGATGGGCTAGCTGATTAAGATGGATTGCACAATGAAATGTCGTTGGAGTGATGAGTTCTTGGAGTGTGTGTGTATGTGTGTGTGCAATTGTGTGTGTCTGTGCGCATGTGTGTGGATACGACGTCTCGGCAACTAACTTTGCATTAAAACCTTTTTCAAATTGATTAAATGCAAATTTGCTTAGCTCTACTGAGCTGCATTTTCACTCGCAAAAGTTTTATTCCTCATTTCCATTCCTGCACTTACTTTTAGCCATCGTAGTGTTTATCATGTCTGACATTAAATGCCATTTATTTTGCTATACCTTTTTCTCTGCATAGAATTGAAATTTAATTGAAATAGATTTAAATAACTGAACTGATAAGTTCTCAGTATTTTTGCGTAATGTCCTTCTTCCAGAGGAGCTGACTCTGTGTGTGAAAGTGAATGCAGCAGCAAAGTCTGCTGATAAATCTTTCAGGCTAGACTATAAAAAACTGTCCCTAAAATTAAGCCGTGCACCGTCAAGTGATAAAGAATATTCTGGTCCTATCTTAATCTTTAGCACTGAACCACTTGTCTTCGTCATAATTTCTTCTTGCTGAGCGTCTGTGTGTGTTTATTGAAGGCTGAGTATGTGTCACACCTAGAGCTGAACAATTAATTGAAATATTATTGAAATTGCATTATGGCAAGTGCAATATCCAAATCGCAGGAGCTGCAATTTTTTGATGAAGGTAAAATGTGTCACAGCATTTCATTTTAAATGAAGCATTGTGGTGCTACAGAGAAGCCCCAGACCCCAAATCATATTCTCCAGATGTAAGGGAACATGCTTGTTTGGTGGAAACTCCAGCAAAACACACACCATTATCATCTTTCTCTCTTTTTCAGAGAAAGTGAAATGCAAAATTACCATTCACATTAAAAATTGTGACTCATATCACAATTGCAGTATCTGTCAACGTAATCACAAAATTGCGATTTTTTTTTTTTTTGCATAGCGCCTCCTTCACACATTTGCACATGCTTGTGTGGTTTGACAAGATTACATACATGTATGCATATGTCCATCTGCGTGTTCCAGAAACAGACATCACACATAAGCCTGTTGTGTGAACAAACGTGTGTGTGCGATACATGGGCCTGCACGTGGTGCGCGAGTGGTGTATGTTTGTGCATATTTTTTGTGCAAATGTCCTTTCGTGCGCGTGTGCATAAGATAGGGTCTCCCAGGTTTTTCTCTGCAGGTCAGAGATAAAGCTGTTGGTTGGCGTTGGAAACCAACTCACCGTGGCAACAGCTGAGAGATACAAGATTAGAGCCAATAGTTTTCCTGGCCTGCAGGTGACAGACCGATATGAGAGAGAGCGCTGCAGTTGACTATACTGCAACTTTCTTCACAGATAAGAAATTACAGATGCATAGATGAGGGACGGATAGCAAGGACAGTAAGCTGACAGAGAAGGAGGGAACAGTGTTCAGGAGGCAGGGAAGGGCAGTGATGCTTCAAGCCTTACCTTCAAATTCCACTAAAAGCTTCATGCTACTGTCAGTGTATCATCATTGTGATGAACACGGTGGGTCATAAGGACAAACAACAAACAAGGACAAACAAGAAACTTCAGAAAAGCCAGGATATTGTGAACACAAACAAGCCAGTCATGACTAATGACAGGTTTTTTAAAAGCCTCTGATTTCCACTGAATTATGTGAACTTAAGAACAAAGTTTTAAGCTTGACACATCAGGAATAATAATGGCACTCTGAGTAAGGTAGTCAATATAAAGGTTAGAAGCAATTCAAAGTCACAAAACTATATAAAGCAAGACTGAATACAAATAGTTTTCAGTATTTTGTATTGCTGGGACGATGCACTTCTATCGCAGCTAATAATTTATTCATATTTATTGATCTAAATTTAAGACAACACTGATTAGAAGATTTGCCCTGTTTTGTAAAGTCCAAAAGATTAGAAGCCATTTAAATAAAACAAATTAGAATGATTAGTGTCTTTAAATTTATCTTAGCATTTAAAGCGATGATAGGCAGAAATCAGGTAAAGAAAATACCAGAATTGAAAATACACACCTTCCTCCTGCAGCTCCCTACTCTCTGCCCTAAGTCTAGACTGAATATAAAGACGCCATTACATGAGGCTGTGGAAAAGTGAAAATAGAATATAAAACATCACAGTTAGGTGAGCTGCCATGTCGTGAGCTTGACTTGACTTGATTGGTCATCACAGCTGTCAATCACCTGTTTTTATCACCCCACTTTCTTAAAAGACGTGTAATTGGCCAAAGTCTCCCATCACAAGCAATTTTCTAAACCCTGAAAACAAAGCTAAGATAAGGCGCAGAAGGTCTTGTTTCATTGTTAATCTTGTCAATCGTGCCAACTGCAGATTTAACTGAACATAAAATAACATAAAACCAATAAATGCAACATAATTTTTTTTTAAACTGAAATTGAGTCACAGCTTTGACTTATAGTATACTGATGGTAAATAGTTTTTCAGTCAAATATTCACAGTCTGTTAGTTTTGGGACTGTGGAATGTTAACATTTTTCAGTCTGTCATCATCATCTCACAATGGTTCCATGACTCCGTCTTTCTTGACTGCTTGACACATGTTTGATGGCTGCCTTATTGGTCAGTCCTCATGCAATAGTTGTCAAGCAATGGTAACTTGCTTGTGTCCTACTTTTTTTTTTTAAATAAAAATTATAACTACTGTTGTAAATGCAAGATTTAAATTCAAGAATTATTATTATGGAATAGTTGTGCAGGATTTATTATAACCCCCCCCCACACACACACACACCTTATTTACCTCAGGAAAGCGTATTATGCAGCCATACAGTTCAGCATTTGTTTGAAATAGGATGTTTTTGCTCCTCCCATCCAAAACAATGAAAGATTTAAATGAATGTAAAAAAAAATGTATATGTAAGATTTCTCCCTCAATTGTTGTAATGATATCAAATGAACGAGGGAGAGAGTGGGCTAAAGAGTGAATGAAAAGGAGAAGCGAGAACAAAGCTGTGAAACAGAGAAATAAAATGTTAGTGTCGGATTCTTTCACAATGGTTATTTTTGAAAGAACAAATAAATACACATTTTTTTTATATTTCCACAAGGTTCTGAGTGAATGCAGCTGAAATAGATGCTTCGTCTGATCGGCTGTGGCCTTGAGTGCAGCTCTGTGTGGGGCTCTGTGTAATTCATCCCTGAGCGTCGTCTCGCAGACAGACACAACAACAGTAGAGGAGAGACTGCGCTTTAATCAGAGTTGTTAATCGGAGTAAGATCCGCCTCCTTACCTTATACAGTGCTGCGATTGGCTGGATTTGGACACACTGGCCAAAGGTCCACACCCAGAAATGTCCCAAACACGGCAAATCTAGAGGAAAGTAAAGGCAGAAGGCAGTGTCTTCTAGTGGTTCGTATGAAACGTATGTAACATTTAGAAATTTTACTGTTTCAATATTTAATTTTTGTTTATGTTCATCTATTGAATATATTTGTTATCATTATCAAATGTACCTATTGTAAATTGCTGTAATTATTTAACCACTTTGACAGAATTGTCACTGTTGAATGTTTTAATAATTAGCTCCAAAGCTGTAGATATCTTAATTTTTCATTGTTACAATGAAGGTGGGCCAGCTATCAATAAATAAGGGTTTTGACCTTGGATGTTTCCATCAGGTGTAGTATGAATTGAACTCAGCAGAGAAGTATTTTTATTGGTTTCAGAAAAATCCATGGTTGATGATGGCCAGTAGCTGTAATCGGGCTTCGGGGCTGTCGAGGATGAAGGAGCAGAGGTGTACGAAGGTATGAATGGCTGAACTTGGACAGCCAGACAGACAAACAGAAGGGCATTGACTAGAGCAGCTGGAGGAGAAAGGTTAGAAGGATGTGCTCAGTGACCCTGTTTGGTTATTTTAAGAGGATAATACAGGAGAACCTTTGGCTCTGCAGGTAGAGCCCCTTACATGAGCATTACCCTACAGAGGCACAGCATCACAGTACTTGTGTAAGGCTTCACTGATTCTTAGCTGGCTTTGTCAGCGGGGCTTAGCGCTGTGCTTAGCGCCAAAACCAGCCTGGCAGACATCCCTACTTTTTGCCACGCTGCTTGAATGTGTATGGGAGATTGACAGGCCTGACTTGTTGTTCTAAATTGCTTCAGAGTGGCTAAAATTATTTTTTTAAATGTCACCTGAACTGCATTTTCCTCGTTTGACTGCTTTAATAGGGAACATACAGTGGGGAATCTTTGCATGCTTAACCACTTTAAAAAGGATTTTCCAGTATCGGCCCAAGGATTAAGTGATTTTTTTTTCACAGATTTACTTCAAATGCTACAATATCTACTAAAGCCTCCAACGCATAAGCTTTTGATAGTTTGTTTATTTTCAAGTATGCACCAGCAATTATTAGGGATAATCAAGAAATAGCAAGTAGTATTTTTACCTCGCCTCAGGAATCAATATTTTCAAGGCTGCGTTTTGACTGACACTTTGTCAGTAAGTGATCTATCCGTGATCTATCTGTCTTTAATCAGAGGAGGCAGTTTGTTATTGTGATCCACCCTGCCTCCCTGGTAGTAACGAGGGTTGGAGGAGGTGATGGAAAGCCCAGAACAGAGACTGACTCGTGCTGCTTAGGTCCCACAGGCCCCTTACTGTCTCAGTTTTTGCTGCAGTTACCATACATCTACCCTAGAGCTCTTGTCAACTCCTCTTAGGACATGCTCATATTACAAGATGCAAAATGTCACACCAAGTTTGCTATTCTAGACAAATATTTTCCGTGTATGTGAGGCAAGAACGCTTCAGAATAGATACTCCAAAACAGGCCGGAGTATATTTATGCATGTGTTTTTTAATGGACGAAGGGCACTTAAATCAAGGCAAGATAAAATAAGAGTCTTCTACTTGCTTTCAGCCCAAATTAATTTAGTTAGACTTGTGTTGTTTACTCTCTAAATCAGTTTTGATGCTGCTGTTGTGGAGCAGATCCCTCATGAACTGCACTGTTTCTCCCCATCGTAGTAACTGTACTTCCTTAGCTTTAGTTCCTATAGCAGTATCCCCACTGCGCTGAGTTGGTGTTTTGTGAAGCAGCGCTAATGGACATGTTCTCACAATATGCCTGTCAACTGTCTGTACACACAAGCACTTACAGAGGCAAATTGGCATTGCTGATGCTGCTTCAATTTCAGTGTAAATATAATGCACTGTCAAAACTTGGTTCTGCCACGACTACTGTACCTCACTGCTCCACCAGCTACTGAACCGGGACAAAATTATAGTGGTGAGTGTGCTAAATGGAGACGTTAACCTGTTTATTCAGCGGAAAGAGGATTTGCAAAAGCCAATAAAAGATTATGAGGGGGAATTTTTATCAGAGTAAATCTGATCTGTTTGGATTTTCATCAGTAAGGTGAAGTAACCAATGGCAGAGAGAGGCAGGGTCAAAATATTAAATATCCCAAAATACCAAGCAGGACATGTGGACATTAAAGAGGCTGAAGCAGCACACATTTGCTTAAAAAAAAAAAAGACTCACTTCATTAATTAAACAAAAGTTAAGTTTTGGTCCATAAACGAGTCATTTAACAAATTGTTTAAGCCCTGACATGTATTAAAAATAATGTAATTTACTGAGCCACGTCCATCATTTATAAGGATGCAAATGGTCTAGAATAGATTTAAGAATTAGTGCCGTAACAGTACTAATTCTGTCATTTTGATTCATAATAACAGAGAGCAATGACAAAGACATCTGCGGGCCTTGGCATTGATTTAATGTGCAAACACAGTCATAAATGTACTTTACTATAACATTTTCCTCCTGTGTTTTATCAAGGATGTGTGTATCGAGAAGGTTTCTTCTGGGCCTGTTAGTATGCTTTAAAAATGAGATCAAATCTTAATTGTTCTTATTGTAGTCTATCACCAAGGAGACACACTTTAGTATTTGCCATGGTCCTTCGCAATATTGTTTCTGCTGAGAGATAATACAGTATATAAGCTATTTTTTTCTCTATTTATTTAAAGGATTTAAATAAATCCTCTTTATGATTTAAAAATGCATATCAAATAAAGAGTCAATTACTGCACGCCCTCTTGAAATAGCTGATTTTTAATGGTAACGCAAATTACAGACTGAAGGCGTATTTCATATGTTTAAGGCTTTAGATGTTCTAAGACCTACTGCTGTGAGGAAACGGGGTCTATATACTCCAAATCCACTTTAAAAGTGGCTTTAAAACTGTGCTTGTATATTTTGCCATTTTGTTTTAAGTTTAGCTCTAGATTTGATCTTTTTCTTTTTCTTTTTGAGGTTGGCTAACATGCACACTGCTGACCCCCATCTCCTCCTAGCTTAAATCTTGACACTTGTCTCACACTTATTATCACTGCACTGAAGTCATGTCCACTCTGTCCTCTTGTATCCATGTCTTTGCCATGAGCACAGTTTGGAGGCTGCAGTGGCTCTATGAATTGGCTGCGGCATGACTTTTGACAGGGCTGCTGCTCCAGTTTTTCCAGTCCAGATCTGTCCAAGTTAATTATGGTACAACTGTCAGAAAGACCACTTTACTGGTCATTTGGGCAGTAGCATTAATGTTCTGTGTGTACTGAAAATTTTGAGCTTTCAAGGTTCAGTGCTCCGAGTTTCCGCAGGATGCTCCAGAGTATACTTTGTGTCTCAATTTGAGGATGGAAGTAGAAGTATGAGGCTTTATGCTGGTTTGTGAATCTCCAGAGTTTTGCCCTTTCCCTTCTTCGTATCTTTTCCTCACGCTCTTCCATTTAGACATCATCACAGGGCTATGACCTGAGAGGAGCAAGACAAACGGACCTTACTTTACAGCTTCAGATTGATTTACACCCCGACATTGAGAAGTTAACATACCCTTGGAGAGTTAATCCCTAATGTTGCCTGGGCCAGTAAATAAAGGGGAAAAGGAAAAGCCAAACTGAAGGAGTTTGCAGAAAAGCTCATTCGTGTTAATTATTTTTCTCCCACCCCTCCCTTGTTAAAAGCTTTCCCACCCCTCCAATCAATCGCCACTTTAGCGAGCAGGAATGGATGGAGGAAGTGCGAGTCTCATTAGCCTGATTGGTCCAATGTGGGAGATGGAAAGAGATGGAGTGAATAAGGGAGTAAAAGAGAAAAGGAGTCAGCTTGATCATCAGCACTTGGCCCATCATTGCTACTGTCATCAAGTCAAGTGATTCAGATGTGTTGGTTTGTTTTTCATTGAGCTGTGACTCTTGGTGGGCCTGGAGATCATCCTCTGGTGGAACCTGAACTCACTGGTTGTCGTTGATGGATGTAGGCTTGTTCCTTCCGTACCTGTAGTAAAGGTGAAAGCTTGTCAGCATCAAAGCAGATGCACTTTTATTGTAATCACAGGGAAACACACACAACGTGTAGAGATTTCACCACACATGACAAGTAGACACGGATCATTACTACAGAATAAAACCGAACCGTTAGTAGTCGCTTCCTAAACCTACAGACTGACCCATAGTTGAATTTTAAAGGCAGATATTATAATGATAGTTTGGAGCAGGGAAAAGCCGATAGTCGACCATTATCACCCCCCCAAAAAAACAAAAACCAAAAAAAAATTAGTGACACTGACAACACATTATGCATGTCTGAAATTAAGCATGTTTGTCTTTAGAAATTGAGTTCCTGTTGAACTGGATATTTAAGTCAAAGTAATAAATACCTAAATATAAATCTTAATCACAGAAAATCAAACTAATCAATCAATATATGTGGAACTGAACATCAAACTAACCATAAAAAAAATCTAGATGAGAGACAGACATCAAGACAGCAAAAACAAGCAAAACAAAAAACACATAGAATAACAATATGTGAGTGACACACTGAATATTGAAACGTCGACAGCGTTGCTTGTTGACCAGTGTCCTAACAAAGTAGACCCCTGAGTTATTCACTCTTCACATAGTCGTTTGCTGCTATTTTATGAGCTGGAATCGCCATTAACCTCCTGATATGTAAGACTGGTACAGCCCCTATTTCTAGTAATACTTCCCCACCCTATGGAGTAGCATGTAAGATAAATGTTCAAGGGCAGCCAACTGACCCAAACAGACATGGTATTGGTGCAGAGGAGGCTTTCCATTTGAACACAAGTCCACCCCAGCATAAGGATAGGAAAGTAAAGGAATCACTCAAAATATAAGACTGGAGGAGAGGGGAATGTCTAAGCCAGTTTTTTTTTTTCACTATAACATGGATAGCAGACAGAACTTTTTTGAAATTTTGGGCAACTCTAAAGCATGTATACTAGAGAACCATTTTTATCCAGACACCTCCACCAGTGCTCTGAAGTGTTAGCCAGACTGGATGGAGACCAGTAATTACAAAAAAAGAGTATCTATTTAAAATTTTGAATTGGATCAGTCTTGTTCGTAGTTCCCTTGACATTTTTCCTCATTCCTAGGAGTTCTTCCCTCTTCTGCCTTTGTAAAATATATCTTTAAATCAGTTTCCCATTTCAGTCTAAGGGACATTTTACTGGAGTCTGAGGACAGAAGAATCATATAATAGTTGCCAAAAGCTTCATGACCACATCCAAAGGTGGTTACGACCCTCTCTAGAATCTGAATTGCACTGTATTGTTAAGTACATAATTAAAGATTTAATATGCTTCAAGCCAAGTGGATCATACAATGGGTTGTCTGAACATGCATTAAGGCAAAAGACTTCATGCCTACTCTGACAAAAAGAGTCTTTGATCTTTATTCTGTGTTGTCTTTATATTATTGTAGTTGTATGTATGTTTTCCCCTGCATGTCAACATTCAGCGCCCCCCTCCCCTCCCTGTTTGTTGTTCACTATGTAGGCTTTTGTTTTGTAGTTCTATTGTCTAATTTCGTCTTGCTCCAAAACCAATTGCCCTCCGGGGAACAAATAAACTTGATCTGTCTCCAAGAAATCTGCATCTTTTGAGTGTGTTGGAATTCTCCATGCAATATTTTTTCAGCTCATTCACTTTTGGACTTTCACTGTAAAAATGAACTGTTGAAAAGTAATTGATCAGAAGATCTGAGGAGTCTGAACATCAAATAGAAATGGAATGAAATCAGAGACGTGCGAGTCCATGCAGTCAAATGCTGTTGGGTAATCTGACAGGGGCTTCCTTTGAAACAAACCGAGGCCATTTGACATTAAAATCGACTGACAAAATGTGAGCAGGGTTATTGATATTACATAAGGCCTGGCCTCTCAGGTTCTGACAGTCTGGCAGTAATGTACAGATTTTAAAGCAGCCATCTGTCAGATTTGTACGTCTTTGCTTGCATAGGGCAGAGTTCAATTATCTATGCTGTCTTACTTAATGTACTCCTTACTATGGCTATAATCGTTTTGCATCCCCAGTTCTTTATAACAATAATGGTGTACTGCCTGCCCTTCTTTCAAATATTGGTTTTAGTGCCAGAGAAGTAATCAGGCTAGCATTAAGGCTTTGGCTGTGCATCCGAAGTCTTTGTATCCTTGACTGCTCAGGTCGAATACAGGCCCAAAAAACACGGCTCAGTGTGGCTACAATCACCTGGTTAATGCCTTTTTTTTTAATGAGTTTATCAACCTTTGATGATTGATGTTTTTCATTTAGACTTTTGAAATTTAAATTCAGCCCTGTCTCCCTGAACCAGCAGTGCAAATAATTTTGACTAAAATGGAGACACACACAACACCGAATGAGAAGAAAAAAAAAAAAAAAAAATTAGATATGGAAATTAAAAGCACATTTGGGGGAAGATTATCCTCATTGTGGGCAGCATTATTTGAATAATAAAGTATAATGCAGCCTGACAAAAAGCCTCCATTTTCCCTCATCTTTGTAATTATAGCTTAGTGAAGAAAGTACAAAGGATATATCATTGCAACATCCAAAATGGGCTTTAAACTAACCCTGAGTCCTCTTGCCCTCTCTCCACCAGCAAATACAAAGGGCCGTCTTTGTCTTCACATGTCCTAATCACAGCCAAAGGTTTTGTAGCATAATCACACAGACACACAGAGAGTACACACAGCACACGCCGAACACAATTACCATCTCGTAATTGCGATCTATCAGGCGTTGTTGTGAAGTGGTGCCCGATGCACATGCTGTCGGCCTTATCAGAGCTTAGGAAATGACAAGACTATTTATAGGAGCTATTTATCCACTTATAGTGTTACATCCATGGTTACAGTCAGACTGACAGATAGGTTGATACATCACTGCATCTGTGTCACTCAGCACATGATGTGCAAAGAGTGGTTGAAAGTGGTTGGAATTGTTCAGTCCTGTTACTTAGAATAGGCTTTTCCATTTCACAGGGTTGAAGAAGTCTAAATCAACTTTATAGTTTGTAATGATACATTAAAAAAAAAAAAAGAGAGAAACGAAAAGAGAACGAGCATCAAAATGTACCCCCTCAGTTTTACTGGCACTTGTACAGTCAAAGCTGTTACACAGGTATACTTATTAACTTGTTCAAACTGTACCATATAATTTAAGTAACATTTTGTTTCATATGGTGCCTGGCATGCATCTGTTTTCTTGGCAGGATCACTTTGGTGTGTGGCCCACGCATTACCTGTCTAGATGTTGTCTTACTTCACATACGTAGATCCATATGCTCTATACTTTTGCAATCTGTTTGAGTGTACCCCGCCTTTACCCAATATCAGCTGAGATGGGCTCCAGCCCAGCACAGGATTAAGCAGTGATGGAAAATGATTGAATGAATTTTACTTTTGCTGTTTTCAGTCTGTTCTGTTCACAGGACATAGATTACATGTCTGTCATCCTGTAAGAGTGATTTTGCCTTCTGTTGCTTTCCTGTATCTTCTTTTGTGTTATGTGATGTTACAACAAAATAAACAAAGTCAACTTGACCTGACTTTTAAAGCACCGAAGTCCTCTGATTAAAAACAGTCTCAAAAAAAAAAGCATCCCTAAAATTACAATTTGATGCTTTTGTTCCGTGTATCAAGTAAACTGAAAGCAAACCGTGGGTGAATTTGCCTTTCATACAAAACAATGTCAAGGACACCGCAATGTATTGGGATACAGAGGACACCTCAATCATGGTAATGTCAAGCAGTGAAAAGATTTATTACACCCTTTACGTTCATGTCTTCTACAAGATCAACAGCGTGTGATGGGCTCTGGGTCTGCACATGCATGAACGAGCCGAGCCGGTTAGCCATGTGCATGTGTGTGTTATTAATCTTTGCACGTTATTGCATGTGTGTGTAGTGCAACCATCTGCCTCAAGATTTTGGTCAAGGTAATGTAATATGAGAGGATATTAATGCTGTTAGTGTGCTTAAGATCAACAAGATCTGCACAGTTGAAAGAAAGGTTTGGTGTTTTTTGTCTGTTTGTCTGTCAACCAATCAAACTAAAAGACGGAATAGCAATATGTTAGTCTGCCTCTTTCAATAATGTGCCACCTCCTTAGCATGTCTGTGGCACCGAGCCCATTTCTTGTTACTGCAGACATAGATTCTTACAGAACTAGTCACAGATGTGTAGTTTTTTTTTTTAAACAGCTCTTTTTCTCAAATTTAGTGGGGGATTAACTACACCCAGTGTTTGGTGTGTTGGTATTGACGGAACTAGGATGGTGTATGTGGGATTGACTCTAAATTAACTTCAGTGCTTGTCCTCCTTTAATGAGGGGATTCTTAAGTCTTTTAAGTTGGTAACAGAAATAAAATAATTTGGGCCTTCAATTTACACTCTGTACTCTGATATATAATGATTTTGGCAAATATTCTAGCCTTGTTAATTTAACATTCTTTATTTGCCTTGAATTTTAATTTGTACGGCCTTGAAACAGGCTCTTGCTTTCTAAATAAATGTCCAGCAGCACAGTGTGCCGGACCTCTGGTATGATCACGATCCACTCAGTGGCATTTTCAACAACGCAATGAATAATTTACCAGGCTCCAGGAATTCATTTGCTTTTTGGCTGCGATGTGTCTGCCTCTGCTGAAGAAAGGCTGCGAGTCAGTACTCCAGAGAAATCACAAGTTGCCATAACTACAAGTGCCGAGGTCTCTGCGCGCTCCGGAGTGTAGCCCTGGAGAGGTGGGCAGCAAGCCGACCATGAGTGAAGGCTGAGGGCTCTGGAAGACCAGATCCAGCAGGAGCCCACCGCCTCAAGCAGTTCTTCTTTCCCAGGATTGTTCATCTTCACAGTTTGCTCATGTAGGCAGGAGATGAAACTGCATGCCACGGTTTATCATGGAAAGAAAAGGATTTCATCAATTATTCACTTAATATCAGTCTAAGACAGATAATGAGGCAAATAGCACAAAGACTACTTAAGGTTATAAATGCTTTTAATTCAGTTCAGTTTTAGATGCTTTTTTCCTAACTGCAAGGTTACAAAAATCTAGCGGTACACAAAGCACATAATTAAGCTTCATAAATTGAAAGATAAAACACTCAAGACAGGGAAATTGAAAAGAGGACAATTGCAGTACAGGGGCAATTTGGTTATCTTCTTGTACATGCTCTTAGCGTGGTTATAGCAGAAATAGATTTTTTGTCCTCTTTAAACTAAAGGAGTCTGCACTGAAGTGGCGCTCTGCCTGATAGACAGCTGAAATCATATGGTGGTGTTGTGATCCCCCTGAGTCTGTCTTGCTCTCTGCCTTGTTTATTCCACTGATGTCCTTTCCATTCATTGCTACAGAGGATTGTAGACCACAGTTTAGTGTTTTGTTGTTGCTTCTGGATTACTTAATACCTCTGAGGTATTTCACAGGTTTTCTGCAGGATCTGTGTTTGATCCAGCTTCGTCACGGTCCTTTGGGACTACCAGTCAGTCCCGTCACTCAAAAATGTGCTGGTGTGCATGTGTGACTGTCTCTTTTTTAAGTGTATGTAAATCTGTCCACATTCTGACGATAACTTATTAATCCACAGGATAGACTTGGGTTGGATTCATAACTGAGATAAAGACAAAGGTTAGAACAAATCAAAACATGTTAATATAACGCAGTTTCAAGTTCAGCAATTCTTTACACATGTATATGTGAATGATGTAGACCTTTTGTCTTCATATTGATTGGTGTGTGTTGATATATACTGTATGTACATCTTCTGCAGTTAGAGGTGAGTCAGTCACTGCGCTTGCATGTCCACATTATGCATCTCTCATCGTTCTCCAACGTGATCTTGACTGCTGAGCTCAGGCTATTGTTTGAGAGGAAACACGAATATGTGACCGGTCCTACGGTCTCTTTAAATTTTGCCTTACTTTCAGTGAATAATACAGTCGATTTGTAGAAACATGTATCTATTCAAACCAATCAAAAACATGGTGGAAATGGAAATATATTCTGTGCATAACTGGGGAAATGTGTATATGCATACATACATCTCACCAAATGCATGCATCTATAGGAATACATTGACCTTTTGCAATGTCATTTTAAAATGCATGCAAAATGGAAAATACTTTACTGTACAGAGTAGCTTTTGCCAAGGGTTGTGTAAATAAAATACTGAACACGGTATTTAAAATGCAAATGACAAAGTTCATTTGTTAAAAACAAAATAGAGGCAAGTATTCAAAAGTAGACTGACTGAAAAGCAAGCACTAAAACATAAGAAACTACACTATACCATGCACATGCATGTGGAATGTTTAAGTTAATAATTAAAGTACACTTCGTTCTCCAAGCGAAATTACATTTTAGATAGATGACGTGACTTAATGGAAGC
Organism: Coranthus polyacanthus; assembly: GCA_037367275.1. Classification (NCBI taxonomy): domain Eukaryota; kingdom Metazoa; phylum Chordata; class Actinopteri; order Kurtiformes; family Apogonidae; genus Coranthus; species Coranthus polyacanthus. The sequence continues at coordinate 15,375,112 of JAPQRN010000002.1, forward strand.
GTATCTGAAAAATCCACTTTGATCCAATTTGTTGTTAAAAATGTAGACTCAGCAGATACAGAGTCGAGTCTCTCAGTGTACGTATTTTTGTTAGATGTACTGAGTATTAGAATAATAAAGCTGGAGGGCTTGACATTGGATAATGGACTGCAGCAGTGAAAGGCCTTCATAATGACTGTTAAGAACTCAGAGCATTGTTGTTAAGAACACAGACACGGAGAAACAGCTGCATCACATCTATTGTACGCGTTGGTACACACACACACACACACACACACACTCATAGATCCTCAAGATAAACATTGATATGAATTCAGTTTTCTGTCTTCATTACTTCCTCAGACACAAACACAGACAGCACACACTACAAAGCAAATCATTTCTATCTACATAAAATCATATTTCTTTCTGACTGCCTCGTTCACAAACACCCATCACAAGCAGTTACTCTGAGATGGACACTTATACACTCCCCCGTTCGTTATATTGATCCATGCTTACACAAGCATTAGCACTCTCTTAGAATGAGAAGCATGTCTTCAGCCAAACGGACGAGCTCAGAGCATAAACAGATAGACACAGATGCACACTGTTTCTCCTGTTGATTAGTGAAACACGCTTAGACATCCTTACACACAAACTTTTCTGCATAAAAACAAATGCGTCTGCGATGAGCCGGCAGATTCTTCCAAACCGAGTCGGAGCGTGCAGCAGCTGATGTATTCATCCACTGTGTGTGATTTAACGAGGGCCGCTCTGTCTCGTCATAAATCATATTAATAATCTGAGCTTCACATTGATTTTAATTTTTTTTTAACTGTCCCAGTGCATTATTTGATATCTCCAGCTTTTGTTTCTGACTTAATGAACCCCTCCCTGGCACACTCTGTCTCACACTCTCACACACAAAGACAACTCATGAAACTGCTTTTCCTTTTAGAAGTCTTTATTCATCTGCGTAGAAAAAAAGACGACAGACCAGTAAATGGAATAGCATTTTGCACCCATTTTTATGTTTATACATAAGAGTGTTTTCATTATCACATCTGAGGGTGGCATTTTTAAAGGAAAAGGATTTCTACACAGCATGAAAGGAAGCTTCATTGCTCTTAAAAAAAAAACCAAAAAAACAAAACAAAAATAAACTCAGACATAAAAAAAAAAACCTAAAAACTCGCACCGGAGCTCTTCCAGTATTACTGGTACACAGTAACACAGGCTGGAAAAGAGAAAGAGAGCTACTGAAAGTAAGAAGTTTCAACACTTACAGGCTCTATCTAAATCACATCCTTCTCCCCTCATTTCTTTATTTCTCCCTCTCTATCCTTTCCTCTGCCTCTTCTAATCTCTGGCTGTTTTGTCAGTGTTGTATGCGTTTTGCTTTGAAGTTTGTCCTCTCTTAATGATAGCGGTGATGAGAATCAGTCAGAAAGCAGGTTCCCCTCTCTTTTCTGTGTGTGGGTGTATGTTAAACTGCACAGTGTTGCGGTCAGGCTGTGATCCCTGTTAACAAAACTGTGTCTATGCTGCACTAAGGCCCTTGAAACTGGTAGACAGGCCCTGAGTCAGCTAACCTCTCATGATGCACCAAGTTAAATGTCAGCTTTTTTTAAAAATGTCTTTGAAAATTTTGTCTTGACTTTACCCAAAATACTCTTAATTAAAATGCTCTCGTGGCAAAATAACGACTAGGAATGCAACCATATACTTACAATTCAAAATACATACAAATAAACTTTTTGAAAAGGTGATTTCTGTCTTTTTAGGTAGATTTCATCAGGTTGACCTGTGTTCAGGTTGACATCTTTCTGACAAATTAGTTTTTAATTGTTTTTTAATCATATAAAAAGAGGTGGTACTTCATTATTGACAGCAATACTAATCAACTGCTGTCAAAACGTTATTATATTTTAAGGATTAATCAAAGTCCTATCTATAAAAGGTCAGAAAACAATGATGGAATTCCCCTCAGCCCAAGTTTATCTCTTGTATTTAAATTTCCCCTTTTTTATTCAACCAACCATCCAAAACCCTAATTTATTGAGTTTCTTCTCAGATATGACAATGAAAACATAAGTCATTATATTTCAGAGGCTGGAGCCTGTTCAATTTTGGCATTTTTTTCTTAAAAAACACAAAAATGGTTGGATTGCATTGAATGGATTATCAAAATAGTTACAGATTTATTTCTTTTCTAGTCAACTAACTGACTTATCGTTGTAGCTCTAAAGATCATATATACTGTGAGATTACATACATTTGTCACCTTGTCACCTGAGATTTTTCCCATGTGTGTACCATGGAAGCTCTCACTTTAATATCTCCGGTGTATTTGGCCATCATGGGTAATATTACAATGGAATTGACTCCGTCTCACAATGTCTGACATCAAGACAATATAAAATTACATTCCCCGTGATTGAGGTTTCCTTAAATACAAGTACAAACAGTTACTAAAACTTTTTAATAAAGTTAAATCGATATTTTTATAAGGGAATTTCAGCAAAGAGTAATTAGATTAGAGTATTTCTGACTTCCACCCAATAATTATTAGCTGCTTTAACCAGATTCTAAAAGATAATTGGTTGCTATTATAAGATGTGTGATTAGGTTTCTTCATTTGTTCAGGTAATTTAATAGTGAGAGCAGACCACAATAGAAATTGGCTACATGCAGTATTCTCAGTTATTTTATAATATTTCTCATTCTCAGAGGGAGATTCATAATGGCATTTCCTCTAAAGCCATTTGTCATTTGTCTCATTATCTGTGGCAATCTTTATGCTTTATGAATGTTTTCCTCCGATTGTCTTCTTTTGCTTTTGTTCCTTGGAATAGCTTAGTAACACTTCTAAGATTGTGATATGTTGCACATTAACAGGACTTTGATTTGTCGACGATAAGGTGAAAACTACCAAAAACATCCTGTATAATGAGTAAACACCTTGCCATGTAATGACCACAGGCAACTGATAACGAAGGGAGAGTTTATTCAGGTATTTGCTGAGTGTAGTACTGGATGTCCTATGGGTTGTTTTTTTTGTTGTCACCCCTGTATTTTACCCCACCTGCATCCTCCTCGAGCCCCCATCTTTTCCTTTTGTCTGCTTTTGTACCTCCCATCGCTGCGTTTGCCACACACTTATCTTCCTTTTTTCTTATTTTCTGTCCCAGCTTTCTGCCTTAAGACAACACACCTCTCTGCAATCGCTCCCCAAAAACCAGCCCCTCCTTGTTTCTCTCCCCCTGTCTCCTTTTATGTTCTCTCTCCGTCTATCCATCTATCCATCACCCCCCACTCTCTGGCTCTCTCTCTCCCTCTCATTAGTCTCCCCATGCTGTGGTTTGTGTCTCCCGTCTCTGTCAGAGCTGTTATCACTGCTGTCAGTTCCCTTGGCGAGAACAAAGTCGTCCTCTGCTCATGGCACCACAAAAGACACGAGAGAAATAAAAGAAAAGAGTCTAAGCGCAAAAAAAAAAAAAAAAAAAAAAAAAGAGGCGGAAAAAAGGAAAAATTAAAAAGGAGGGAGTAAACCAGAGGAAAGGAGGGGGACTAGGAACTCATCTTTTCATGTCAACCATGATGCATTGTCATCTGTGGGGTATAACAACCATTGATTTCTCCTTCTGTCATCCCTTTATCTATACAGCCCAGAGCTTACAGTTGGTAGGAAGATATGAGAGCTATCTCTATTCACATCAAGTGCCTTTTCCTCACATTATAAATATATCTCCTGCTAAATCTGCTAAGCCTAGTATCAACCTCAAATAAGTTACTGTGTATTATTATGAGCTGAGAAGAACAGTAGGTTTGAAAGACACTGAGATATCCAAAAGAGAAAACCATTTATAACTATAAGTAGCGCTGAAAGAAGGGTTTACTGTATAATGTAATATACAGTAGTAGAATATAGTAGGACTGTTACTTCTGTCACTCAATAGCAATGTCCTATCAACATAGCTGAAATCAGTCTTTTCTACTAAGCAAATCAGAACCAGCAGAGGCACAGAGGGTACTTTGGAAACCAAGGACAAAATGGCCACTGGCCACGGGGTCGTCATCCTTAGAAATGGCGCCTGGCATTCGTGGCTCAGGGAATGTGTCCCTGTATCATCACGTATATGCGTAGTCTATGTCAGGGATGCCACCCTCTCTGTAGCCACGGTTAGTACCATAAGTGACATGGTGATGGCTGGTTTGGCTGAGGATGGTACCATTGAGGCTGCCAGCTCCTTGGCTGCTTCGGTAGGTCCCGTTAGCTTGGGAGGAAGAGGAAGAGGAGGGGAAAATAGTGTGGATGTAGGTGACATCCTCCAGCTTGGGCTGCAGGGGCTGATGGGCCATAGCTGTCATCTGAAACCCTGCAGGAGGGGCCCTGATCTCTAAGATGGAAGTGTCTTTCTTGGTGCCAGACTCTACATAGTCATCATAATGTTTTCCACTCCGGCCCCTGCTGTATGAGCCCGAATCTCCAGACATGTAACCTGCTCTCTGTCCATACCAGCAGAAGATGCCAAAGATTAACAGCAGGCTCACCAATGCTGTGGCACCCCCTATGATCCCAGCCAGTGGCAGGGCTGTTAGCTCTGAGTCCTGTCCCTCCTTATCTGATCCCTCCCCTCCTGAGCTGACAAGAGCCTCTCCAGTCTCTATTTGAGCACAGGCTGGAGCCGAGTCTTTACTGTCCGTGTCGAAGCTGCTGGCTCGAGATGAGCCCATGCCGGCACCCCCAAAGGAAGACTCCTTTCGTAGTGGCAGCAGGCAGATGAGGTAATGGGAGCGTGGGGTTAGTTGGGTAAGGAGGTACTCCCTCCTCTCTCCAGGAACCAGAGTCTCTGTTATGGAACCAAGAGCTGCACTGCTGCCCAACCTCAGCCATGACAGGCGGAAAGAGGGTATCGATTCTGGGCACAACCAGCTCACAAGTACACTGTCTGAAGAGAGAGGTTTAACAGTCAGCTCCAGAGCCTCTCCAGATATGTGTCCCCCTTCACCTGGAGGCAGAGGGATAACCAGGCTTGGCCACTTGGCTCGCAAGGTGAACAGAGAACCTTGTGTGGGGACCAGTAACGAGGTAGTGGTGGTGCTGCCATGGGGGATTGAGGCCACTGGTTGGCCTCCTCCAGCACCACCAACACCACCACCACCTTCACCTCCTGCCTCTTTTTCTGATGGGTTCATACCTGCTCCAGTACTGGGCCCAGCAGGGGGGCCTTCACACTGCTCCATCAGGGAGGTTAGGTCTCTGAGGGTTTGGCCCCGTACAGCCTCAGGCCCCTGACAGGTCAGGCCCCTGACTGTCACTGCTGCCCCCCTGCTGTGCAGCCAAGCATGGAGCCATCGAAGGTTGCAGCCACAGTACCAGGGGTTACCTCGCAGAAGTAGCAGCTCTAGACTCTCTGTATCCTTCAGAAGTCCTCGAGGGAGACTGGTCAGGTTGTTCCCCGACAGGTCCAACCTCTGCAGTCGCCTCATCCCATCTAGTGCCCCCCTCGGTATGTGGGTCATTCCGTTATCCTGCAAGTGGAGTCGCATGAGGTGAGCTGAAGGAAGGTTGACAGGCGGGGACTGGAGAGCATTCCTCACCAGTGAAAGCTCAGTCAGGTTGGAGAGACGGGAAAATGTGTCATCTGCAATGCGTGTGTTGGCCAACAAGTTTCCATCCAAAACCAGGCGCCGCAGTGAGGAGAGCCCGCGAAAGGCGTGTGTTGGTATGGTGCTGATTCTGTTGTCGTCCAAGCGTAGTTCTTCTAGTGATGCTGGCAAGCCCGCGGGGATGCTTGACAGGTGGTTACGAGACAGAAACAGCAGTCGCAGCCGGGGAGTCCCAGAAAAAGCTCGCTCCTGGATGCTAACTGTGGATATAGAGTTATCATCCAGGTGTAAACGTTCTAGTAATGGTAACTTGGCAAGAGCTGATCGCGGTAACGTTCGTATATTATTATCCTGTAAGTGGAGCTCCCGTAATGAAGGTGGGAGGTGTATAGGAAATTCATCCAGCTGGTTTGCATACAGGTAAATCACCCGTATGGAACTGCTGCGTTCCAGTGAGGGAGGCAACCCGGCATTGCTCAGCCGGTTGCTCTGCAAGTAGAGGATGGCAGCCGTTAATGGGAGTGGAGGAATTAAACTGAGGCCACGGTCGTTGCAGTAGACAAAACCCTCATCACAGCGGCACACTGAGGGACAAACAATGCCCTCATCTCCCTCGCCCGTTTCCATGGCAATTGCCGCTGCCGCTAATTCCAGCACCTCAGCCAATAAGGTGAGGCACAGGAGGAGCAGAAAGAGCCAATCACGGAGCTCAGCAAGACTCTCAGTTGCCATCTTGGTGCACAGTTCCTGATTGAAAGACAGAAAATGAGAAACGGTGTTAAAACAAGTACAGTAGCTGAAACACACTGAAAATCAAAAGAGGTGGGCCTATTCAAAGTGAAACAAAAAAAGAGTAGTGCAAGAAAGGAATTTTAGATAAATATAGTCCAGGGCTATCCACACAGTTACCCTCTTTCTGTAAAAATTGCTTGACTAAAATGCTGTACTTTGCTCGTGCTGTGTAAAGAAGCTTTTTTCATCTCTTAAGTGAAACCGATTTGGGGAGCGTGTAGTCAAAGGCACTTTAAATGGGCTGTCCAGTAGTATATGGGTCAGAGCGACCAAGCAGAAGACAAATGGACATTTAGAGGCAGACAGCGATGAGGGGTGAGTGAGTGGGAGAAGAGGATTACAGGAATCAGAGAAACCAAAGAAACGACAGAAATTGAGAAAATTGGACAGTGACAGTTATAGGAAAAATAAAGCGGAAGATTTTATTCTGAGGAGATTAACTGAAATGGAGTGAGTGACATGAAGTTGAGATCTAGGCGAAAAAAATCACATTAATTGCTCACAGTGCTGTTGATAGCTTTGAGTAGTAAACTTGTTGTGACCTCACTTTATGTAACCCTCAATTAATATAAAAGAAAATGCAAATAAAATATGTAATGAATGGAATATTAGAAATTTTACATTTTCTGACGTTTATATAAAAAAAACCAAAAGAAAACAATGAAATGAATACACAACTAAGCAAACATGATTGAAGTCTCAGTACACGCTGACATGTATAATGTATGTTTCCTCTTGGTTGTTATTGTTTGTGAAATTTCTATAAATTATTCAGAAAAGTGGTCCTGAAATCCCCAGGAATGTTTTAGCAAGATGTTTTACAGAGAAGCATTTTTCTGCAACATTAATACGTTCCTCCTCGATGCTTTATGATTTGTCTCCTAGCGAATCCCTGACACCAACATCAATAACAGAAATTTACAATTCAGATAAAATGATCTCAGTGCACTCACATTCACAGTCCACTATTTATAGAATACGAATAACATACAGTGTGGAAAGTTATAGAGATTACATTGTGGCATGCTTTTGTTTGAATCCTTTCTTTTTTGTGGCCCGGGGCTGGAAAATGTGCCCTGATGTGAAATGCCTGACATGATTTGACAGCACATTTGATAAACAAATCCTCTAAAGGCAAGTTTTTTTTTTCTCCACTTCTGTGCACTCATCTATGTGTATGTGTGTGTGCTGTATGTGAAGTTAGTGCTAGATGCAAAATTGTCCCTTGGCTGCAGTCAAAATCCATGCAAAGCAAACAAGAGATGGCAACAATAGAAGAGATGGAGGGTGGGGGGTGAACGTCTGTCCAGTTCATCCCAAAGGTGAGGGCTGGGGTCAGAGGTCAGGGCTCTGTGCAGACCGGTGGCTTG
>JAPQRN010000002.1:15408462-15418998 GCA_037367275.1 Coranthus polyacanthus
CAGCAGGTCGCCACGGTCCAGCAATTACCGACAACTCGCCAAGCATTAGACTGACAGGTGCGCGCACACACACACACACACACACACACACACACACACACACGCGCGCGCGCGCACGCACACACACACACACACACACATATATATACACGTATACACAAAGACTGTAGCCGGTGCTGTGGGGCCGCCTACATGCAGCCTGATGGGGGCCCTGTAGATGGAAAATGAGAGCATTTCAGTCCTTGAGGGAAGTAAGGAGAAAGGTTTTTCACACTTGCCAGTGATGTAGGAAAGAGGCCTGGCTCTATGTGTCAGACTCAGTTTGAGTTTTAATTAAAACACAAATGCTGTCCCTGACATCATATATCTCAGCAGGTTTGATGCTGAAACAAAACAGCCACCTTAGAGCCTGCTCTGAGCTAATGACAGCTGGCTTGATGTTTACTCAGACTTTGTGACCAATGATTTTTATTTGCCTAAGAGGCATACCTCACTATTAATTTGCATGAATCACCTTTGGGCAGAAGAGTTACCACATCTGAACCCTTTTGTGTACCACATATACAAGTAGCTTTTGCTAGTAAAGCATGGTCTTTGTGCCAGACGTGGGTGCAAAAGGCCAGCATAGCTCCAGCACATCCTAACAAACAAACACAGTCTTATGTGCACTGCTCAGAGGCACTCAGGTCCCATGTGGACTCTTTGGCCCAAGGGCTTTAGAGCAGCTGCAACACCAGCACCCTCTGGCGCTTCTCCAGTGTCTCTCAATCTGATTCAATACACCAAACTCTTATAATCAGACTGTCACAATCTGATTGAGACAAAATTACTGCCAACAATAGATTTAATTTGGGCAGAGCTCAGTGCTCAACTGTCACCTTTGCCATCAACGTGAAAAAGTTTAAAAATCTGATAGTGAACCTGGGTTTTATTTATTTTTACATAAACAGAAACAAATATTATCAGTGAGGTTAAAAAATAAAACGATCTGTGCCTTCTGATGGAGAAATGTATCGGTGTCTCTGTTTCTAATTTATGTCACGTACATCGTTTATTGGTAAAGCTTAAGAAATTAAACTTTGGTACATTTTTAAAGCTTATAATGGTTGGTTGGAGTTAAGACAAGAAGTGTTAATGTTTTTTAGTGATATGTTATGCTCCTGTTAATCCCAAGAGGACAAAATCATAAAAAACCCCCTAAGATTCATGAGAGAAAATATATCTTGGAAAAAAAAAAGAAAACATTGAAAATAACTGCAAAATCTATGTGTGTACCAGCGTTTATAAGATTACCGATCAGAAATTGCTTAGTCTTGTCTATAAATATAAAAACGAAGCAAAATGCTAATCAAAAATAAAATGAAATCTTTAACTGATTGGTACATTAATCTTCAAAGCGTTCAAAGCAAATATTTGGCAGAAAGTATTTTAAATTTCTAAATGCTTCTGCTAAAACTGCAACATGGAAAGAAAATGAAAATCTGACTTTCAAGTATTTCCTCCTTTGCTTGTGTTGTAAGTCAAACGTTCAAGGCCGTCACTGTCTGTGTAATAATTACCAATAATGTTGTAATACATCGATTTGGCATTTTACTCTATTTCTGACTTTGTTATTTTAATATGCTCCTCATGGACGTTCCTGTTCACGCTGGGGAATAAAGACAGCTTTAGAAACTTAAAAGTCGCATGAGGTTTTACGGCAGAAGAACAAAAAGATGAACACGTCTACCATTTGACTGGTCATTTGTCTGCAGTACCAGGGATCATTTGCATAAAGTCAAACTCTCGTCTTCAAGCTGAGACCTCTCTGCTGTTGCTACAGTAGCTCTCGTGGCTGCTCGTTCATTAGCATTTATTTGAAAACAGTGCCTACCAGCTGCTTTGTGTCTTGTCAAGTCGTAAATCTAACGTCAGGTAAAAAGTAAAGCAGCGGTAAATCAAGTTTCATCAGAAGCTTTCTTTAGGGCTAATGTTAACGGAAGGTGTGGGTGTTGAGGAGGTTAGGGTTATGTGAGAGGTGAAATTAAATCTGTTCTAGGTGTGAATAAGGAATGTGGACAATTTGCTAAAAGGCCAAAGAAACAATTTACACCGACACAAGAATAACTGCAGTGAAGTAAATGTTCCTCAAAAAACTAAGGAACTCCAATGGAGCTGCAATCAATCAGTCAATTAGTCATTTAAAAAAAAAGATCTTTTCAATTTTCTGAGGAAACCGCTGCTGGTTTCAGTTTTTACAATCTGAAAATTTGCTCCTTTTTTGATTTAATTTTATCATCATTTTGGCCATGCAGTAATTTACTTTTTATCCATCCATTTGGCCCATGTTGCAGGGTGTGTCATCCTTTGGTGAACCGTTATTCTCTGTCAGTAAACATTTAATACCTTGAGGATGCATGGACGCAAATGCATTTATCTTCATTAATCTTAAATTCAGTGTGTTCTCTTTAATCTCTATGATTTCCTCTACTTAACGTGGCATGTTATTTTGTCAAAAGGACTACCTGCATCGATTTATCTGGACTGCAGTTATGGGGAATCTCAGATAAAGGTGTAGAGGCATGTCTGCATTTATCCTGTGCCGTAACAGTAGCGCTGTCCTTTTTTTTTTTTTTTTTTTCCATGAGGACACTCGCCAATTTATTGGCGTTCTCAAGTGGACCAACTAAATGATGGCTAGAAATTAAATGACTGAAAAAGGTATAATGGTGGTTAGAGCAAAAGGGTAGAGGAGAGAGGGATGAGAGGGATGAGAGGGATGGGAGGGATGGGAGGGAGAGGGAGGAATACACAAACAGGTTGCACTGGGGCCTTGGGAATAAGGGGGTGTGGAGTGTAGGGAGAGAGAAAGAAAAATAAGATGGAGGGCCACAAAAAGCAAAAGGAGAAGGCTGATTTAATGAAGTAAAGGAGACGTCGGCCTGTTTTCGTCATCCTTATCATCATTACTCCTGACTTGTAACACAGACAAACACATTCAAACACACACAGGTGGTTAATTTTACTCTGAGAAACAAAGCAGATGAGTGCCTCCTCTTTAGTCTCTCTGTCAACTTCTCTGCCTCTCCCTTTTTGTCTGGCCAGGTATGAAGCATTTAGCTCTTGTCCTTCTCTGATGCATCAATTTGTCCAACACTCCATCCCTCTCTCTCTCTCTCTCTCTCTCTCTCTTCCTCCACTTTCTCTTTCTGTCTCCCCCTCCTCAGTTTCATTACTTACCTCCCAAGAAAGAAGTACACTCCATCTTGTTGTTTTATGTTCCCGGCAAATTTAGTCCTGTGTCTCCCTTCTCCACCCTCAACTCTCTTTCACTTCGTCTCTGTATCTCTCCCTCACTCACTCTCCGTCACCCCTCCCTCCTTCCCTCTCTCTCTCTCTCTCTCTCTCCCCCTCCCCGAGCCCTTCCTCTGTCCCCCTGACACCTCACACTCTCCTCCTCCTCCACTCCCTCTCTGTCAACTTACCGTCCCTCCTCCCCTCTCTCACTCCGTATGTAGTTGTATAACTTATCACCCTGATCCCTTCCCCACTCCGATAATTGGTGCGTCTCAGCAGCAGATGCTAGCACGCTTTATTTAGCTGCTTGGTATTAGCTATTCCAATTAGTCATTTAATACCAATAAGGAAAAGAAACTGTTAGCCTCCGTGTTTTCTCTGCTCATGGGAGATGTGTATTTGTTTTTGCCCGTGCAACAACTGTGGCCACTGTTTGCGCGCAGCTTAAACACACTCACTCACAAACACAGACGTACACTTACACTCGGTCCACACTTGACCGGGTAGAGGGTACATGTGGGTTTTAACAGATGGTGAAACACTTTCCCTCGAGTATCGACATTACTCTCTCTTTCTCCCCCTCTCCTTCTAATTAACTAGGTTTCAGTAACAAACCTTTGGGCTTTGCCGTCACCATGGTTACCCAAACACCGAAATGCTACTGTCTGCATTTGTATGTGTGTTCATGTGTGATTGTTGGCGAATATGGTGTATGTGCACGCACACTTCTCAGTGCTCACACCTCTTTGTGTGTGCACGTTCTCCCGTGTGTGTGTGTGTGTGTGTGTGTGTGTGTGTAAATGTGCATGCTTGCGTGTGTGTTCATGTCTTTGAAAATGCGTGATTGTGCATTCACATGAGTATTTTCCAAAACCTTTGTTTCTCCACAGGAGTCTCTCAGGGCTGGTTGCATCTAAAGCACCTATGTATCTGCATAGAGGACAGCAGCATTACATGGTTATCATTGATAATAGATTAAAGGTCTATTGTACCTTATATAAGACAGTCTTAATAATTATATAATCCCATGAATAAAGATTACAAGCAAGATGAATTTAAAATGGGGAGATAAAATAAAAAAGTCTTGATAAAATAAAAATTAATTCTGTACTTGTGCCAAGGAAGATAAAAGTTGAACTTGAATTTGAACTTTTCTCAGAAAGGTAAAATGAGATTAGAATAGGATGTGAGCTTATTCTGTACCTTCTGACTCACTAGGATGGCCAACTAGGAATATGATTATGAAGTCAAAAATGTCTGTCATCTTCCTTGCACAAGAAGAAGTATTCAAATCTTTTACTTAATTAAAAGTACTAACACTGCAGTGTAAAAACACTCCTAGTTAATTAAAAGCCCGAGTCAATTTAAAGTATTAGCAGCAACATGTAGTTAAAGTATTGAAGTAAAAGATCGACTTTATATCCAGTTTTATATACATGGACAAAAGATAAATGTGGGGGGTTTGGGATTTTTTTGTCTAATCTTTGATTTTTGTTGAGATACTGGATGATTGAAATCTGAACTGAAATGTGAGAAGTTCTGAGGGAACTGAGGGAGCTGATAACAACTCATAGACATCTAAAATGGGACTCTGACTACACACTGCTTTTTTTAAGACATCAGAAGCCAAAAAGGTTGAATCTTAAACTGTGTTTTAATTTTTTTTTTAATTATAGTGTAAAACCTTTAAAGTAACTCGTAACTAAATATGTCAGACAGATGTAAGGGAGTAGAAACTACTAGTACCTAATATTGTCCTAGTACTTGGTTATAATCCACCACTGGTACCTAATACAGTAAAATATACTAGAACACAACAGGTTGAGTGAGAACTAAACTTCACTTTAGTGTTTTTCATGTGAAGACCATTGTGACTACAACAATAAGAAATATTTTAGGCGCTTTTGTTGCCTGCTCTATGGGGCTCAGCATTTAATCTCCTGCTACAAGCAACCTTCTTCCAGTTGCAACAGGTAATGAATAGCAATAGCCTGCCATTTATTTAAAAATGCCATCACAATAGTACATAATCTGACAGGGTTACACCATGTGTCACCAGACCACACATCAGAAGTACCAGTTCTAAAGGCGTGAAGTCGTCATTTCCTCCTCTTCCTTCACCTTCATCTCTAAGAATTCTGCACTATTTGAGTCTTTGTACTCTAGACTCTCTGGGTCACACACACGTTCATAGCAATACACATTTTTAGACAGTATCTGCTCGCAGGGAGTCATTTTGTTCCACTCCATTATGAAAAGAATGACAAAAATAGGAATTTACTTTCACCTGGGGAAGCTGTTGGATTGTCAGTTTAGGAACATTATAAAAATGATCAGAAATAACCCCCAAAAAACGTGTGCAGAGAGAGGAGAGTGGGACGGAAGATGTTACAGTATCCAAAAAGAGCAAAGAGCAGGATGTGAGCTGTCATGCATCCTTTAGGTTGCTGTTATGAATACTGATATTTATTTGACTTTGTCCGAGTCACACAAACCCATATAATACACTACGGAGACAGATGATTAATTGGTTTGGATGATTATTTGGCAGAGATGGGACGATTTACAAACGATCGTTATCGGCAGAACTTGGTTCCGGTAGTGGCTGACGGCTAATATCAAGCTTCTTAACTTGAAATACTGACTTTGAGGGGAAAATAGTAGCTCAGAAGAATACAAATCACTCCCACCTAAAGTTCCAGATTTATTGATTAATTACTTTGAGTACTTCACCGATCCAGATTTATTTATTTAGGTATTTATTACTTTGACTTAAATGTTCTGTTCAACAGTTATCTAGTTTATAATTGAGTCAAAAATATTTTTTTCCGGGGAGGGTGGGGGCAGGTGATATTAGCCGATTAATCAACAGTATTGGCTTTTTCCTGCTCTAAACTATCGTTATTATATTTGCATTTGAAAATCCACCATCAGTCAACCTCTGCTAGTGATGCACCTTGCTAACATTTGCTGGTATGTTTTCGTTATTCCTGATGCTAGCTGTCCAAACACAGACTGTGCCACCACACACTGTGACATTTACGGCAGCTACAATGTAGTGTGATAGCAGAAAAAAAATTCCAGTAATCTAAAAATATCAGTTACTGCCAGATTTGGGTCCCTCGGAAGGAACTGGGAACAGGCTTTTTTCCACACCATATTGCACTAGACGTTCAGTTTTACTGGAAGACATCCATCACGGAGGAGACAGAGGTACAGATTTCTACGCTGATTGCAATCCAGAAGGAAATGCAGCCATAAACCATGTTGTGTTTTAAGCAACAGGAGACACATTATCGCTGTGAGGGTGTTCTCTGGGTTTTGTTGCAATGACATTTTTGCAAAGTTGGAAATCAAATGACAAAGATAAAGTCAGGTAATAGAAAAGTGGGTGAAAAAACAACAAATGTTCAATACAGCTTCATAAGATAAGTCCTGAAATGAATTAAACATTATAAACTGATACCTAGCAGGAAGAGCATTCAGGGGTTATTTTTCATTTCAAATGCAACAAAGTGGTGTTTTTTCTGATATTCATGACCAGCATATTCACCTGTCTGCAGGTAGTTAAAATGAGACGACCTTTCAGTCGCCTTTTGTGTTTTAGACAACTGCTGCTCCCGTCTGACATCTGTCATATTCCTGGAGAAAGTTAGACCCCTGATATTTGGCTTTTTAGCTGCTATGAATATATATCTAAATCAAAAACTCCTCTGTATTAGCAGTGAACTTTGAATGGGTACAGTGAAGTTGTCTTTTTCTCTTTGCCCCTGACAGTCCCAGTAGGTATTATCTCATGTCCCAAGCAGGCTCAAGAGTTTACTCCACTGCCGACCACACTCTGATGTCTGTGGTTTCAGTTCAGTGCCGAGTGTTTGAACTGGATCTCTCCTTCAGGCAACTTTGTCTTTCTTTAAAAAAGGCAATTTTTCACCACTCAGGACTTCAGAGTAGCTCATATTGCTTTGGTTGCATGGACGAGTATTAATAATACCCAATGTGTGATATCGCTCTTATGTGCAGCCTGCATCTAATTAGCAGAGGATGAATAAGGGACCTAATGAAGAGATTTTATTTGGAGGCTTTCCACATAAATGCCCTGTATTTCAGTTCATCAGACGATCTTGCAAGCTCAGCACCTGAAAAACTGTCACACCTTTTAATTGTAGAACCTCTTGTTTTTCCATTTCACTCAGTAAGAAGCTACCCTGATGTTGTTGTCCAAATTACAGACTTAAGATATTCACTTTGGGAGATGTTAGTCAGACAGTGGTTCACATAAACAGAAAAGTATAGTGCCTTTTAAGACTGAAATTAAGTGGGATTTTCCTTTAATGAGGCTGTGGGGGAATGGTGAAAATGAAGAGCAGAGGATTCTCGAGAGAGAAAGACAGCTGTGGAATTTAGCCTCTTTTCGTCTTCCTCTTCTCTCACGAAAGCCAACTTGCTTGATACACTATCCGACTGCGTAACCAATTGGAACAATGCCCACTGGCAAAGACTAACTAAAATGAGGGACGTCCCCTGTGTGTTCTGCCTTAACTTTGTAACTGTCCCTCGCAGAGAGATTATGTGCTTATCAGATTTTCCTAACATGGTCACAGCAACCAAAATTTCATCCACAGGCCAAGAAAGAATTGGAAAACATGTTTTATATGAGTTTGTGGTCAGGTTTGAATTTCCGAAAGAGCAGCAGATGTCCCCCGGCTAGCACTGCTGACTACACATTTATGGATATGCGAGTGAGAAAAACACTTGGATATTACATATGTCAGAAGCAGCAAGCCTTAGCACCCTGCCACCAATTTACACTCTTTAAGCATGTACAGTAACTTTCCCTAATTCAAGCAGGGAAGATAATGATTTGAGACGAGCCAGGCGAACAAGGCTACTAGCGTTAACTCTCTACTCATCCAGCTACAAAAAGAGCTCATTATATGGTTATTTTATTTAAGCTGCAGCCATCCTCTTGTAATCTACATAAAGAAGTCGCAGAATTATTGACTGGTTTTAATATCTGAAAGACAAATTGAACCATATTGCCTGCCTATTGCTTCTCACAGGGTTGTTTATTTGCTTCTGGACTGTAGCCTCAGCGTGAGTTTATTCATTAGCGTAGCAGGCAGTGAAGCTTCTTACTCTTATTGCGCAGGGCTTCTCAGTCATCAGTGACGGGACTCTGAGCCTGCTGCTTCTCATTCTATCCATCTAATCAGGGACTGAGTTACACCTGCAATGCCAGGTGAACGCAATTAACTGGCTCGTTGGCAAAACCAGGAATACTGTGAGCCCCGAGGACTTGGGTTGAGAATCACTCTTGTTGAGAAATGCTGACACTAAAAACAAATTGTGCACTGAAGGACGTACTGTAGGTGGAGAAAAATAATGTTCTCCACTGGAAAATAAGCATAAGCAAAAACATCATTTTAATTTAGTGCATGAACATTTGCCCAATTAGATATAAACGTAAAGCTCTGGAAACCACTAGTTTTATTATTTATACATACATATTTATACACGACCTCACCAGAAAAACGGCCAGTGTCTACATACCTCTCGGTAGTAGTAGAAGTAGTTTGCTACCAAGGAGGATTAGGGCCACACTGAAGATTAAATAAATATGATATTTTGAGAATCAAATCATAATGTTATGAGAATAAAGTTGGACATTTTATGAGAATAAACTCATAAAGAAGGGGAAATATCAGAGGAACAGTAAGTCACCTGCGTTAAAATGAGGAATGTCTCCTTAAATTATACTTCAGGTATAGGTTTCACAAATAACAAAATACTCAGTCATTAGGACTTAAGTAAAGTTGTAAAGAAATTCACAGATTTGAACTGCCAGGGTTCAGCTGGTAATTTTATCATACTTTTTTTATCATACTGACTTTTTTCTTGAAATATTACAACCTTATTCTCGTAGTATTGTGACTTTTTTCTTCAAAAAATTGCGACTATATTCTTGTAATATTATGATATAATATAAGTGTCTTATTTTAGTACTTATTTTACCACAGTCTTTTCCCAAACTGTAATTTTTTGTGCCTAAACCTAACTGTAACCATGACAACAGCCATCATGTAACTTTGTTATTTTAGCTCCATCCATGATCTTTTTCTAAACTAAGTTGTTTTTGTGCCTAAACCTAACCAAACCTGATCCGTGGCATTGTCACAGCCTAAATGCAACAGTTATGTAATAGTTTTTCACACTATAAATGGTCATTTGTGTCTGCAAATTTCGTGCATATATGTTGTTTCGGGAGTAACTGGTGATCGACCTATTGTTTCTTTAGGTTTGAGAATGTGTGTTAGAGAAAAAAAAATGTTTTTCATGTTAGTTATTTTGAGCATTTATTTACAGACAATGACAACTGGGCAATATAACAAAAAATGCAGTATTTTAAAACCATGAAAAATGCACAAACATTTTTAACCAACACAATGATTGTTTGATGGATTGCGACCATCCATCTTCCTCTTGGTCACATTCCAAACGTTTCGATGGGGTTCAGGTCTGGAGATTTGGAGTGGTTTCGATTTTTTTCCAGAGCTGTATCAAAGTTAATAGAGAGGACATATTTTAACTGCATCAAGGCAGATCTTTCTCACCATCTTTCTTCTCTTTTTCAGCCAACAAGACTTTACTTGGAGGAGGCGGAGGTAAGCTACAACCTGACTGACCTGTCTTTGATCGTGTGTGATCACATGTTTGTGTGGACTGGCAAAATGCTTTTTGGACACAGCTGTCAAAAATAAGGCTTTGTGGTGAAAATTTCTAGACTGTAAATTTAATTTAAAAAAAAAACCCTCTTCCTTTCTAACAGATGACATGACGTTTTATGTCCTTTGTGTGGTGTGTCTGTCTCTATTTTTCTTTGTGTTTGGTAGCAGGTAGCTCTTTGTTGTGGCAGGTGTTCAAGGTGCGTTTGAATGCTGCGCTGTATGTGCATGTGCGTCTGTATGTTTGTGTGTGAGCAGGTGTAAAGTCGATAGTTTATAATTTATGGGTTCAGAGTGCTGTGGATATAAACAGTCATTTTTCAGTGTATTGTTGACTCAGTGCT
This sequence comes from Coranthus polyacanthus, assembly GCA_037367275.1. NCBI lineage: Eukaryota > Metazoa > Chordata > Actinopteri > Kurtiformes > Apogonidae > Coranthus > Coranthus polyacanthus. The sequence goes on from JAPQRN010000002.1 coordinate 15,418,808, forward strand.
TTGCTGCGTGCGTGTGATGTTGGGCGTCCATGGTTAATCGATAATTGTAATAAATCTCTACTACTAATGCGGCAGTCGTATTCACTAAAACATGTGCACACACTCTGCTCAACCTGTGTGTGTGTGTTAATGCTTGCAAATTTGTGCGCTGGCGTGTTTGCCTGTGGTTGTTTTTCTTCATTTGGATAAAC
>JAPQRN010000002.1:15435491-15455282 GCA_037367275.1 Coranthus polyacanthus
TTTACCCCCCCCCCCCCCCCCCCCCTTCTTCTTCTTCTTCTTCTTCTTCTTCTTCTTCTTCTTGTTCTTCTTTCTCCACTCCCGTCCTTGCCAACCCACTCTTCCCTTCTCATTTGCCCTCCTCCCCCTCTGTTGCTATCATCATCGGCAGTAAGGTTTCTTTAGTAGTGCCAAGAGACTTGACAAGGCTCTGGGCTAAAGACTGTAGCACTCAGACTGTGATACCTTGCTAGTTGAGGTTTTTTTTTTTTGTTTTTTTTTTTTTACTCTTTTTTGACAAGGTTGTCGACATCTTTGCTTCTTCCTGCCTCGGCGTCAGCAGTGCGATCCTTCTAGGTGTTAAAAAGCTTCACCAAAGCTGCTGCTGCTGATGAGGAGGAGCATGATGATGATGATCACAGCAGCAGCCCTGGTGTTAATTCATTCAGTTAATTCATTCGCCTTGAAGGAGAAAAGGGATCAAAAAAGCTCCAGTGTTGCTTGGCTAAGGGAAAGAGAGTTAGAGAGTGGGAGTGAGAGTGAGAGAGAATAAAGAATGTCTTTTGCTGCTGCTTTCTGATGAAGAGAATTATGTCCGCCCTTTTTAGTATCGGCATCTTGTTCCCCCCTTCCTGTCTACGCTTGTCCTCCTGTTTAGCTGCCCCTGCCTCTGTCTTTTTCAGAGAGATAGGGAGAGCCAAAAGGGCCCTTGCAAGACCTGAGCCTTCCTTTTGTGCCAAAGCCCAGGCCTGGATTTAAGAGCTGTGTCTGCTTGGCTGAGCACAAACTGAGGCAGAGCACACAAAGGACCAGCTAGCCTTTTTCCTGCCTCCTGCTTTAAAGGCAGATAAAGAAAGGCGAGGGACAGATGGAGGTATGAGAAGAGAGAGGAGAAGGGGGAAAGAGAGTAAGGGGAGGGGAGGATGGACGCAGAGATGGCCGTTGAGTATGAAAAGCAGGAGCAGCGGCTCGTGGCCTCTCAGGTAAGAATGGCGAGAGGCCACGGGGGGAGGAGAGAGGGGGAGGGAGGGAGCCAAAAGAGGGGTAATGACAATAAGCAGGAGAAAAGCTGGGAGAGCAGACAAAAGAGAAGCAGGGGCGGGTGTCACCGGATGGCACTCAGTCAAGTTCTTTTAAGGCTCATGCCAATGTGACGCCCACTTAAGAGAGAGCAAGCAGGGGGACACACACGCAAAAAACACACACACAGCCGCTCGTTGCCTCTTTGTAGCGTGAACGTGCAAAGCAAATCAGGTGATGAATATAGTTTGAGTTGCACTTAGTACAACTTTGCTTTCCCTCTGTGTTCCTTACATACTGTGCCCTTTTCGTTGGCTACTTCGCAGTACTTTTGTTTTTACCTATATTTTCTTTCCTTTTATGCCGTTTATTGTTGTGTTTGAAACATCATAAGTGGTTTCATCCTGTTTTCTCGTGATGGGGCTTTAATATGCCATGTGAAGCAGTATGTTTTCTAAAAGTGCCTTAATGCCATCTGTTAGAAACAAGCTTTCAAGTTCTAATTAGGTCAGACTGATTTGTATTTTCACTCGTTGATGAAAGAAGCGCTGCAGCATTTTATTCTAATTGATCTGATTGACTATTCTCAGGTGGAAAACAGGATTTAACCACCGAGTGGAAGTATAGCTGTCGAAGTGTAAGAAAAATAAAAAAGAAAAGTAAAGAATAAATGGTGAGAAATTTGGATTAGGAACTCTTTAAATAGTCTTGAAGGAAATGGGAGAAACTTTTACAATTTTCCAACTTCACTTTTAATTATATTTTACTCTTGAGTACATTGTTATACAAAAAAACTTTAATCAGGTTTTGTTTAAAAAAGTGTGTGTAGGTTAATTTGTGTATGTGGACCAGTGTTATTGCACTGAAAATGATCTCTATTTTTAAAAACATTACATACATTAAAAGTACTTCATTCTTTGAAAAAATAAATGGATGATAAACATAATATTGCTATTACTATTGCTATTAGTTCTTCATAAATATTACTTACCAAAACTGTATATAATAGATACGTAAAATGGTAAAATGAAACTTATTGTTTGATCCAAAGTTATTGTGTCTTTGGGTAAAACATCTAATCCTGGTTAAGCAGGAGAACACGGGTAGAATACAGTCATATCATTACATATGAATATCTTAATACAAGCATGTTGTTCAGACTCATGAAACATGAACTGTGAATGAAAATCCAAAGGCCTCACATAGGACCTGAGTCCCTCCTCTGTGTGAACGATCGGCCTTTTAAAACCAGCGAAAGCAAAGGTAATGTGTCACTGAAATCCACAGCCACAGGGTAATGACAGCCATTATTTCATATTCCACACTAATGTTAATTTGCAGGCGGTTTTAATTTCTGGTCTACATAACATACACTCGATGTTACACCCTCTACATGTGCTCAAGTACTGATGATTTGATAATACTTCTAAGAGGATGATAAACTGTGGCTTGTTACATGCATAATTGTGCACTGTATGCAACTATCGCAGTGATACCCACACGTCAGACGACAGCATAAAACTGTTTGTTGTGAAAAAACCTTGTGCAAAATCAGCATGAACTAGCTGGTCTGTGAAGTTTCTCCCTCATTAATCAACAAACGGAACCAGGAACTGAAAATATAACAAAAAAAGGCCATAGTAGTGATTTAAAAAAAACTCATCGGATGACATGGCCCGTGTGGGTCCACTTAATCTACATAAGCTTGTTTCTCATTTCTCTCAATAGAATATGTAAAAGGTATTTGAAATGTACAATATTGTATTCATTTTAGTAGCTAAAGGCTTGTTGATTAATAATATGTGGATACGCTGAAGAGATTTATAGAATACAACATTTTTCTCTGAGAATAGAGCTCTGTTGTTATTGTGTTTTCCCTCCTTCATTATTTGTGTTTTTTTATATTTTATCCTCAGCTCACAAAAAGAGAGAAAAATCTCTATTAGCCCGCACAGAGACCTGATTTAACACCTTTTAGATGAAGTGGAACCGTAAGCCGGACCTCATAGCCCAACCTCACTGATGCTCCTGTGTCTGAATGGAGAGAAAATCCCTGAATCCACGTCGTAAAATCCTTTTGTAAAACCTTCCCAGACAACACAACAGCAGATACGTTTTCTGACAAACTTAATGACTACTTTGTGTTTATTGTGTTTCAAGCCACCATTTTTGTGACTCGGTGAAATGGTACATTTTTATCCCCCGTGAGACTTGTACGCAGTAGGTTGGGGTCGGTGTGTTGTGAACAAACCTCAGAACTTCTGCAGCAGACGCTGGATTTGCATTCCCAGTACTGCATTGTGGGTAGGTTTAGGTAAGAGATGCACAGTGGTTGAGGTTAGGAAATAATTGAGGTTTTGTTTTAATAATAGCCTCTGCTGATTTTTCCTGGATAAAACCAAGCTGTGGTATCTTTCCCTGATGTGCCGCCAGTGCCTAAATAAAATAAATTAATAATGCTGTAGTAACAGATATTGTATAACTCAGGGCTGCCCGGTTTGGGGCTCATGGGTCAAACGTGGCACATGATTGTGTTGTTTGGTTAAAATCCTCACAGATATGACTACGAAATGTACACTTTCTGCAGATAAAAACTGCATGAACTGAATTTCATGGCAATATTCAGCACAGTGCTGTTAAGCTTCACTATTAAAGTCTATACATCTTATCTACAAAGAATTACTGTATTCTTTCTCTCCCCTTTGTTTCCTTTTTCTTAAGATTTATTTTTGCCTGTTTGTGCTTTATTTATTAGAAATGCTGGGAGAGAGAGAAAGGAAACAGGGTTGAGAGAAGGGATGACATTCATTAAAGGGCCCTGTCTGCTAACCGGTGCCATGTCATACTGAGCGGCATCCACAATAACTATTATAGCATAATAGGAGGGGGGTGGGGGTTTGCTGGGTTTTGGCCCAAGGACCATTAAAACACCCTTACGGGCACACATTATGAACGTTTATATATTGACTTGTATTCCGAAACTGTTTTTGTTATTTCTGTATATCTTGGTTATAATTGAAATTGTGGTTTTAGAGACAAAAATAGACAGAGTATCATCTTGGTGCATCCGTGGACTGGCTGTATAAGCCAGCGTATAGAAGCTCCTGGAGGAGAGTTGTTGTGGACTTGAACTGAGATGAGTGTTTTGATGGAGTTCGGTGTCATGTGTGAAACTTGCTAGAGCCCAAATTGCCATTGGACCTAGCTGTATTCATTTGGTTTGTTTTCATTTCATTTGGTTTGTTTTCATTTCATTTGTTTGTTTTTTATTCTTTTGTCACTTTTTTTTTTGTTTTGTTTTTGTGAATAGTTTTATCGTGCAGCTGTCACTTGGGATTTTGGACTGTTTTATTTAACTTCACTGGTAACTGAAGTGCCACCTACATGTCCTTCCTCCAAATGTTGGTTAGGTCCACTCTTGCAGGCCCTGATTGAATTCGAACCCAGGCCTTTGTGGTAACCTGCTACGAGCTCCCTGGTCCCTGTTTTAATTTTTCGTATTTTATCTCAACTTGATTTTTACACAACACCAGAAGTGAGTGAGCTATATTTGTAAAACAATGCTCGTGTGAAGTAGAATGTATTTTAGTATTATTTCTATGGAAACGCTCACATCTTAAGAAAGAGAAGTCAAGGTAGTGGTATAGTGATAAGCAAGGAAAAGTAGAAAAATTGTCTTATCTCCAAAAAAAAAAAAAAAAAGTCTTATTTTACAGAACTAAATTTGACAAGTGTCTGTCTCATTTGCAGTCAAAGAGTATCGACAGACTATATATCACTACAAAACTAAACACTGCCTGAAAAAATAGGCAAAACGAGGGTGGCTAATCTCAGTTCTCATCAGCACAAGATAAGGATTCTACTCAAGTATGTAATGCAATTTCACATAGCATTAACATGTATTAATTTATCCATCCAGACAGATCTTTGGTGCTTCATAGTAAAGAATTTATGCACCTGCCGCAGCATTTTCAAATCAAAGCAAACAAAATACGTGGTTAGTGAACATTTTATTGATATGTTGAGTATCAGCCACAACATATTGTATTTGTTGTCGCAGTTTAATTGTACATAAATCTTATTTCTTGAAGAACAGTGTCCCAGAACAGTGGGTCAGTATAATATTGCCTGTGGGTTTTAAATGAGATATTGATATAGTGGTGCACTGTTTGTGTGTCCGCATACTTTTAGCCATGCGGTGTACATTTTTATGTGACTAATGTGAATCAAAATAACAGCCTCATGTTACAGAGGCGATTGTATGTGTTATGCCCATTTTTCATGCTGCCTATTGCATGCAAACAGTTTCTGAAAACTCACACACTCGTGAGCACACGGTCCATAACACTCTCTCCTTCACACATAAATCCCTCACATATCCTAACATGCTCCGCTAGCTTTCCATCTCCCCATCCAGCACACCCCTTTCTTTCACTCCATCTCCCTCTCGGTGTTTCAGGGTAATGTGAGCCAGCAGCCGTAACACTGTGGGGGGGGAGGGTGAGGAAGAGGAGGAGGAGGAGGAGGAGGAGGAGGAAGGAAGGGGGGGGTGTTGATGTATGGTGGAACTAAAGCAACCCTGCCGATCGATAATGTAAACAGGAGCAAAGAGAGGCGGTAAATAAGGCCGACTCCTGACAGAACTGTCTACCTCAGGTGACAGAGAGAAAGGGAGAGAGAGGAGGGTGAGGGAATGCAAAAGAGGGAGGATGCAGGGGGTGAGAATGATAATGGAGGGAGGAGAGTGGGGAAAAGCGAAGATGGATAAATAGAGGAAGAAGGGAGGAAAGAAATGAATCGACAGGAAGGATGGAGGAGAGGGTAATGGGGGTTAGACAAGAGGTGGGATAGCTGGATGAGGTAATGCTGAAGGAAAGAAGGAGGAGGGTGACAACAAAGGATGACAAGAGTTAAAACTGAAAGTGTGGAGTGAGAGGAAAGCAAAAAGAGGGATGAAGGGAGAGTGAGAAAAGTAGGAGCGTAGAAGCAGCAGAGAAGGGAAGCGGTGGTAAACAAATAAAAAAGAGGGCAGAAAAACAGACAATTATGTTCTCAATATGACACATCACCATGGCAATCATAGTTAACAATTCAATTTTAGCAGAAGTGCTTGCATTTGTTTGCATGTGGGTGTGTGTGCATGTGTGAATTTGTAAATGCAGCAGCGTTGACATTTAGCAGATGACATGCAGATGAATGACCATCAAATGACCCACTGTTGAACTGAACCGGTGCAGCGCACACACGACCGAGTTGTGAACCGCCGAGTTCTTCAATGTTTCATAGGTATGGTGGAATGACACTCAGTCTGGGTACTTGTCTCCTGAAGTACCTCTTACTGAGCATAGAGTAAACACGTCTGACAACATATATAATTACACAATACAAACACATGTAGAACAATGTGACTGCTGCGTTTTCAGTCCTCTTACACTGTTTGCTTCTGTATCTGCCATTGTGCCATTTCTTTTCACACGTGACTGCATATTTGATCATGGTCATTAAACTCATGTATCCATTAGTGTTTTGCTGTATCTGCTGTGTATTTTAACCACTTCAAATGTTCTAATCTGTGCCTGTTTCTATTTAAGGCATGGTCCGTAGTGTTCTCTTATACTATAAATAAAAGTCCACTCGCCAACTGAATCACAATAGTGATTCATCATATAGCCAGTTCATAGACGGTGTTACATTTCTTTTCTTTGACGGGAAGGCTTTTTAATGCACACTCAACAGCTTCCAGCTTCAATATTTTGTGTTAATGCAACTCCAAGTTGTAGCCGCTTACAAATATCGGTACTCATGTGGAGATTTTTTGGCCCGGTGTTTGTTTTTCTTTCTAGTATCTCAGTGAGAAGAAAAACCCAAGAAAAAAAACCCATCAACATGATGCATATGAGTGAATAATTCAGTATTATTGGGCCTTGTGCGAGAACCGCTCATAGTAACAAATTTGTTGTTAAGTGATTTAGGGAAGTTTTTCACTAAATGATTGTATATTTCATTACTTTTGAAAAAATTGTGAGATTGAAAACCGTCTCCACTTCATAATTTGTTGACATTCTGTTTGACACAGCTGACGTCACAGGTTCATTCATCATGTTGATGCAGGTCGTTTACACAGTTTTCTGACGTCGTTTGCTGAATCTGACGTAGAACGCTCGTACTAGAAATAGTAAGAGAAACTTCAGATAAGGGCATGAAAAAGGCCCGCTGTTTATTACATGGCATTGCTGAATGCTTGATTCTTGATTGGTCAAGGTTGGCATTCTTGGCTATGCTATACACAGTTACAACTGTAGAATCTAACAGTCAATTCCATTTAATGGAAGCAATAAAGTAATTTTCAAGTCAGTCAAATAATTTTTATATCAATACTTTATTATTTCTTTAGTAAATAGCCATTTAATAAGCAGGAAAATGTACAGCAAGCCAGTCATTATTGCCAAATAAACCCTGACAAAAAATAATGTAGTTTTAAAAAAAAACTGTTCGTGTTATAATCCTAACCAAATAAAGGATTCTGAGCCATCCTTAAAGCTGTGTGAGGGGGAAAAATTGCCAGGATTTGAAAATACACACCTTCCTTCTGCAGCTAAATATAAAGACTAAACATAAATATAAAAAACATGATGCCTTTTCACAATGTGGAAAACGGAAGCCACTCCAAGCTTCCATGTCTGTTTGATAATTTTGTATGGTCCATTTGCCATATTGTGATATAAATTGAAGTTGAAGAATATCCTCCTACTGTAACATAAACAACTGAACACTTCATCAGCCACAGCTCATCCAAATACACAGCTTCTTGGATTAAGTTTTGCTGTCACTGTCCATGATACTGGGCAAAACGGTGTGGTTTTAATGTGGACAGAGTAGCCTACATTGTTCTTGGTACAAAAAAAAAAAAGCAATTGGCTGATGTTGGAGCACTTTACATATAATACTCCTGCAGCCAGTGTCTATTTTGAGCACTGTAGACAGTATCTGGTAGAAGATCAACACTTGAGCCTGAATGAGCTTCTACAGACAGTTGGAACAAATGTGGACTGAGTTAAGAGTTGGAGTGAGAGGCCAGAGTCACGCTTTGTATTATAGAAGTGTAATCTACCGTTTTACGTATTACAAATGTTGGCTGAATTAGACCCATGGCATCTCCACGGGGATCATTACTAATGCAAAGCTATAAAAATGATGAGGAAGCGTGTTGTGGTATTAAAATGACTTTATCCCTACAAAAGAAAATGCTATATAAAATACCGTTTATCTTTGTCAGAACTTGCCATTTTCAGCTTGTAGTTGCAGCTCGGAGGTGGTTGTTCTTTCACGTAGGGAGAGGGACTTTGAAAACAGTTAGACACAGATGAAAGAAGGAAGGAGAGTGACAATCCTGCCACTGTGAGATCGAAATATTCACTCTTATTCCAGTGAACCGCACCCTTATTCTATATCCAGCGAGCCAGAGCCTTGACCAACTGGACGTCACCGGTATCCCTCTCTTATACCCACTGGAATAGACATCCTTTATCCTTTATTTTCCCAGATTTCTGGATCCTCCAAAAAATTGTAGAAAATATGGTTCCAGTCCTCCAACTCGTTAAGAGGAGAAATTCCCACGCATTCACTGATTCAAACAACTTTTGCAGTATGGAGGGGTGTCATTTTTTCGTTTGTTGTAGTATGGGTGATACACTGATATATACAGTATATACTGACTATTAGTGTCTTCCAAAAAAGATATTCTGCTGTCAGTGAATTTGACAACCAGCCTAAAGTTCTGATAATGTATGCAATAGAAGAATTTTAGTTTCTAGTAGTTCAACGTATAAATGGGCTTTGATTGAAAATACTTTTCTCATTGTGTAGGTTCATGAACTCAGGCTAAGTGATTTCTCAGGGACTGCTCTCTTCTTCATCAGTGAGCAGTTTGATGAAGGACTGTCACGTTAATCAGAGAAGTTTTTTTAAACACAGATCTGTGGACTCAACTCACCACACTCTCACATATCAGTTTGTGCTGCACACTTTTATCCACTGACGTCAGTCGTAGGGGGGACACAGAGGCATCAGGGTTATAGTTTTTGATAAGGTGCCATTGCGGTGAAGCTTCTCGTCTGCTGTTTAATGGTTGCTGGAGTATATTCTGCTGAAACCGCTGCTGGACTGAAAAGCAGCAGAAAGGAAAGTATTGTGCTCAGCACAGCACACAACCATTGTTTGGTATTCTAGCAACCATTCATGTCAAGAAAAGTGAAAAACCCCACAGATACTTCCGTTCAAACATGCAGACATAGTGATAACAAGGCTTGAGGAACTTTAACTGTTGTTTGTATAAACTGTATCTGTTATTGTGCTAAAAAGGATTACTGGTTATCTTTTGCAAATTTGCCTATCTACTAAAATAAAAAGACCAAAAATAAGAATAAGAATCTGCTCCATCTCTCTATTTAGTAAGAGGGAGTTTAAAAGCTGTGCCTTGAGCTAAACCCTGTTATCAGCATGCTAATGCTCACAGTGACAATGTTAACATGCTAATGTTCAGCAGGAATAATGAATGCCATGTTTCTCATCTTAGTTTGGTGTTTTGCATGTTAATGTTTGTTACAAAGGAACAAACACAAACCACAGCTAAGTCTGGTGGTATTAATCTTACAGGTATTTGGGCACAAACAGTATTAGGCACTGCACATACTCATATACATGCATATACATATAGTATTAACACGTGTTTTTCATGAGCTGATCACACGTGGACAACTCTAATGCCAGGTGTGAATGCACTCAAGATGTAATGAGATGTGATTGCTCTGACCACATGTGTGAACATGAATCCCGGGCCACCTACTCAACTGACAATCTCTGCATCAACACAAGTACGTTCTCATTCCCCCAGCAACAGCTTCATATACATTGTAAAAAAGTCAATCAATATACAGTATGAGTGTGTTATAGGTGAATGAACTCACCAGAATGAAGCTCCTCCACGTTTTGCTCCATGAGGAAATTGAATATTTACAGTTCCCATAATCCAGTTGAAATTCATATACATACAGGCAAAGTATGTAACGTTTCTTGCTTGTGTTTGTAAACAGAACAGGTAAAACTTGGCCCCTCCTCCAAATGAGGGAGCGAGAGCAGTGGTCGAGCAAACAATAGACTGAATGGGGAGCAGGGGTTATATTCTAAAAACACAAATAAACACATGCACACCTTTGCAAAACTCTACAGGAATGTTCTAGATAATGCAGTGTATATACAGCCATATACAGCAGAAGCATAAGCTTCCTCATTTCTGCTGTGTGTGTTGCTGACAGGCTGTTAGAGGGCGATAGGCTGAAAGGTCTGTGTGCAGGTGTCTGCTTTTCCCAGAGTTTTGTCTCCCAGACTGTGCAGTAAGTGAGAACAGAAGAGGAGAGAGCCGTGTAACCGGAGCCACTATGTTTTAATATTGCTGTGTGACACTGTTATTGGCTGGAGATACAAACTCACTGCCCGAAGGTCGACGCCCAAAAATGTCAAACACGAACACAGCAAAACAAAGAGGAAAATGGAAAAACACAGGCAGAGTGCAGGGTCAGAAGGGTCAGAAGTGATGACTGAGAAGGATTATTATTGTAAGAATCTGTATAGCGTTTTTTTTTAAGAAAAAATGTTACATATTTTCCCTTTAAACACTTGATCTAATCATCACTAAAGCTTATGTCAATAATACACAAGGAACACTTTAAGGTGTATTGATTAATTCACAACATCAGCAACAGGCAAGACAACATTCCTTAAAAGTTGCCTTTAAGCTGCACAATGAATTATTTGAATTAATTAGATTAAAAAAAAGCAGCAAAGAATCTTTTCACTCATTACTCACTCTTCTCGACTGTTTCTTTATTTGTGTTGAATTTGCAGAGAGACATAAAGTCAGCCTGTTAAACATGGAGAGCTTGTGCTGCATGCAAAATGCCTGCAGGAAATTAAAGCTTCCAGTACATTTTAGGCTATTAGATGAGCTTGTTTATTTGCATGTAGAGCGAGAAAGTGAGATCTAATCACGAAGGATCACTGGAGACGCACGTGGAGGCGCTTTCTCATGCCAGGTGTGAACAGACGTATTTAGAGCTGTCAATTTGTGATCAGATCGCGGAAAAACATGTTAGCGCCATGTATGAACAGGGGCTTAGACAAAACTGAACTTTGGCTTGGTGACAGGGCTTTTGTTACACTCCATCCTGTGCCATAAAATACGCGCCTGAGTCGATTGTCTAATCCATCTTGTTGTTGTTAAATCATTTTATTGAGCACAAATGTCAGTGGATCATCCTCTGGGGAGTAAAGCATGTCGTCTTCTAATCGCCAGACTGCATCTTGTCTTACACACTTCTTTTGAAAGTACCTTGAATATTAACTGTGAATACACCTACAAAATTCCATGGCGGTTCATCCAGTGTGGACAAAAGTGGTGAAGGTGCAGACAGATGCAACAGAATGACAGATGGATAAAAACAAGTCAGTTAGGAGTTTAGTTGCATTTCAGTCATTGTTTTCTATAATCAAAACATTGCACCCTTTGTTGTTGTTGCTTGTTGTGTTTCCTGTTGCTTAAATTGAACCAAACACAAAGAGACTGACCAATAGTTGTTGCCAGGGGGAAATTCCCCTTTGTGATGCAGCTATATTTTTTGAGCATGAAAAACGATTTCAAAGCAATAAATCGCTTTATTGACAAATATTGAACGGTTTCCAATCAGCCTCAAAATGTTTCAACTAGTTTTTTTTTCTTTTTATACCAGTTCAGTTAAAATATATCTTGATCATATCGTCTTAAGAGAGGAAACTGTGTGGATAAGTATTAGAATAACACCTAAATAATGTATCAGACAAAGTGCATTACATGTTGAATGTTATTAAAATGTTTTGCTGCCACATTAATCATTAAGGCGATTTAACAGAAAATCTTCAGATGTCACTGAAGTGAGCTTAAACCAGTTTTCTTCTTCCCCAGGAGCTTCCTCTCTTCCAGCTCTGTATTTCAGATGCTTTGTTATTAAAAACACAGTACAATTTTTTTTTGGCAGCGGGAGCGCTGTTCCACTGGCTGAGCGTAATGAGCAGATCCTGCATCGCTAACCAAATATCCTCCATTGATTGTGGTTAGCTGGCAGAATTTTCTTGTCAATGGATACAACTACAACAATTTCTAACAACAAATGAGACTATAAAGGCGAAGTATTGGAGAAGTGGATTGGAGAACACTTATGAATTCTGGTTTTGAAATAAGATCGCCAGATCATATTTCAAAAATTCCCAAACACTGTGTTAAATCTTTCTGCCTAATGGGCTCCGATCCTCGGAGGGTTGGATTAAAGAGTTCTTCTGCACATCTTCTCTGCTGTGGAGGAGGAAGAGTCTGCGACTTGTTAACTGTGTGATGCATATGTGTGTGAGCATGTCTCTCTATACCTGTGAGGACACATCAGTTTACAGTTTCTGCATTGTGCGGACATTTTGGCTGCTTTTCACTTCTTCAGAGGGTTCTTTATGGTTCAGAGTTTGGTTAATGGTATATTAGGTTTAGGTTATGGTTTGGGTTAAGTGTTGCTTATAGGCAGTTAGAAAATGTATCATGTCAGCCAGTGTCCTCACAAAGACAGAAAGACAAACGTGTTTGCGTGTCGGTGAATGTAAATGTCTATCTTAATTAATCATTAGATTTATATTGTTTTGAATTGTAAAATAGATTAATGTGACCCAGTTCCATTTCCTTTTTTAGACAGACTAAAAGAGCCCCCTCCCGTGACCCTGCATAGATTAGACTTGTATAGAAAACGGATAGATGGATTGTAAGATTTATTTATTTTTTATCTTTTAGGTTGTGACACTGTGTAGTTTATAGTTTTGTAGTTAGCTCCACAGACTGTACATAACAAGAGCCATCAGTGGATGGTATATCCCCCATGCAGCCCCCATATGACAGAAAAGTGGAACTTGTGTTTGATTTTAGCTTAATTTCACTGAATGATTTGTCGAGTAGTGTCGAAAATGGTACCTTGAATCAGTTAACGACATGCATATACAAAACGGATGGATCCATCACGATCCATGCTCCATTACGTCCCCAGCTTGTGTCAGCTGCCATACATTGAGCCGCTTTCAGTTTATTTAGGTTAACACATTAAAGGCAGACAGAAAATAAACTAAAAGAACTTAAGGGATGAGCGTTACTGTCACACACTGTCCCAAAATCTCTCTCTGACTGCCCTCTCTCTCATGGGCTCATATTGGGTCAGACCTGCCTTCTTGAAGGCTGACAACTGCACCTTTACACCAGAAACATGGCAGCAGAAGACTTCACTTCATTCACAACAGCTTGTGATGGAAACCAAACCAGAACTGAGATCATTTCACCCAATACAACCTGTCAAACAATGAATTCTCAGTGGTAGATTAAATGTTTTGTTCAATTGGATTTTTCTTCTGTGTGTGTGTGTGTGGAGGCAGTGGTCCAGGTAGGTTTTATCACAGCGTTGGGATTCCCACTGGGAACAACACGCTGAGCCTCATCAGAATGTGTGGCAGAGGCGTCGAAGGCGTGTAGAGGCTGGTTAAACCACATCTCACTATATAGCTCACTGTTTTTCACTCAGTTTGTTCGTGAGCTTCTCTTTTCACTTCTCATATTGTTCTCCCCTAACGTCAACCCAATAAAGTATTCAGTTCATTTACCCTTTATTTAATCAATTAGTCCAAAATAAAAACTTTTTTTTTTCAGGGAACAGAGAAGAAGGCTTTCATTAAGTTAACAAAGATAAACATGGTCTGTCTTCTGGTATCTGCTGTAAACTCACTGAGGCACACAAAGAATAAAACTGCAAAATGCCTTGAACTCTTGTCAATATAAAGGTGTGCTGTGCTTTAAAGAGTGATCATGTAGCAATCGAAGAGAGCTTCTTTATTGGCATGATACAGCATCATCCGTCAGGTAGCTTGCAGGCTAATGGACCTTTTTCACAGAAGACATTTTGGCTTGTTAAGGCAGATTAGGCACAGGTGTAATTGATATCATTAAAATGGCTGCATCCCATAAAGGCGTGTCAGGCCTTGGAATAGTCCATGATGGGTTCATTGCAATGGCCTCCTGGGGGCAAGTAAATGGAACAGAGCCATTATTAATGTAATCAGTAACACCTGTGCATTGCCTACTTTTACAAGTCAAAGTGTCTGCTGCGAAAAAGGTCTGTTGGTTAAAAAAAACCACCTTGTTTCCCAGTTTGACATTAAAACTACTTGTTGACTTTATGAATTATGATGAATATCAACAATAAGCAATTTTAGCTTCTCCTTTTCGTAGCCAGTTGTTTCATTACAGCTTCAGTTTTTTCTATAGCTGCCCAGATGCCATTAAAGGTCCCATACTGTGAAAGTGCACTTTAATTGGGTTTTTAGGCTAAATAAGCTCTGTGGCGTAAGATAAAAGCTGTGAAAATATGAACTTGCTCAGTACTGTCAGTCTTCTAGCGCCTCCACCACAAGTTGGCCTGCTGACAAAACAAGCCAATTAGAAAATCCTTTGCTTGTGCTGTAGTAAGTATGAACCATATCCATAACCAATCACATTCCAGGTATTTTTAAAAATGCGTTAGCCCCATCGTCAGTTACTACAGAGCAGCAACAGATCAGTGACTGTGTCGGGAAAACTAGCTATGAGTAAGTGTGTTATTTCTGCTTCAGTGAATCAAAACCACTGCACAGCCCCCAAAGGAGACAAATGTTCCGGACCAGTGGATGAATTCGACTTTTGGAGACTTATGTTGACTTATCTTCGGTCTTTTTGGATGCGTACAGCACATTAATTACTGATAATTGTCGACGCCTGTTGAGGATTCTGTTGTTGGTAACGGTTGCTAAGGGATCTGAGGTTAGCCAATCAGAACGTTTGCTGATGAAAAGTGGGCGGTGACATTCGCCTCCCAGTGTAATGTGACCCGTTTGTGACAGAGACACAGAGAAGCATCATAAAAGTGAGGAAAAATCAAACTTATACTCCATACTTTTTTGGCAACACCATTACAGAAGTCTCTGATATACACATATGCATGTTATAGACAGAACTTTAAGTGTTAAGATATGGGACAATTAAGTTTGATACTTGGGTATACAACTGCATTATATGCCAGGGATCCCAAGTGTCTCAGTCAATGTCTTCACAACGCCATGGGCTAGAAGACTCACATTTTAAGTGTGGCCCTTTCAACCTCAGGATTTAGCATAATTAATATGAAGGTGATTCAAGAAGTTTTCATTTTGGAATCTCTTCACTGTGGACAAACATTTAAACCAGACAGTAACCTTGGCTAAATGCATTCAAGCTCACAAACAAAATTTCCACCTTTATTTATTTTTATTTCAGGTCAAAAGCTTACATGCGTTTTGCTAATATTTGGTGGCACTGCCTTTAAATTATGTAACTTGAATCGGACACGTGGGGCAGCCTTCCACAAGCTTCATGCAACACAGAGGAATTTTGGGCCATTCCTCCAGGCAGAGCTCGTGCTACTGAGTCAGCTAACAAGTGCTTCGTATTTTCGTGTTTGTCTCTCTGCAGATGTCATCCACACTGTGGGCCCGATAGCACAAGGAGGAGTTGGAGAAGACGAGAGGAAAGCTCTGAGGTCGTGCTACAGGAACAGCCTGAAAACAGCTACTGAAAACGCTGCACGCTCTGTGGTGAGGACGGAGGGATGGAGAACCTGGGGATGACTGCTGAGACAAACAGACAGAGGGAAAGACTGATGAGCGAAAGAAAGGACACAGGAGAGGAGTCTCAGGAGCAGTCAGGACTCACAACTTTATTTTATACTTAAAGAAACATGAGCTGCAACATAGTAAAGATTTATGAGATTAGGATTTTCTTGAAAAGCTGAGGTAGATGGAGGGAGGGAAATGGGAGCTGGGGGTAAGAGTGTTGAGTTGTAAGGAAGTTTTATGAAACACACCAGGCAGGAGGCCTCACAGCTGAACGAGGTGTTGGAGTCAAAGGAAATACCAAAGTCACATGAAAATAAAGTCCGGTATCGCAGAAGAAAGCAGGCTTGTGGAGACTGTGAAGATAAATTCTGTGCTTTTGGAGATTTACTACTAAGAAGTGAAATTTGAATCAAAATTCAGTAAATAACAGATAATAATACTTTGTATTTTGAGCATGAATTGTCATGATTTGGCTACAGCCTTATGCTTTCGAGTTGTCTGTCTATCTGTCGAATTCCTGTGGTGTTTCAGGAACACCTTGAGGGAATTTCTTCAAATTTGAAAACACAGACATACAGGATGGACCGATTACAATTTGGTGAATGGTCAAAGTCACTGTGACCCCACAAAACAAGTCCATAACCAAAGATCCTCTACACGAAGACAATGCACTGTGAGCTGTGCTAGTGCTATGAAACGGTATACTTCCTGTCTCCTGAGTGGGCGCAGTCGCAAGGGTTGAGAACGTCGCGTGGATGGATGAAAGTACATTATTAGTAGATTAGCTTTATTTTCCCACTCATTTTTACCTCCTTTAGACGAGATCGAGACAGTCAATTTGCTCCTGAAAAATGTTCAGAAGATATGTACCTTGTGGAAAATGGGTCCAGGGTTTACTTGGGTAACTAGAACGGGACAGAATCTGACACCGATCTCTTAAAGGTGTCGAGACTGTGACGAAAAACGTGACACGGGAACAGGAAATGACTCTTCAAGAGACTTTGATGTGACTTAACAAATAATACACTAATTAAGACACAATTTCACACAAATTTGTAATAGGATCAAATGATGACAAGATGGAAACAGTCAAAGCTCAACTTCACTTTGACATCATAATGTTATGAAAAAACACTTTTTTTGGTCATTTTCCACACCATAACGCTGGATTCCACCGGGGTATGCGTCCATTTACACAATGCCTGCGATTCCACCAGAAGCACTGCCAGCGTGTTTCAGAAGCGTCTCTGCTCCACTAACTAGACTTCACTCAAAAGAGGTGCTGACCCGCGCCTGGGGGGGGTCACTTTATATGAGATTTTTTTATAGATAGAATTCTTTTTTTCTAAAATATGACACACAATGTATATCCAGTTAAACAAAAAACTCACAATACAATTTTAATGAAACGAGCACGGAGTCTGAATCACTGCAGGGGCAGATTGTGACCCCAGTTCACATCTAGTCCGATACCAAATTGGTGACACTAATCTTTGAAACTGTGGCGATTGTGTGGATCTTCTGTGCTGCCAGGTTGAAGATGTATGTGAAGCTTCCATGTTTTAGAATTTGTAGCTTCTTTGCAGCTACATTCATACCTGAAGCATTGTCTGCTGTCACGGTTACAACTTTGTACCCTGTCAGAATCAGCTTCATTGGTCGAGCATGAGAGCACATAGAATTAATTTGACTGCTTTTTTGTTTCTTTCAGTGACTAATACACCAGTAGACATACAGCAGAACAAAATCAACAAAGATTAACAAAGTCGAGTCAAGTCAGTTATATTTATATATCCCTTCATCACAAATCAAATATTTGCCTGGAGGGGTTCACAATCTGTACAGCAAACCGCAGCCTGTATTCTTAGACCCTCCACTATAATACATTTAATAAATTCCTTCAAAGTCTGCACTACTTAGACTACTATTTTTAGAAATCTGGACAGACATGGATATAAACTGCCACTTGTCTGGCTGGCAGAGGCGCACGGTCACCATTCGAGTTACTGCTACTAAATTATGTCAATTCATATACGTTTGAGAGATTTTATGCTTTTTGTTGCTCAAAGTCTGAGCCACTGTTATAATTATACATGCCATGGTAAACACCCAACAATAATGATGTCTGCTTATGCCTGGTCTTACAAAGAAAGATCGACAGTGTGAAGAAAGGCTGCCATAAAAATGTAAAAAAATGAAAAAACAATCCGAGGAAAGACTCCATCGCGATGCAGCAGAGAGTGTGATTTCCGTGCATTGGTGTGTGTTTGTGTGAGGGATGAAAACAGGCTGTTACATGATCAGCAACAGACTGTAACCACTTTGGGGTTTTTGTTTTTTTTTGTCTTTTCTCTGCAGGCTTTCCCTTGCATCTCCACTGGAATCTATGGTTAGTGTCTGTGTTTATGCGCATCTCATACAAGAACAAATGCACTCATCTGTTCACTTTGTGTGTGTGTGTGTGAGAGAAAGAGAGTCTGAGTTATAATTTCCTTACTTCAATCGTTTGGTTGCTTGGGGCTTTATACTCAAGGTGGTGTTGTGATGTTTTTTTGTTTTTTTTTAATTTCTCTGCATGACACAGCCTGGTTTTACATCACACACTCGTTTCCACTATCAGTATTTAACCAGGGTTGAGCGCTGAGCCACTCCGTGCCACTTGTCACATCATCTCCTCCAGCCCAGAGGTGGTTTCTCAGATTAAGGTCTTGGATTAAGAGCGGCAGATTAAGATAGATTAGGGTGGAGATTGTGTCAGATTGACTGTAATCCCTCTTCACACTGGCAGGAGAGAGAGTTAAGGATGGTGCTTAAACACTCCCTGGGGTGGGTTTGGGTGTGAGGGCCAGTTGTTGACACTTCTCTCCTGTTGCTAGAAAGAGGAAAAGGCCAGAGCTGTGACTGACTGTGTTTTACCGCTGTGTCTCTGTCTCGCATTCCTGTCTCTCTCTGTCTCTATCTCTTTCCAGTATTTTCTCCTCTGCGTTTGGTAGCTGTATGTAAAGCGCAAGAGGAAACAACAGATAATTTTACCAGATGCACTGTAAGCCTCGGAAAAGACAGTTAAAAATGCTTACCTCCAAATAGCACTTAATTCTCATTTTGTCCTGTTTTAGACATTCAGTGTGTGAGATTTAGGGGGATCTAATTGCAACATTGAAATATAATATTAATAATTTTGTTTTCATCTGTGTAATTGCCTGAAAATATGAATCATTGTGATTTTGTTACATTAGAATGAACCGTTTATATCTTCAGAGGGAGTGGGTCCTCTCCCACAGAGTCTGCCATGTTACACCAAAGAATTTCTTCTTTCTATTTTATGGCAGGTGGTGTTACGGTGCATTACCATCACCTACTCTGTTTGTGTGTGGACTAGATTTTATATCCCCCTCGACCAAAAAGCCCAAACAGGACAAATTCTCCTTTTATTTATGCGGTGTCGTCATTATCTTATTGTATAATATGTATTCATCTTCTTGTATTAACATCTGCTGATCTTCTGTCATGTATTTTGCATCTTTTGTTTGTTTTTTTTTTGTCTTAATTATCTCTATAGTGCCTCCTAAATTTCCTGCTATTGCTTTGTCTCTCAAAGCATTTTGTAAACTGTTGTTTTCAAAGGTGCTAGGTCAAAAATAAGAAATTACCTTAAGCTACACAGGTGTTTAACTCAACTTAATTTGATGATGGTTGCAGTTCTTGATGATAATTGCATCAAATAATGTTAAGTACAATTACTACGACAATTAGATGATTAATCAAATATTCTTTTGACTAAAGAACTATTTGGTGACATCTCTGTGGGTAGACAAGTATTTACAGAGGCACTGAAGAAATTTATTCTTTGTGAATGAACATTATTTGACTCAAATCATAGTCGTGAAAAGCAAATTTTTTCTGTTGTTTTCTATCAAGCAGCAAAATAGTTTCTCTGGTGTACCATAATATACTCACTTTGGCTTATTTTATTGCATCCTGGCATTGTAAATACTGCATGTACTGTGTGTATTTTGTTGCTGAAACAATACATTCAGACTAATTTGTGGGGGG
>JAPQRN010000002.1:15457287-15468268 GCA_037367275.1 Coranthus polyacanthus
TGTGTTTTTTGTTGCTGAAAAAATACATTCAGACTAATTTGTCCCCCCCCCCCCCCCCCCTGTATGTGTTGCCTCATGTTCTAGTGTTGAACCCTCTGTCACGATGTATGGAATAATTGCTCTATAATCACACAGCACGTGTTTGATTGGGCTGAGCAGTTTGGCTAGATGATGAATTTTCACTGCCTCTGTGTTGTTCTTCCAGCAGTGGGGATAATTTTCCAGCATTGAAAGGTCTCAGCCGCTGAATGAATACAGAAGAAGGGCTGTAGTCTTTCTCCATCTGTCTCCTCATAACCAACAAGTGTGTTGTCTCTGCAGCTCACTGGAAGAGTGAGGCAGGATGAGAGGAAGTGAGAAAACACAGAACATGGAGTGTTAGTGTAGTGGAAGGAAGTACAGATACCTGCGTGAAAAAAATAACAATGCAGGAAACAACCAAGCACAGATCTGTCAGAGCACCTGTTCTTGCAAATCATGTGTATATTTTGATGTTTTGTGTGTTGTTTGTGTAGGATATCCACCTGAGCAGGCTGTGCATGAGGCGTTAGCTACTGTGAGGGATTATCTGGATGAACATCATGACAAGGTGCGTATGTGTGTGTCATGATTGGCGATTTTTCCCTACCATTTCCTCTAGGTATTATTCCTTTCACAGCTGTTGTTTTTGTTTTCTGGTGAGGGCGAGGAGAAGGGTGTGTTGAGAAAACACACACACACACACACACACACACACGTGCAAACATACATTGAAACACACACTCCCAAGTTCTGGCTCACATGCTCATGGCCAAGTCTGCGTTTTAATTGGCTCCTTGCGGGACTAAAACCAACTCACACAAACATACACACATAGACAAGCACACACATACTTTCTCTCCGGAGATACAGCAAGTGGAGAAAAGACAAAATGATGGAATAGATGACTGGAGGGGAGGGCCGGAGGAAAACAGGGGGGTGATGGGAGATGGAACAAAGAGGAAACTTTCCAATCAGTCATTTGCATCCTCTAAACTCTCCTCCTCTACTTGTTAGATCTCCTCCCACATCTCTTTCCAATCCCTCTCTCTCTCTTTAACCATCGCGCTGTATCACGTCCCAGTGAGGTTGTTGACGATGTTATTGTTAGCGCTGCCGTCTCCAGAGTCTCTGTAGCAATACCAGTCGACTGATGCCATCAGCCACACCAAGCTGAGCAAACCAACATTAAACATAACATGTCTTACTATAAAGGACAGTCAACAAGCCCTGAAAGTGCGGAAAATAAGACCAGCAAGCTAAAACAACCAGACACATATTTACATTCAGCACCGAAATAGCTCCACTGTGTGTTTTAAAGAGAGAGAAAAAACTTTTATTGTAAACAAATGAGATTGTCAGAGGGAGTTTATTTGCATAAATACAAAGTATAAATGTTCACCAAAGGAAGCTGGGTTTATTCACAACTTGAACCCTCTACATTTTTACATCTTTTACAGTGTGTTTTGTGGGCTTGCTCTGACTTGGAGTGTAGTAATGTAGAAAACGAAATTAAATTTGCAGACACAGTAAGACAGACAAAATGAGCTCACGACAAGGGGAATAGTGCCAATAACTGTAATAATAAAAATATGAACCTTTTGTCGGTGAAACAAAACCAAACAGTTATAAAACGCTTTGAGAAAAACAGTAAGTGAAACACTTGTGGCTTCTTATGAGTATGATAGTTGTTATATTTTACAGTTTAGATTCAGTTTCCGTTCAGCAGCAAAGTAATTCAGGTTTAAGGACTTCTTTGTTTTTGTTTAGTTAGAGCAGGGGGCTGAAACTTTTACTATCTGAGGAGACATTTTTGGCCAGAAAGAAATAAATAATCTGTCTGGAGCCACAAAAACTATTCGAGCCCTTTAAATGCAGGTACCGCATGTTGTATGACGCAGTTCTTAGTTGATGAAATGTTAAAAACCCTTCATTTGTTTTAACATTTTAATGGGGGGATACACACTTTTGCAGTTGGATAATATAAGAATGATGGCAAAATGTTCAAAATATTACATTTACTACTGGAGAGAGGCTAAAGAGACATGGGTTGCCTACTCCTTGGTTAAATGTTTTGCTTCACCGAGGTCAAGAATGTGCTGAGCCTCAGTTGTTTTATAGCAGTGCAAAATCCATATTATCTGGAATTAATTGTAATCTAATGATATATGCAGCTTGAGCAGGTCAGGCGGTGCAACATGAGCTGGTTTGTTTGTGAACAGACTATTTGCAGACTGTGTTTCCCTTTAAGACAAGCATTTCTGAGGGAGCCCATTACATTCTCTTGTTGTTATTGTTAACTTGAGCATCTCCTGGGTCTTTGTCGCAATAGTATCAAAATGAGTTCCCCACTGCTATTGTTTTCTGGAGGCCATTTTGCATCTCTCCCTGCAACCACTCGCCTTAATTTGAATGAGGGAGACTGCAAAATGGCGCAAGTGGAAGCAACTCAGTGTGGAGGTTAGAGATTTCAAACCGTAGCCCAGGGGATGTAGTTACTTACCGCACATTTCCATATCTTCCCTTTTAGTCTTCATTCAAATCCTGACGAGGGATGGTAATTGTGCACGAGCTGAGGCTGAGAAACTCGGGCTGCAGGCAAGCAGGCTGCTGAAATGTCTGCCTCCAAAAGCAATGAGACTTAAACTCCCACACCAGACAGAAAGTGACGGAAGCAGTCTGGCTATAAATTGCACTACCTAACTGAAAACAGAAAAATCCAAACCTTTGTACAGACGTTAGTGTGGTAATAATATTTGTCAGACTCTGAGAAATAAGAGGATAGTCTCGAGCTTTTCCCTGAAAGCATCCTTTTACTGTAGCTACCGTAACTTTTTATCATCAGGCTGCATGTGGTGTTGTGCACCGTGTTCATAAACACAGAGCAGTATTTATAATGTAAATATAGACTAGAGAGCCAAGATGTAAAGAACAGAAGAGCACAGAACATAAAGATTGTTTATAGTTGGAAAATAACTGCACTCACTTGGTCAGTGTCTTAATATTATTTGAACGCTATTATCTTTATGGCTTTGTGTGCTTTGTGTGTGTGTGTGTGTGTGTGTGTGTGTGTGTTCGTGTGTGTTCGTGTGTGTTCGTGTGTGTGCGAGCGCAGACTTGAGTCTGGACTGAGCCGACTGCTGTGTTTCTCACAGAGTAATGAGAGAACCAAGGGCCTGCTGCCAAATACACATTAGCTCAGTGTAACACACAGGGTCATGCACAGAAACACTGATTTTCTCTTTTCTAGTCTATACACACGCTGTTGTACAGCAGACGTACAAAAGAAGTCATCTCCTGTCTCTCACCTCTGTTTTTCTCTCTCTTTCACACATACACTGGAACACACTGTCCCTCTGTACATTACATTTCAAGCACTTTGTCCTCGCCACAGACTGTAATAGGCTCTCTGTTGTGTCATGATCATAATAGGGAGCTAATAGTGGGATAATGGTCTGATGCATTAGCTGCATTCTCCTGATATCTCCAATGTACAATGTCGCACCCCGTTACATTGTTCCCCACTGCTATTGATGAATTCATGGTTATTGCATATGCTTGTAATAATGGTAATTTTGTGTGTGTGTGTGTGTGTGTGTGTGTGTCAGTTGGACAGAGTCATCTTCTGTGTGTTCCTGCCAACGGATAAGGAGCTGTATCTGCAGAACCTCCCGCTCTACTTCCCTGCTGGTGAGTTTCACGCTCTCTGTGTCTCACACACACACACACACATTCACACACTATGTACAGTAATGACAGCTCAGCTTAGCTCAATTTAGTTACACACACAAATAGAAACACACACAGTGGTGTGATAAACACTCTGCATCATCCACTCTGTGCTATTTGCACATACAGTACATTCACACATACAGCAGGCCATTAGATAAATATATTGTGCGTAAAGCACACTTAATTGTGTTTAATTACATTAATTAAATTGTGATGCACTCTCTCTCTCTCTCACACACACACACACATACATACAGTGACCTATTCAACATGTAACAAACCACAATTTAATATTGTGATGTTATTACCCCATTAATGTCAATATGTTTCCATTTATAATTCAGATATTGCACTGATATAATCAGTTTATTAATAGCAGGTTACCATATTGTCACAAATATATTACTAAATACCTTGTTTCTATCACTAAAGGCAAAGTATGTAACATTTTCTGAAAGAAACACTATATAGACTCTTACAATAATAATCCTTCTCCTTCTCAATTATCACTTCTGACCCTCTGTCAGTGTGTGGTGGTGAATTAACTGCAGAGACCTGCCCTCTGCCTGTATTTTCTATTTTCCTCTTGTTTTGCTTCTGGAACAACCAGCCAATAACAGCGTCATGCAGCGAACAATATAAAAACACCGCTGCTCTTCTCCCTTGACTACTCTTAGAGGGACTGCAGTTCTGTCTGAGAGACAAAACTCTGGGCAAAGCACGCACGCACACACACACACACACACACAGACACACACAGACACACACAGACACACACAGAGACACTCCTCTCCTTGTTGTCTTTCACACACAGAACAAGAAGGAGGAGTGAGAGAAAGGAGGAAGCATGTGCTTCGGTTGTATTTCCCTCTAGAACATTCCCATCGAGCTTTGTGATGGGGTGTCTATCTGTCACTCCACTGCTCTCTCTTCCTCGTTCACTGAGCAGAGAGGAGGGGCCAAGTTCTGTTCACAAACACAAGCCAGAAATGTTACATACTTTGTCTTTAACTATGTTTCCCCATTATTACCCTTTGTTTTTGGCATCATATTATCCTGTTCCTGTTATCTGTTCCAGCTAATAATTCCATGATATACCCATTGCTAATACGCTATTAATAATAAGCACTTCAATGGTATTTTTATGTCTTTATTCATTTTTTGTCTTTATTATCAAGCTTTTACCGTGTTATTACCAAGCTGTAATGTTTTTATGTAAATATTATTTAATGGTTTTCATAGGCAGTGGAAGCCTGAGCCATAATCCTACATCGTGGGACATTAAAATGAATCTTGACACTTGCCAGTGCAGAGGAGGTCGTGCTGTGTGTTGTATAGATGGAAAGCCCTTTGAGGGAAACTACTGTATATACATAAAATAAAAATAAAACTTAAAGCTGAGTTGACGTGACTCGAAACAGTCGCTGCACCCAGCTGTTGTTCTTCAAAGCTCACTCTTGAAAATAAATCAAACATATTTCCCTCAGGGTTCAGCTGTTGGCACTCAAAAACAGCAAAAACAGTAAAGCTTGTGCATTATTTAGTGTTGGCAGTTTGACATTTATTGGTATCATCTGTGTTTTACGTGTATTTCTTTGCCCGCCCCTTAGCCTGATGACCAGTGACACAACCTTATTGTTCAGGTAACCAGCATGGTGTGGTGTACGTCACTCTTTCAACACTAAATGGAGTGGATTTTTTAATTTTTTTTTTATAATGTACAGGCAAATCATGGCATTTCCTCCAGCCAACGCTTGTCATATTCATCTTCACATTCCCGAGTTCAAAGTAAAGGACACTGCTGATCTCTATAGTTAATTTACGAAATATAGCTAAAATGCTTTTTTTTTTTTTGCCAGATTTAAGTGGAAAAAAAACCTGTCTCATCTGCCTCTCAGAACACACTATAAAAGATGTGTGCCATCACTGTGGATTGATCTGAATGGTTAATTAAAGTTTCGTAAATACGTAAATTTTTATGTCGGCCAGAGCTCTGACATGATGACTTCACCCATTTGTTTTGATTACATTCATGATTGATAGTGTTATAACGCCAAGCAGTCTGGGCGTCTAAGCATGATCAGTCATTCACTCAATTATTCAAATTAAGCATTGGTATTACAACTGCAGCCTTAACCTCTAATGTCTTGCTTTACCACTGCTATAAATCAAACTCACCTCTCGCCACAAAAATATTTTTGAGATGGCGGACCCAACCAACTCATGCTTTCTGAATTCATGAAGTGGTTATTCCTTTCATGTGACTTGGCACACAGCTGCCGCTGCAGACCTTGGAAACAATCGGAACCTTCCTGAGAAAGAATCTTAAGAATTTTACCTCTTCAACTTATGTACAATGGGGTTTTTATTTCGTTTAAATAATTAGCCTTCAGTAGCTTATTGGAGCAGGGTCACTCGAGATGTTCTGTACAGTAAAATTTTGATTTGACCTGATGTTTTTGTTTTTCCATACAAACAATGCCTTACGCACAGTGCCTATAAAAAGTATTCACCACTTTAGATGTTTTCCCCTTTCATTGCTTTTATAAATGAAATCATTATCAGTATAATTTGGCTTCTTCGACAACTTCTGACAGAGCTTGAGCAGTTTTCCAAAGAAGAATGGAGTAATACCGCAGTGTCCAGATGTGCAAGCCTGATCGAGATCTCTCCACACAGACTCAGCGCTGTGATTTCAGCCAATGGTGCATCTACTAAATACTGACTTGAAGGGGGTGAATATTCATGCAGTCACTTATTTTACATTATCCATTTTTAATTCATTGACATTAGTTTGTAGAAATCTGTTTTCACTTCGACATTAAAGAGGTTTTTTTTGTAAATTCTTGTCATAAAAGCCAAATTATATTGACCATGATTCCATTTATAAAAGCAATGAAAGGGGAAAACATCCAAAAGGGTGAATACTGTATATACGGTATATACACAGCCTGGCCAAAAAAAACTGCCACACACAATATTTCGTTGGACCGCCTTTAGTTTAGATCACAACACTGCCCCCACAGGCTTGTACGGTAGGCACTAGGCATGATGGGTAATCACAACTGCCTCTCTTCTCACCCTGATGCGTCCATCACTCAGGGTCAATCTGGACTCATCAGAGCACATGACCTTTTTCCATTGCCTCCGGAGTCCTATCTTTATGTTTTCTAGCAAAGTGATGGTTGTTTAAGAAATAAGAAGCTACTCACTTCATTAGGGTTAAATAACCTGTTGGCAGCTGAAACATAGTAATCACTGCAGGAATTATTTAATGGAAGGCTCTTAACTATTTGCCATAGTTAAATCCTGGTGGTGACTTTTTTGCCAGGCTGTGTGTATATATATGTGTGTGTGTATATACGTACGTATACGCATGTGTGTGTATACGTATATATATATATATATATATGTATGTATGTATGCTTTCCTCGAGAGCAAACTAGTGATGAATAAATACTAAAAGAAAGATATTATCTGCTCAATCAGATAAACTTTCTCACAAACTGCTGTGACAATAAGAGCAAAGAAAGCGGATGAAGCAAGGCTGACATAGAAACTAAAGCAGGGGCTGTTGGGCTTAATTTTAAATGAAAGGAGACATTTCATGGTCTCAGTGGCACTAAAGGAAAAGCAGCCAACAGTGAAATACCTATGGGGTTTGAATATATCACTCAGTGTATTATTCACGATGCAGTTGAAATAGATATATAAACTGTGTCTGACAGTCAGCATAATTTTTTCACCTTATAAAAGACGACAGAAAGTACATTTAATCCAGTACTTTTGATACTTTCCTCGAGCACTTCCTTTTATTGCATTGACCGTGAACAAACAGGTTTGACTCATGCTGTGACCTTTCTATTATCTCTGTACCATTGCCATTATATGTGTCTGCAGAACACAGGTATGGATAATCTCAACATAATTTGGTATTGAAGGTTCTCCTACTTTTTTTAATATTCCTCAACAGGCAGGAAGTGGTTGGGGTGGATGGGGAAACAGAAAATCCAGGATTTCGCCCCCAGAGAGCGGAGTTCACTGCTTGCCCCCTGTAGGGTTTTAGGTTTAGGCAGTAAAAGTGCTGTGGCCAGGGTTAGTCTTTTGTCTTTTGTTTTATCACATCTTTGTAGGCTTTTTCTGCATTAAACCAAGCCCTGGTACCATTTCATAAACCTAGACCTACCAAACAAGTGCTGCCAGTGCATAAACCGAACCATAAAAGGTTTAATAATGTTGTCATTGACCACCAGCTGATCGAGTCGACGGCTCTGTTGGCAGAAAACAAATGAGTCTGAGAGCATTACAGCATTACATTTATAGTAAAACGTGCTTGCATTTTCAATTTAGTTTAGTAAATATGAATGCAATTTCTAAAAGGGTTGTTCTTATAGCTTCATTGTCAAAGGCCAGAAGCACCACGAGAGGTCAAAACATTTTAACACTGATATGCTCCTATATGTATCTGAAACATATTTTTTGGTGCAGAAACGTTGAGATTATAGGTCTTATTTTGGTGAATGGGAGCCCATCTCTATAAAATACACTATCAATTAAATACACGAAATGCTGATCCTTCGATACTTGTAAAATTGTTTTAAAGTTATACTGCTTTTTATTTTTAAATACAGCTGCATCATCGGGTTTACTATACCAAAGTGATAAATAATGAACCGTCCAGCTTTAGAGTTAGAAGTTGTTTTTGTGAATCTGCGCTGAGACAAACTAAGAGCCTCCTCTCAACATGCATCAGTTTCAAACTGTGATGCAGCATCCACTCGACCCTCGAAGCATGAAATCAGCCCTTCCACGCCTTCACACGGGGTCAGTTGACGAAAGAGGTTATATTTTTTATTAACAGTGCAGGTGTGTCCCTTTAAAAGCGCGTGGAAACTGTCGCTCCTTTCTCCTCTAATGGATGTGCAGCAGATTTTGTAGCAGCAGTGAGCGAGCAGTAGCGGTGCTTGGCTGGTAGATGGACCGGAACTGTCTGTCTGTGTGACAGAGCTGCTGCAGGCAGGCCTCCAAGTCTCCACCATAAACCTTATGTGTCTCCAACACCTGGCAGCGAACACACTCACTGTCTGTTTGATGTGTGTGTGTGTGTTTTGAGTGTGTCTTTAGCCACGTTGGACTGAGAGTGACTAATCCTTGCTAACATATCCCTCTGAAGTAACCAGATGCACTAAAAGCCAAAATGCTATTACCCACTGCATGTCCAAGGTAAAATGCTCTCTCCTCTTGTTTTACAAGTTTAAATCTTTCTCTCCCAGCTCCCGTAGAAGCCACTGTCAAGAGTAAACTGTGAGAGAGTGGATTTGTCAGATTTGGTTGCTGTGGATACACCCGACTACCCTCAACATCCAGTTTCCTCCTCCTCCTCGCTGTCGACGCAGATCAAGACCTTCCTCAGCAGGAAGATATCTCCTAAATGGATGATTGCTTTTTTGAAGTGCACACTGGCTGTTCTGCAGATGTTGATTAGTTTCTCTGTTTTTCCCACTAATGATTCAAGATATGAGAGGTGTTTTGATGAGCCACCCTCAACATGGATTGATAATTTTTTCCAAAAAAGTCGATTGCGACTGCACTATGAGGGCGTTTTCAAATCTATATTCTGTTTGAGGATGAGTCGATAAACTCATCCTGATCATCCTGATTTTGACATTTTTCTCCTAGTTTGATTTCTTATCACACAGGAAAAAAAGCCATTTAAGAATATTGCTTTAATCTGCTCGATGTGTCTGGAGCGTCAGCAAGAGATAGGAGATCCTGAAGAAAAACCCATCTGCCCAAATTGACCTAAACATTGAAAAGGCACCTTACTTAGTCGTTCGTTCGCGGTCGGACATTCATTCATTCTCCACCTGGCTTCTAGCAGGTGTTTTATTTTGTTCATACACATCCCACTGTGTAAAGCACACCTGCCAGGGGGAACTGTTTCGCCCAAACACCATGTAGCTCGCTCGGTTCAATCTTGGATCACATTCCCACCACAGTCGAACCCCTCCGCTCTTCATTTGGGACCGGGCCAAAACCATCTCCCCCAAGCGGTCTCGGTGCGCTCATATTCGTCTGCACCTGATTCTGCTTGCCTTGTTTACTTCTCCACAAACAAAGTGAAAACGAGCCACAGTCCGACTCCACCAGACTAAACAGCATAGGTCTGAAAACCCCTTAGTGTGAACCTTATTGTGTGTCATCCCAGTTAGGTTTGCACGAAGCTCGCAGCTCCCTGTGAATTATGTGCTTTGTGTGCTATTTGAATACTGGTATTCCTGGTTGTGTGCATGTGTATGAGACAATGACAAAAGCTTATTAAAACTAATCACACAGGCTTCTGGTGTGTATGAATTGATTATTTCTTGGGATGCGATACGAGTCAGTGAGCCGAGTCGCCACGGGGGACTACTTCACATGAATATTTGCTTCTTGGTTCTCTCTCGTCTGTGTGTTTATGTAAAGGAGACACAAAGAGAGAGACTCTGTCAGCAGTATCATAATATTTCCCCTGTTTTATTTTCTCAGCTTTGGACTCTGATTGCACCTGTGTTTGGACCAGCGTAATTTAGAAAACCAAAATATGAGTAACCGCATTTAGTTACATTCACAACTTAAAGAGGTGATGATCATACAGTTACAGTTTGAAAATCAATAGATTACTTGAAGGGGTTGCATTTTAAAAAAGGCGTCGATAATTTCCCATGAACCCCTGAACAAAACACAAAAGCGTATATATATACCTGTCCGCACGCGACACAAGGATGTAAAATGACCTTACTGTTATTAATGTTCCATTTCAAGTACCATTTTTTAATTAAGAGGTTTAATTGCAACAGCACGCGCTTCAGAAAAACAAATGTAAAACAAAATGTTCTGCCGTGGAAGTGTAAAATCACAGTATAATTTAATGTCTTTGTTTACTGGCTTTCACTCTAACTTGATGCTGTGGAAAATAAAGCGTCAAGGAAAAACACTGTGTCTTCATCCGTTCTGCCAAACAACATGACACAGTTTATTGTGTTTACATATACTTTGCTTTAATTCTACTTTTATTTACATCTCTGCACCAACATTCATATATAAACGCGTGTGTGTGAATGCCACATTCATTCATTCATTATTTAAATACAAATCTTTGAGTTATCTAAGAGAATGTGTCACAAATTACATGTAAGGGCATCGAGTAATCTGCGATGAAATGCATTTTGAAAGTAAACCCCCCCCCCCC
>JAPQRN010000002.1:15479127-15503445 GCA_037367275.1 Coranthus polyacanthus
GAGGAGGCCGAATCAGAGGGATTGCTCCTCAAGTCTTCACGGCCGAGATACAAAATCAATCTGTCAAGGCGATGGGGTACGGGGAGAAGTTAGGACTTGAAGGTAGAAGAGTCCTTTAATGGAAGGAGAAAGCCGAGAGAAGGGGAGAGGTAAGGATGGAGAGGGAAATTGTCCGTCAGAGTGACAGTGCGAGGAGGCCGAATCAGAGGGATTGCTCCTCAAGTCTTCACGGCCGAGATACAAAATCAATCTGTCAAGGCGATGGGGAAGGGCAATCTTGTTTTGTGCAGGGAATTGGTGCAGCCATTTGGGGTAAAATCAATAGGGGACACATGGCATTTCTTTAATCCTTACTATCCCACAGAGGCCAGGCATATTGACAAACAGGGGAGTGTACGTAGGCAGTACACAAATCCTTAACTTGACCTGTCTGGAAGGAATCTATATTCTGTTGGTGGCCAAAGCACTGGAGTCAGAAGACTGTGGTGCATTTAGGAAAATCATGTAAGTGATCAAAAGATGACTTTGAGGGAGTACAAACTTCTGTCTTCTGCTGAACAGTGTCGGTCAATCTAGTGCCTGTGCAGGGCGGCGTAAACTTTGTATCGCAGTATTTCTCCTGCCAGTTTCACAGTGTATCACTTTTAGTTCTCCATTTCTTTTCTGTATCTTATAGAACATTTACATTTGATCATGTATCTAATGAGGGCTTTGATTAATATAAAGTTTGCTTGGCTCCACAGAATGATACAATATATGAAGGAATCAGTATGCAGGAAACAGCTGCAGAATGTAAACCATTTTTATTGTGCAAACCGCAACGCAGTAAAAACTGAACCTTAAATAGATATGCCTTTGACACCGCATCCTTTTCCAAACAAAATATATAGATAGTTGTAGAAACACTATAAACTGACCTTAAATACTCAAAGCGTATAACATTAGTATATATAGGAGCTCAAGGGTAGCTCCTATCTGCTGTATTTTCTTCAGTATTTTTGTTTCAAGTCTCTAGTTGATCATGTGAGGATACAGTGCCATACGGTAGCTAGTTTAGGCACAAAATCTGTCAAGACTGAATACATTGGTACGCCAACTGAGCAGTCATGCCTTTCAAACATAAAACCAGCTGCAAGAAAATGCAAGAGAGAAAAGGAGCGTGAGTGTGTGCGTGTGCGCTTCATAACTAATAACCAGTGTGCACTCTGGCCCGTCTTAACTACTTGATGCCGCTGTCTCTCTGTTTGTCTAGTAAATTTAGACATCTGTCATGACTGTGTGTGTTTACTGTGTCCATGTCTATCAGACAGCGTGAGTGTGCGCGCAAGTGTGTTTCCGTGAGTATCACCATGTCTGGATTAGTGACACACTCTCAGGTGGAGCTCTGGGGGCCGGTACGACAGGACGGACGTCTCCACGAGAGTGTTTTCCCGTACCCTCGGGACGCAAGGAGTCTGGGTGGTGGAGGAGGAGGAGGAGGAGGAGGGGGGTTATTTTATTTTTATTTTGAGTGTTTAATGTATTAAAAGGGGCCGGGGTAATGAATTATAATCTTTAATGCAGAAACCGATCGATACCACCAAGGGAATAAATCAGCTTTTACTGAGAGCGTCAAAGCCCCTTAATACACTGGGGGAGAGAAAGGGAGTGCACGAGGCAGAGAGGGAGGGGTGCAGCAGGGACAAACTGTTAGGAGAGGAGAAACGATCCCGAATGAAGCAAAGAGAGGGAGAGAGGGGGATGATGAAATAGATGTGAGGGAGGAGTATGAGGTGCAGAGACGGATGGAGGCAGACGGAGGGAAGTTATAGATGAACAGACTCACCTTTGGGCTAACCTCATTGAGTAAAAGCCCGGTGAAAGCACTGAGATTCTGACAGTTTTGTGAGGAGGAGAGGTTGCAGGGTCAGCCGGTGTGTGCGCACATACACTCCACTTGTTATTTTTTTCACCCAGTTGTATTGTGTTCCCTCTCAATGTTCCCCTCCCCTACTTCTGTTGCCTGGAGCAAAATATAATTAATTGAATTACACCACCACTTCTCGATCAAAGATCACCTCCCCGCTCTCTCGTCTCGATGCCTGCCCAAGAAGAGGCCTCTGCCGGGAGAAAATACCTAAAAACAATTCATGAATTACAACTTTATGCTAAGCGGACGTGAAGTTTCAGTGGTGTGCACCGATTCTAAATCAGCCAGACTGCAGATGCAGGTCTTGGATCTGAAACAACTCTCGGGTCTGTTTGTTTTGAACTCATTTGACAGTTGAACTCCAGATTCACCTCAACAAATATAATGCACCTCTCAGTATTTAGGATGCCTAGCCCGTTCGGTTAGTGGACTTAGCGGTTTAAGCAAAGGTTTTAGTCACTGGAGGCTCTTTAGTAAGACATGGGCATTAAAATTTGATAGCTCAGGCCAGGAGTGGAGATAAAGGGGTGGGCGAGGGGAAAATATACTCTGGCCGCAGAGGTCTAGAGGAAAAAAGAACACCTTACTTGTGACAATAGTTGAGAAACAGTATATCGAAATAAAGGTCTGCAGAGAGAAATAGAGAAAACTCAAGGAGGAAGGCCAAAAAAATTGAAAAAGAGGGGTGAAATGTGATGTTCACTGCTCGTGTTACACCCCTCAGGTGCTCAATAATTAAGCAGCTGAGCAGACTCTTGAGATCCCACCGTGATGTCAACCAAGGCAGCCATCCATCATTCATCGTTTTAGGTATCAGCGGTGGAGATGACACTTAATCACTCATTTTGTGCCAAGCTTTTTCTCTCACATTCACATTCATCTCATTTTCAGTCCTATTTCATTTTTTTTTTTTTTTTTTTTTTTGATTTTCTGTTGCTGCTGCTTGTTATGCTCAGAGTAACAAAGCCTTCCTGCAAAATGCTAGTTTATTTCTGTGAGAGATGCCGCTGAATAAAAGAGGGTCAAACTGTAAATGAAAGACATTCCAGTTCTTTATTTATCCTCCATTTCAAGTGACCTCATAGTAGAATGTCTTGATGATGTGCAGGGATTTACAATTGGAAAGAATAACCTGCAAAGGCTCTCGTGGGTGCGAAAACACAACGCTCCTCAGTTGAGAATTTAAAGCCTTACCCTTCAGTTTTTGTCTGTGGGCGCTGTCTGTCTGTGTGCCTGAGGGCGTGTGATTGTTGCATTGCACTCATAATAAGCCTCTGAGTGACTGGCAGAACCAATATCGTGCTATCGCTTTGCCCTGCGCTCACTCAGCCGGCTCGGTGAGCAGCCCCCGTCATGCATCTCAATTCTACAAACACAATGTTCGGAGCCGGGAGAAGGGGCCTGCTTTTTGATTAATGTCACCATGACAACTACATAATTCATGAATTGTATTAGCGATCCATTTGTCATTTGCAAATCATAATTCAGGATGTGTGTTTGTGGAGGGCTGGCTGGAGAGAAAGAGCTACGGCCTGCTGTATCCCTGGTGTCTTCTACACACACACACACACACAATGAAAAACGACCCCTGCCCAACCGGAAATGCTGACGTATCCCCATCCTAATCTGCAAGGTAGAGGCTCTTTGCTCTTTAGAAGCCGCCTGTCTTATAAGAGGGCCCTTTTAGCTTCACGATGAACTCTCAGGTCTGCTCATTTGGAAAGCTGAATGTTAATTCCCACCTCCATCCCTCTGTCTGTCTGTTGGCAGGGGCATGGCTAGCTCCACACTGACACCATTTGGTGTAACAGTGAAAGGAGTTGAAGAGGTTTCTCATTAAGGCAAGAGTGAAGATCATTTGCCATTAGATCAATGACAGGATTTACATAAGAACCCTAAAATGAAATGGGATTTTCAACCATATGTGAGCCAGATGGCGGGGTTTCTCCATGTTTCTCCTGCTGTCCACACATCAGATCCTGGGGCTACATGCTGACTTATTAGAACAGTTTTTCAATTAGATCTACTTATTTATTTTTATTCCAGCATAAATCCAACCTTCAGTGACTCCTGCAATAGATAAAATATTACCTTATTTCTCTACTTAAAAAGATTTATTTAAAAAAAAAAAACTTCTAGCACATGTCAGTTTCAAAAATCTTCATGCATTTGGTTCACCACCTTTCTATTCACATTTTATGACTACCTGCTATCCTTTTTACCTCGAAACTTGCCTCTTAAAATATGCGATCAGTTCTTAAAAGTGATATTTTTTTGCCAGCTGAAAGAAGACATGATCTGAGAGACTAGCAGGAACATTTTAGGTAATCCCATAAAGGTTTATGGAAGACGAGATGAAGCACTTCTAGGACTGAACTTTAATGATTAAGTTAAATTTGCATCTGAGGGATTTTACATCTGCCATTTCTGCTCCGTTTGGGTATTTCCTTCACCGAACTACAAGTATTTTACACACATGATGTTTCTAATGCACTATACTTTGATTCTGCACATTACTTTTCAAAATATCTGTAACCTCTGCATCTGACTGGTTTCGCACACATCAAAGCTGCCGCTTGTGTCTGCGTTGGGATTAACACTGTTTGTAGCGCTATTGAAGAAGTGCAGCTGTAAAATCATCAAAACATTTAGTAATTCAAGTTGTCAATGAAAATGAAAATGCAAGAAGGGGCTCAAAATTAAAATAGTCAACAATATCAAAATCTCCATCAAATTCACTTATAGCAAACATCTGTTTCAGCCCATTCTGTTGAGTGTCAGGAAATCAACATATATATTACATAGATAAATCAGCTCGTATTTCGAGTAGTTGCAGATGTTATGACAAATTCATAA
The DNA here is from genome assembly GCA_037367275.1 of Coranthus polyacanthus. Taxonomy (NCBI): domain Eukaryota; kingdom Metazoa; phylum Chordata; class Actinopteri; order Kurtiformes; family Apogonidae; genus Coranthus; species Coranthus polyacanthus. Next base: position 15,483,893 of record JAPQRN010000002.1, read on the forward strand.
ACCACTTACCACTCCAGTTTTGTTTCAGCCTTACATTTAAAGCTTCAGTAGGCAGGAATAACAGGAAAAACAGTCCTGCAGTTCTCGCTTCTCTGCCCTAAACACAGACTGGATATAAAGATTGACGACGTGACACTGTTTCTTTCCACTATGGAAAAGTGAAGACAACATATCACGGTCAGAGGAGCTGCCGTGTTGCTTCTGTGACGAGCCACAGGTATCACACACTGGATGCCACATACATACTGCGTACATATATCCCGTATACTACATGTTATTTTCTATAGCAGTGTGCGGTGCAATATGCTATATTAAAAGCACTACACAGTCACATGACCACAAGTCTTATCACCATGGATACAACTACCTGCCAGCTGTCCGCAGACGTTTACAGAAGTTTACGACGTGTTTCTACATGTTAGTCTGTGAAGTTGTTTGATACAAATGAGATTGTTCCTATTAATTGCCAATGTCGGTCGTTACCTACTGTTAACTTGCTTATTAGCTTGTTTCCATGTTTGAAACTGCAAGGGTGTGCTATTTTTTTGCAACAAATAATCATCAGCCTAAATATGCAGAGGTGTATATCCATATTTAATGAGTGTAAACAGTGAACTCTGACCCAAACACCAGCAGAGTAGGTGACGGTAATGAACTATTTGCGCTAACTGTGACCCGCCATTAAACAAAAGAAGAAGAAGAAGATGATCGTAAGGCGTTGCGGGATGCGGCATCACAAAGATAGCTCTAGTGGGATACTGAGAGATCTGGCCACAGCAATATACAGGGCATCGCAAAAAAAAAAATGGAACGCTCCAGGTTTCTTCACATATCAAGAAAACTACAAAGCAGGAAATTAAGTAACACGCATGATTTAGAAGGTATGTATTAATATTAATAATGTCACCTCCAAAAATTCAGATCTTTCAGTCACTTCAGTGGAGAGGACGGGGTTTAAATGTGAACCCCCCTCTATTTTGCAACTGCGCACGAGTAGTGCTACGCCAATTCCTATCTCACTTAAATAATGACCTTTATTTTAATATTGGTCACATCCTGATGAAGAGCAACACATAGTATTTAACAGGCAAACAAAAGACATTCATTCGACTGTAGCATCACCTTTTTATTTGACTGTAACTAAATTTAGCCATTTGTAAGTTCAGCTCAGAGACATTGTTCAGCAGAGCCTCCCTGCACTGAATTAATTTGCACTAGAATCGTTTTGAACTTGTCCTTTATTAATCTTCTTCTTTTATTGTATATAACTAGATAGTGTATTCATTCATTAGTAATGTATGAAAGTTGTTTGCTTGTTCTGTCTTTATTTACTGTTGTAACAACGTCTATGCTGATGTCTTGGCCAGGTCATTTTTAAACTCAATGAGGATTTTCACCCAGTTAAATAAAGGATATAATTAAAAAAAAAAATACAAAAATAAAAAAAAAATCACCCCCAAGCCACTGCTGGGATATGGCAATGGCACACTTCAAATGTACACACTTCACTACCCAATAAAAACAAATACTATCATCAAAAAACATATTTATGAGAAATTGTAAATAGTAATTGAGGTATCACTAGCCGTGCCCGGGTTCATTGTCGTTGTCCCCTTCTTCACCATGCATGGAGCTATATTTCTTACTCTTCTTGAAATTTCAACAAAGCTGGACTGTTCCATTTTTTTTTTTTAGATGCCCTATACATGTGGGTATCTTTGGCATACTGCAGATTTTCAGGTTTGTCACATACTACTTAGTACTTTTGGTAAAAATCAGTATGCCAGTCATATGCAGTGTGCCTTTTCAAACACAGCGACAGAGTCTGTGCTGTAGAGATGCATCGGACAGAGTCTTGACAGTAGTTGGTCATTACAGCTGTCAATCAATCCGTTTTAAAACCCCTAGAGGAGGTGCAGAAGTCTAGTTTCGTCTCAGTCCACTTGACTTACAATATGCTGAAAGGTTATTATGGAATTTTTGCCTAATGACAGAAAAATAAAAAATAAAATACTGCCTACTGAAGCTTTAAGTTGTTTGTTTGTGTAAAGTATAAGCCCTGCTTGAAATAGCTCAATTTGTGCTGCCAGTGTAATTGGAAATAAAACAGCTGATGTGAGAAAGGAAAGTGACATCATTGATCTATTTCAACTGTGCACACACTGACAAACACACACACCAACACTTGAAACTCATTGTTGATTCCAATTTATTTATATCTTAAAAAATAAACAAAGTTATTTAGCAGTTTTCCTGACTTTTGAGGGCGGACCTTTTCTGAAGTGCAAAAACATGTACAAACATCTTCCTCATTCCACTTTCTCCTCCTCACCTCTGCCCTCATCCTCCTCTACACTCTCCGAACCCGTAAGTGGTGTGTCTGCTGCTGGGGGAGCGCTTGTTTCGCTCCTCTCTCCCTCCCAGAGGACAGTGGAAGTTTGCTGGCTGGAACGCAGCCGCAGACGGGGAGGGGTTTTGTGGTCACCAGGACTGAATGACTGGGAAACTCCAGACCCTCCCCTGGCCAAGCCTAGACCCCAGCCGTGACGGGATCCAAGTTTACGGCGCCCCCCAGAGCCGGAGCGCATGACCGGGGTCCCGGGTACCGAAACGTCCGGCTCTGTCTGGGACAGGGTTTTCCTTGAGGTGCAGGGAGACACCGGTGCACTGCGTGGGTCTGAAAATGTGAGAAAGAGTGAGAATTAACGTTTGTTATGACGTTTCTTTAACACTCACTATATAAAAATATTAATCCACAAACACAGTCCATTTAGCCAACTTGTGGTTGGTTTAACTGACTGTTACCATGGCAATAAAGGTCTTAGTCATAATGGCCTCTCCGAAGAGCTGGAGAAGGTACAAAAACAAAGCCGCGAGATCATCGGCACTCTGCCCGGCACTTTTCTGTCACTAAGTAAACGGCGTGATGAAGCCACTCTGCACACCCTCACGACATACTTAAAGACAGTTCATCCCCCTGCAGAGTTTCCTGTCTGCCGCCTCAACATCCATTTACTCATTTCACGGCACAGGGAATTTGCTGCACCCAGGAGCAGAACTAAAATGTTCGGATAAACCTTGATTTCTGAGGATTTACGCATGCAGAAATATACATTTGACCAATTAAATAATTTGTTCCAAGTGATGTCATGAATCTACTAACCTTAACCGCCCTGCAGCAGTGTATAAACCATCCACAAGACATTATCACTAGGCCACCAAAAAAGGCTCTGTGAGCACAGAATCTCTGAGGCATAATATTACTTAACCCACAAAGACGAGTTCCACAGTGATCGGAAAATATCACCACCAGTAAGTTAAACTAACCAGTGACACAAATAGACAAACGGAGGAAAAAATAAGTTAGAATTTGTGGTTTAATAATGTTTTGTAACAAGTAATAGAGTGGACTCCTGGCCTTGGTGGAGGTCTTCGCTCTCTGGGTGCACTTCTAGTTTGTTATTTTTAATACATTTTTAGAAAGAGACAGATGGCAGCGATATTAGAGCTGATATCATTTTAACACCATAAATCCTTGGCTAGTTGATTCTGGGATGTGAGTATAATCACTGCACAAGGAAATCAGCCAAGATGACTGTCAACATCTGTCCGCCTTCGCTTGAAATGTTACACTGTGCGCCACCAGGTGGGACAAACCTGCTGTACGGCAGCGACCAGAAAGATAAGTGTTTTGGGTTTTTTTTTGCCAAATCACTTAATTATTCTATTTTTAGCCGATGATAATAATAAAGGAATAAACATGGTTGTGGTATGATTGCAATCTTGGCTTTGAAACTGTCTGCAGAGATTTTTGGTAAATTCGTTCACGGTCAAGGTGCATCAATGGAAAATGAAGCCATGCGAATCTTTCCTTTCAACATGTGGTTAGCAGAGAAAGCCAGCCTCAGTAAGTCTTGGCGCTCCACTGTGAGAGATCTAAGCAAAAGAAAGTGGTATCAATGTCGACCACACTTGGTAGTCATGAGATGATTTGTATGCATGCCCGTAGCCTCGCTTGATGGGGTGAGTATGTGAGCATATCTTTGTGAAAGCCAGTCGACTGGTGTTTGTGTGTGTGTGAAAGAGAGGCAGTGTGGTGGTGTGTGTGCGCGCGCGTGTGTGGTCTCACCCAGCTGAGGTGCGTGTGTGTCTGATGTAAATTCAGTGCTGTCGGCCAGGTTCTCCACGCTGCCTGCGGCGGTGAAGAGGGCGCGTCCCTCTCTTCCTCCTCCCCGGGGTTTGATTAGCTTCTTCATCCTGTCTGCAATCCAGTTAGATTTCCTATGAGGACACAGAGGACAGAGACTATTTACAAAAATAGAGGAGTGTTTATCTGTGTGCACATTGACACAAGGACTCTTTACAAGAACACCCTGATTTTCCAGAAGCAGTAGTAGGTTGCCAAGTGTCAGTGACTGCATTGTTCACAAAATGCATTTTTGGCACCGAAATGTAGGTTTTGTGACGTGGGAAAAAATGTCTCTGAAGCTGCCAGAAGTCATTTTTTTTTATGCCAAAAACAGATTTTTGTAATATGACAAGGAAAATATTCTTAAAATGTCACAATCATATTCATTTGTAACACTTGATTTGGCGACAATTTTTACACAATACTTTGTAAATGTTTCATTTCTTGTACGAAATGCAGCCAAATGTCTGTAGAGCATTTCGTAAATTGCAGTGTAAATGTGGCCACAATTCTTACTTACTTTATAATTGTTAAAATCATTTCTTCATGTCCTCCTGCCACATTATTTTTTTTCTGTTGTGATCCTGGTCCCTGCCGCTCTCTACCTCTCCCCGTGGCTCTGACCCTGACCTTAAATAACCCCTTGTTGCTCCTCCATCCTGTCTCACCTGACCTCCACACCCACCTGCACACCTGTCCCTCAATCCTCAATCTGTGCTCCAGTACAAACACCGCCTTTTCCCCTCAGTCTTTGCCACATTGTGGACTTTTTGTGTTCTAGCCAAACTGTCTGCTTATGAGTCTTCATCATCATAATTTTTTATTTAACTCACTTTGCTGCACCGGCCTGTCTCGAGGGCTGCATTCACACTGCGCGCGGCCCTAGTGCTCAGATTTATTGCTCAGATCAGATTTTTCTGTTTGCTTGTTCACATTATTTTTTAAATGCGGCCAATATATGATTCAACTGTGAACTGGGCACAGTCTAGACCTGTGCAGAAAACATCAATAACAGAGACATCACACGCAGCACGCTGTCATATAGAGGTACACGTGGAGGCTACTGAAGTCAGCGTTTCCGCATTCATTTATGAGCTGAAGCGCAGTGAAAGTCAGTGAATTTGTGAGCAGATGATAATGAGGATGAGGAAAAAGAGAAAGATATTTTTAATGAAGGCTTTTTAAAGAGTAATGGCTTCTACCTCTTGTCCTGTCAGCGCAGAGTTATGATGAATGTTGATCTAGAGTGACATTAGTGTGTCCGTTGAGACACAGGTCACATTGCAAAAAGTCTAATTTAGGACCACATATCAAACTGTCAGCCCAAATCCATTTTTTGGCACATCCAGATTGTATCCAGATTGATTTTTGAAAGTCTAGACAGCGAAAACACACATGACCATCTTGGCACTAGGAGAGCGGTATGGAGGACAACAATCTGTGGACAAAATGTCCGCTGGCACTATAGGGGAGACTTATGTACAGGCAAAGCCGGAAGGAACGCGAAACCGTGAAACTGCGTCGGCAGTGTGGCCACGTAGCCACCAGAGCAACCCATGCAGATAGGTCGGTGATGTCTTCATGATTTTTGCTGTTAACACCGTTATGAAAAAACAGATCCCAGTTTTTGACAAGCAAAAAAAAAAAAAAAATCAGATGGGGGTCACTTGCCTGCAGTCTGAATGAAGGTCCATACACGAACCTGTGGTATTTTATGATTTTAAAAAGCCACCACTGCCTGCCGTTTGTGCTATTTGTGCTCAAAGCACCCATTATGTTTGTATATACAGAGTTTGTCAGCTTTAAAAAAACACAATAGCAGCTGGTTCCGTGTTAAACCTGTTGACTTAATTTCAAGGCTGTTAGATAAATCTTGTCCTCTCCTCTGAGTATTAAACAGTAAACAGTTTAAAAAACAAAACAGTGTCTTGCCTACTGCAGGGGTATTAACATACTGCACTGGATCCTATAAATGTAATGCCCTAACAGATTCACATCTCAGTGAACAGGTACATGTATTTCGACACAGTACTTGGTCTTGCTGGGTGGAGGCTGCATGCTGGGCTCAAGGACTCTATACTGATCCATAATCTTCTCAACCAACTTCTGCTTCTCCCGTCGCAGCTCGCTCAGCTTCTCTCTGAAAGAAACCACAAGAGCCATCAGAACAAAGCAGCTGAGAGAAGGATGGGGGAAAAGACTGAGCAGACATCCATTTCATGCGTTTACCATCAGTGCAAATCAAAAAGGATAATTCTGGAAGTGTGTGTGTGTGTGTGTGTGTGTGTGCAACGTGACTGATAGTGAGTGATCAAGCCCATTCCTGTTAACTCGTGACAGACAAACTGAGCCTGCTGTGATGTTTGAACTAGTTTCTTTTCGAACCAGAAGATCAGACTGTGCACTGGATTTAAATGTATATTGCTGGTGAGCAGGGGGTTCAGGGTTCAAGCAGTGGTGGGAACATAAAGAGGGACGTAGCTGAAAAAGAGTGTGCATGCTCAGTAAAACCTTCATTAGATGAAAAGTGCTTAAAAGCACAGAAAGTTGCTGACACTCATCTGACAGCTGGGTACTGACACACAGCTGTGGGTGGAAAAGATCACTGATGGTAGCACAGACGAGAAAACTTCAGAGCCCGAAAATGACATATTTAGTTTAGTTATTTAAATGTAGGATTTTTTAAAATGATTTCTGATTCTACCGAGTCTACTTTACTGGATGTTGTCCATTTCAATGATGCTGCCATTGGCTCTGTTGATTTCTGTGTCCTTGTCCTTCACGTTCTGTATTTTTCCGGGCTTATTATGAACCAACCAACTAAAGCTAAAACTAGCAGAATTCTGATTTGTTGAAATAAACTAAATGAATTTTTTTTTAAAACTACAATGAACAGCACAAACTAAAACAAAACCAGCTTCCCCAATGTTAATGTTCACGTTCATTTTATACAAGAATAAAATGGACCCTTTAACGAACAATGGTTTTGTGAATTACATTCTTACTAAAACTAGTCAATTCCGCAAAATAAAACGACAACTACTTTTGCACTCGTAAAACTTCCTGAAACCAAACTAAACTCAAAAACCGAATAAACCGAAAGACTAATAAAAATAAAAACTCATGAACACGTTAAAGCTATAACAATAAGTCTGGTATTGCCTTTGTAAACAAAAATGGAAGACGTACTTACGTCTTTTAAGCAGTGGAGCAAGTAGTTACATGTAATGTTACGTCATTGATTAAAAAACAGAAGAAAAAGATGCTAAGTTCAGCAAGTCATTACTTTTGAACTAGATGCATGAAACTTTCAGAAGTTGCTCTAAGTTAAAAGATGTGTTTAACTTCTGTAAAAGAAGATCCACAGTTGCATGTTTGCCAAATCATAGCTGGCTGAAAACTGTAAAACAATTGTTGTCCCGGTGTATCTCTACATTGAAGCACATCAGACCTTTCAAATTTTAGTATTTATTTCTCATATTGTAATATTATTATGAAGTATTTTTCTAAAAGAAATAACATTTTCTGTTTTATGAGGCATTAAAAATGCATATTGCAGTTGAGACCACAGGGACATTATTGACATCCACGCTGCGTCCTCTGCACTTTGCTGCCTTGACTCTGTCTATCACAGTTTTCTATGTTTTTCATTTCATTTTCCAGACCTTATCACTGTGTACTTTATGATCTGGTTTCCTGGGCTTCATTTAGCCTCAGAAACAGCATTGGAACATTTTTATTTACAAAGCCATACTGAGTAAACTCCCGTCTTATCTGCGTAATCTTCTACCACTTACCGACAGCTGTTGTGATTTTTGCTGCTCGACAGTGTACCCAGGATTTACTCTGATCTTGGTAAAACACCCTTCTCCTATTTTGCGCGCTTGTTATGGAATAATACTCAGAATATACTACAACTTAATGATTTTGTGTGGTTGAGTTCAAAGCTCTGATAAAAAAAACAAACAAACAAAAAAAAAAAAACTATGTAACTGAAGAGTGCAATTGCTTTTCCTAAACTGGATCTTTGGTCCCTCGTCTGTTTTAAAGTGTACGTTTGGTTTTTGATTTATACTTTCACCACTTTACTTTGCTGTCAGACAGCACTTTCTGACGGAGCCGCAACACTCTTTTCAAAGCCATTTGACTCCTGGACAAAAAACAGTAACTTCACCGCGGCACTCCCGTGTTCTGCAAGGTAAAATTTGTTGTTTTTGTCTACGCAGTATAAGCACCTTAAAGAGTTACTACAGTATTTCCTACAGCGGCAGCCCAATTATTTGTTTAGCTTCGCTCCCAAGAAATGTAATTGTTTATTTGAAACGCAGGTAGCTGACAGTGCATGTATGTCTCTAAGGTCAATGAAGTCTCAGAATATGTCTTTACAAAAAGCAGCAGTTATTTAAAATGTGCAATCACACCTACATGTAGAGAGGAAAGATATTTAGTGGATTTGAGTATCCGCCACATTATCTCACACACAGACTGTCACATGGATTAACAGGTAGGGTATGTATTGGACCGTCACCCCGTTTGTAATTTTAGCTTTTCGCGATGTTCGTGTCTTTCATCTTCACACCAAGACGGAGCTGAATATGAGCCTCCGTCCGAGTGGTTTGTCTTAATTTTTAAAGCTTGTGTTTTTTTTTTTGCTGGTTCTGAGATAACATCCAGCCACCTCCACCTCTGGTCAGTATCCAAGTGTCTGGATTACATAGTCGTTCTTAATGAGCCACACTTCAGTTTACTTGGCAAAGGAAAGAGACCTGTGCTTTCTGCTCGAATGTGCTGAATTACAGGGATAAATACTGCAGTTTAATAAACTGCTTTAAAAATGCACTGCAGGCATTTCTGGTCAGACCATGGCCTAATCAAATAATTCAAATGAAAGACAATTTAGCAAGGACGTACTAATGAACTTAGCTTATTGAACAAGAATAAAACCTTTTTTTTTTTTCCAGAAGTGGTCTAGTACAGCGTCTTAATCAGCAGTTTCATTCAGTTCACATTCTTAATGTGCCCAGAAACGTGCTGTATCTGGTAGTTTTGTGGCTGTTTGACTTAAGATATTTGTCCCACTTTTCCCACATGTTAAAGTTTCCATTTACAGTTTTCCTGTAAACAAAGTTAAGTTTACATTGACTTTCAAATTCATAAAACATTTAAAAGGCAGATTATTTATTTACTTCAGAAACTGTATTATTTACGGCCAAATATCTTGTATCTTGCCAGCGTTTTCCTCGCACATTGCAATGTGTTTGCCATTCAATTTTTCTTATTTCCGCGCTCGTCAGAACGTCTGCGAATGTGATGCAAACAAAATAGGAACCTGCTCTGAAAAAAAAAAAGAATTCACTTGCCCTACTGGTGGTGAATGATTTCTTTAAACGTCAGTGGTCTCAATGTAGCCTTAACGTTGCCTTATTTATAACTAATATTTAAACTAGTTAAAACAGTATTTTCACTTTCACTTTACAGACCTTGCTTCGCTAAACTCAGTTCTGCTGTACGGTGCTGTAAAAAAAAGTGAAATTCCTATGATCTAAATGATAAATGATTAAGCCACAAAAAGATAATTTGACTTAAAGCCGTGGGAGCCAAAATCAAGGGGAAAACAGGTCAGCGGGTCTGTTACAGGCCATAGAATGACAGGTCTTTGTGTGTGCTTTGCCCAGGGATTTGTCTCTCAGACAGAGCTCTGCAGTGTTATTGATTGGCTGGAGGTAGAACCTCACTGCTTGAAGGTTGACGCCCTGAAACGTCCCAAACACAGGAAAACAAGAGGAAAATAGAAAATACAGGCAGGTAAACGCAGAAGGATTATAATTCTACATCTATACTGTGTTTTTTAAGGAAAATGTTACATAATTAGCCTTTAACAAATGCTAATTATCATCATTGTCACACATTGCATGCTGCTGGTTGCTGTGATTTTAACGATAACATTTAAAAGCTCTGCATGGAAGTGAGACTTGATTTGCTCTTTAATCCACTTGTATAATCAGGTTTCTGGCTCGTTGTGTGTGTGTGTGTGTGTGTGTGTGTGTGTGTGTGTGTTTTTACTAACTGGTACTCCCTCTGCTGTGTGTAGTGCTGATCACGGCGCTCCAGACTCTGCTCCAGTAAGGCCCGGTTCTCCTTCAGCAGACTCTGGTTCTGCTCAGCTACATGTCGGTTCTCCTCCTCCATGTTCCCCTTCAGCTGAGTCAACAGCTGAAAACACATAAGCGCGCACACACACACACACACGTTTAGTTTTTGTATCTACATGTTTACTTCATGGTGTGATCAGTCATAAAAACCCTGCCTCGGTGTGTGTGTTAATATGAATGTATACTCAGAAAGTGTTTATATCTCTTTTAAAGTGCACCCACTTAAAAATGGCCAGAGTGCACATAAAAAGCAAAGGACATAAAAAAGAATCTTCATAGGCATTTGTGTTGGATAATGAGTTGAAAAGCAGGATGTGTCGGACAATAAAATGTTCAGAATCAACAACTTTATGTAAAACATCAAATGCAACTGAAAGAATTACAAAAAGACATAGTAGTTAGTGAATTGCTGGGTCATTGGTCACAAAATTTCATATAAACTAACAAAACAGACTTAATATAAACTCAGTGAAGCTGATGAACTGAGGCCTCAGTGGCAGCATGTCAGGGCACACAAACACTCACTGACTGACAAGCACATGAATATCTTTAGAACGTATTCAGCTGCTCTGTGGAGCCGCCTGAACAAAATCTGAGTGCTGAGCGTCTATACAGACTAAGAGACTAAAGGCAAGGCTGACATCCAAGGCCAGTACACAAAACCTCATCACCAGGTGTGCACAGCAGCATCTGAATAGGACTCAAGTTTCAAAACTTTAGAAAAGCTTCAAATACAAATACTTTTCAAATCGGAAAATAGGAACCATTTAACCATGCAGCATGCATTTAAAACCCCTTACAGGAAGGTGACATTACAACTACACTGGAAACTTATCTTTTTTTTTTTTTCCAGTTTCTCTCATGCCATTTGTCATGTCTTTGTCCCAGTCATAGTCATGTCTAGTCAAGCCTCTGTAGGTAGCGCTGCTGCTGTGGCACAGCTAATTGTGAGTTTAAAGTTCAACTAAAGAGTTGCCACGTGTTCCTCTGCAAAAAACAGTTTAATGAGAAGCCACAGCGCTGGATTCCCCAAATCTATTCGTACGTTTCAGCTGTATTTTACTCACCGTGGGAGGCTGAATAAGATGTTTAAAAAGTGATGTGGCTAAAATAAACCTAAAGATCATAATTTGTGACAAATCGGCCGCCTACTGGGGCAGCAATGATTATTCAATAAATCAATTAGTCAACATTTTCACCATTTTCACCATTTTCTGACATTTTATAAACCAAACAACGTCGTGAATAATCAAGGAAACAGTAAACGTTAGTTGCAGCCCAACCTCCTCCTACACCTTTTACAGGCTTGCTAGAGATGTAATTGAGTATTCACTCGCTGAGAAAGATCCAGAAAACAGGGTGATCTGCACATGTATTAAATCCTGCAGTCATTTTTCAATCAGTCCTTCCCTGTAGAGATGTTTCTTTCTGTACGTACTGTATATGAGAAGACCAAACGTCCTTTTAGAAGACCAGGAGATTCGAGAACAGCTGGATGAAACAGCAGAACAAAACATCTGGTGTTTGACTTCATACACCCTTTATGGAAAGTCAGCAGCCACCTGCTTTATCCTTCAAACGACTGGAGACTTTCCTGCTTGAAGAACGTTTTCAATATTCCACACCTGCTTGACAACATTACATGGAAGAATAAAGCTGATCTGACGCCAAAAGATGCCTCTACTTCTTATTAGATCTTTGGCATTCATGCGCTGTTTGGACCAATATATAAATGATTCTGCCACATCAAACTGAAATTGACTGTATATCATCTATTAGATATCAGCCAGTTGCTTTTCCTATGTGTTGATGTGGTTGTTTTTCTACCCCGACCACAACTATGTAAAACACTCTCTAATACCTACAATGAGCCCTAATAAATCTTCTTTAATTGCCCAATAATTGCTTAAATAAATGTGCTTTTTTATTTATAGTATAATGTATTCAAGTGTCCCTACCGTGGAGCACTAAATCCTTTTTTTTTTTTTTGGCATTTTAATGGATGACTGGCAGCTTAAACACAAAACACCTGTGTCTTTATCTGCAGGTGTGTAGCTACAGTCGTGTGTGCGTGCGGCTCATACTTGGTACTGGCTGGTGAGGCGGGCGTTGCTGAGGTCCAGGCTCTGGTTGGTTTCCCTCAGGGTGCTCAGCTCCCCCTCCAGTCGAGTCCTGTCCAGCTGGGAGGCGCTCAGCTCCCCCCTCAGCACCGAGCCCTGAGCCAGCAGCTCCGCCTGCGACGCCAACCACTCCTTCTGCTGGGCCTGCAGCCTGCAACACCAACACGCATGGGCATCTGTCACTGTTATGTGTCCTGTTAAGTGCTTAGGATCCTTGTTTTGGAAGTGCTTTCTAAGTAAAACTCATCATTGAAATATCGTGCCGCATGATGAGCTTTTGCAAAATACAGACAATCTGTAATCGGCAAATTCATCAGACAAAATGGTTGAAGGAAGCATTATGGTGCATAATTGGAGTCACCATTCTAAGAAAATAGTAGCACAACAGAGGTAAGAAGTCATCTGTGCTTTCTTTTTGTAATGAGAGCTGTAATAAGATGAGATGAAACTCTTAATGATCCCTCTGGGGAAGATTTGGTAATGTTCAGTAATAAACATCAGTGGACATTTTATGTTCAAAATGTGGATATGAAGTGATTTGAAAGAACCTTCTATGTAAGTTACAACTGAAGCGTTGTGCAGTGTGATAGGCACAAAGCACTGCCCACATATTTCCTTAATTCAGAACAATACAAATGAAGTGCTTTTTAATGAAGGATTATTATTTTCTCTGTGTGTGTGGCACCAGCGAATGAGAGGCACCACCTACACACTCATCAGCAGTGTTGGGAGGGTTATTTTTAAAATGTAATTCACCACAGATTATAGAACACATGCTTTTGAATGTATATCGTAAAGGTAATGGTAAAGGTTTTGTTGGGTATTTTAAACACTCAACAAACCCTTTACAGGGTACAAGGTAAAGCTACAACTGCTCTGAAAGAGTATCTTTTTCCCTTTTTTTTTCTTTCTTGGTTAGAGTCGTGTCTAGTCGAGTATCTTTAGGAGACGCTGTGTTCCTCTGCAAAAGCATTTAATGAGAAGCGACAGCACTGGATTCCCAAGATCTACACGCAACTGTCACCTGTACTTTCCTCACTGTCGGGGGCTGATAGTAGTCTGGTGATGCATTCTTTCTTTATATCTTCCTCAACAGGGAGGCGGCTCAAGTTATTTATACTGGTCCTAATCATCAGCCTCCTGACCTTTACAATACCACTTCTCTTGTATATTTACTACACTGGCTCCATGTACAAGCTCTCATCTAGTTTAAGATTCCAGTTCTATCCTTACAAGACAAGTGAACTCTGCCTCTGAAGTCAGGACAGCGGAGTCACTGCTGGTCTTTTGCTGCAGGCTGGATCTCAACACCCCATGTCAGCATTTACATCTCATCTCAATAAAACAAACAAAAAATAACGCTTGCCAAGTTTTCATTTAACAGACATTTTAGTTGTTTTTGGGGAGGCTTACACATCCATCTAACTTTGTTTTGAATTTTGTCATCATGTAAGGAGGCCTTTCACCTCCACTTTGTCAACCCATATTTTTTCAGCCAATCAGTCACTAATCAGTTGCATCAACATGATGATGAATGAGCGTCGAGCTAATTATGGTACTTTTTAATTATCATCATCTTCATTTTATCACAATCCGTGAGAGGAAATAGAGTCAGAAGCAAGACTGGCTATTGAAACAAACCTATATTTTTGCCATTTTCAGATCACTGCCCACCTGATGTGTCTTGCAGTGTTGCCTTGCTTTTCTGTGCTGCTCTTTTGTGCCAAAGAGCCTTTAGTCAAGGAGACAAATATGTTCTGTACATTCTTATTGCACATTGGCGTTCGGATGTGTTTCTTTGTTTCTCCTTGTGCTTGCAAGAAGCATTAATGCTGCTGCTGCTCGCCCATATTCAAATAACCATGTGAGAGGAGTCGAGTGAAAGGATGATCACGTCTCATGAATGTGATGCTGAAGAGGCTGAGATTGAGGAAACTATTGTTACCGCTCGTTGTCTTCTTTCAGCCTCTCCAGCTCTCGTTCTCTCTCTAGCCTCCTCTGGCCTTCGGCCTCCATTTCCTCTCGCTCCATCTTCATCTCCCGCTCTCTCTCCTCCAGTTGGGTTTTACCTTCCAACAGCTCCTTGTACCTTGAGATTTAAAAGACAATATTCAAAAGAAGCCAAAGAGTCTGCGGCTACATCATATTCATCCATCTTCTAATGGGATGGGGATTTTTTTATGTATTTCTTTGGATGTGTTTACGAGAATAGAAAGTCCTCACAAATGTATTTTAATTCAAATTTAATAGAGTCAGTGACTTACTGTACCTTGCCTCTAACTCTCTATGCTGGGCCTCCAGGCTGCGATTGTTGCTCCTAAGTTGAGAGTGTTTGTCCAGCAGCTCCTCTAGCTCCACCTCCTGCCGCTGCTGCAGCGCTGTCATTCGCTCATGGTCCCGCCTCAGGGCCTCCATCCGGGCCAGTGACTCCTCCCGTTCCCGCGCCCACACCTTAGACTCAGCCTCCAGTGCCGCGCACTGAGCCTTGCTCTCACTGCATCGCGCCAACACTGCTGCATGCTGGGAGCTCAGTGTTGCTTGCTCCACCTATGCAAGGGGTTGAAGTGTAACTGAACAGATGTGTTTTGTACATTTCTGTGGGTCTAACAGAAAGCAGACAAGCTGTTCAGTAGACTTTTGTTTCTGTTCCACCTGTAGGACTTGTAACAGACTGCCAAAGTTACAAGAGTAACAACATGTGTAAATATACAAACAGATAAGACATGTCGCTTTGGTTATTATGGCAAAAAAATGCTGTTTTCCTGTGTTCAGAGGCAGTCTGGCAGTCCAATAATATGTTTTAATAAGGTGTTCCTCTAACATTAAGTCTGTATGATATATCTTGCATTATACGTCACCTATAGTATTTTCCCAACTAAGACAAAAAAGACTCATGCTGCACTCAGGGGCGTATACTAATTTTGTGGCCAATGAAACGCTGTCTTGAATTTTATGTCTACTGCAGAGGAGGACCTACGAGCTCACTAGCAGTTATGTATCATCTCTGGGATATTAAGGGTCGTTGCTCCACGGATGGAGTTGACCAATCAGAGCAGACTGGGCTTTTCAGGAGCAGGGCGGCAAGAATGTAGGAACGTCATACATTTTATTTTTTTATTTAACACACACACAAGTTTGATCACGCATTTGATTATCTTAAATGACTGATACAACTTCTGAATAAGGAACACGTTCATTTGTAGAGCCCTGCTCTCGCCATGGATTGTATAGTCAGCTGTGTGTCAAAACTCCTTCATACATCACGGGTACCGATCGTCAGAAAGACTTCCAAAAGGATTTACCAGCGGATCCTTGCACATAGCAGCCTCCTCTCTCCCCCATCCTCTCTCATCGAGATGCATTTTAGGAGCAAAGAGACGAGGAGGTACAAAATAGAGAAATGAAAAGAGCCTATTTATGCAAAAGCCAATAGCACTCACTCCACTACCATTTCACTGGGATTTTAACGTACAAATTCAAAAAAGTCCATTTGCATTTCATTTAGTTTGAGTACAGTGGTGAAAACAATATAAAAATGAATAGAAATCCAGTATATGTTTATGCTACAAGTATAGTTGAATCATTTCAGCTATAATGAAAGATATATGTATATCTGTATTTCATTGTCACCTGTAGCTGGGTGTTGAGTGTCTGTAATCTGGTGCAGGAGTCCTGCAGGCTGAGCGAGTGCCTCCGTAGAGCCTCCAGCTGCTCCTTAAGGTGCTCACACGCCTCCTGGGACTGGGACAGACGTGACAGCAAAGCCTCCTGCCCTGCAACTGCCACCGCTTTCTGAGAGGAGGAAATCCGTAAGAAGAGGGAAAATAAACATCTCTTTCACTGCAACAGAGGCCAAGCTACTACACGCTCTTAAAATATGCATATTATCTGAAGCTCGACGCAAACAGCAGATGACCTTCACTCAGGTAAAAGCTCGATTTGACATTCTTTCGATAATAACAAACATTAATTTCATCTGGAGTTTAAATAAATGTATAATATTGTATAATATTGATACATTTTATATTGTATAATATCATCAAATTCTATTTTAGATATTTTGTTAGATTTTATTCTCAATAAGAGGCATAATTTGGCACATACATCAGTAATCAACTGTTTTGCACATCTGTGATGAATAAGAGCATGTGCTGTTGATTAGGCATTGTGAAGATTAACAGACAATGATGCGTTTTGCAAAATTGCTTTATATATAAAATCTATAAAAACTCACTTCTCGCCACTAAAAATAGGAATTCATTTGAAGTTTTTGTGCAAATACTGTTAGAGTGGGAGAACACTTCCTGTGTGCCTCATCTAAAGGATTTAGAGTTGAATTTGGAGTAAGCTTTTTTTTTTTTTTTCATTTTGGATTCTTTCACATTGCCTACCAGCTCCTGACTGAATCACACTGCAGCACAGGGGATTTCTACTTTTTTTACTTGTGGATTTATGTGTCCTGCTCCTCCGCTATGCCCAGCTCCCTGTCAATATAGCAACAAGCCTACACAGCCTCCAATCTCATCTCAATGTGGCTGATGTGATGAGCATCTTAATGCACTGCCAATGATCCAGTGCATTAAAGATACAAATAAAGCAACAACAATACGATACGATTCACCCCTATTGCAATGTGGCGTAATTTGACATGATTTGACTGAACACAATGTGATCCGAGCAATGCAAAAAGAATATGATGCTGTTTAATTTTAATTTGATTCTGGTTGTTCTTCTAGTACTGCATCTCAAATTCATGCTGTTTCTTATTGACTTCTAGAAAACATTTAGCCCCTTTTCCCACAAAATGTCTCAGACAAAAGATCCATTAAAACCAGGCCTCGACGTTGATTTAAAGCACTTCTTTGTTGTTCTGTCTCTAGTTGCACGTTTATAAAGCACATAAGCCTCGGTAGCAGCCTGTTAACTGATTAATCTGGGCCGATGGGAGGTTTTACAAACTATCGGTATCACCAGAATTTGGCTCCGTTAGAGGCCGATGGATGATATCAGACTTCTCAACTGGAACTACTGACTCTGAAAGAAAATAATATCTAATAATAAAAATTAGAATCGCCTAGATTTTGACATTTAGTTTGATGTTTAGGTCCTGATTTATTTATTATGGATTTACTTATCCATTAAGGTAATTATTACTTTGACTTACATGTTCAGTTCAACAGTTATCTAGTTTATAATGAAGTCAAAAATAGTACATTTCCAACAGTGTCAAATCTTTTTCAGTGAGGTGGTGATATTATATATTTTTTTCCTGTTAGAAACTAGCGTTATTATCAGTCGACCTCCAGCAGCAGATGACGGATACCCTGGAGAAGCAGTTCAGAGAGGAGGGGTCAATCTGCTGGTAAATATTAAATTACTGGTCAGAAACTATTGATCGCAATTGTAAACCAGAAAAGCTCTCGGAGAGCGCAGACCTCCGCCAAGCAGCATATTGTATATACTTACACCCAAAACTAATACTCCAACATTCATGTTATCTACTTTATTGGATTCATCGATCATAAAACACGTGTCATGTTTAGTTTAATAGTTAAAAAAAAACCTAGATTTCCCTAATGGCGGTTTTCTTCTGGATGTAGCTCCAGAACTATTGAAGATACCACAAATCCGTTCACACTGATTCATCAGACTCTCAGCTACACTTTGGTACTAGTTTCATGTCTTTATCTTCATTCGTTGCCTTACAGTGCCTGAAAATCCACAAGCACCATCATTTTTCCTGTTCTGGATCATAGCGTCCAGAATTTTGCCAAGATCCGGATCAAACTTTGATATATTAGAGAACCTATAGTGAATGTATCCTGTATTTTTTTTTATTGTGGAGTTATAGACACATATGCTGAAAATCTAGCCTCTACTAATAATTACACATTAAAAAAATGCAAAAACGTGAGAAACGATGCATCTCGATTTCATCTAACGTTGTATCTGATGCGCTCACATCTTGAATCTGTGAATCTTACCATCCCTAATGCAACGTGTGACTCTAATATGGATAGCAACAGGAACTGGGCTTTAACCTTTGAATCCTGACAGTGTTAATGGGTACAGTACCAACAAAGCAGTGCATTGTATGAAACTCCTGACTTAGGTAGGGCTTACAGTTTGATGGTTGAATTTAGTGTGTGTGTGTTTGTGTGTGTGTCTAGAAGTGTGTGTTTAAGAGAGAGAGAGAATAAGAGCTAAAGCAGAGGGGAAGCCGAGGAGATAAGGAAGATTAACAGTAGCTGAGGTGACATTATAAAAACTGATGAGCAGAGATAAAGCAGTAGTTCTGGAAATAAAGTGCTGCACTTGGGAAGTGGTGGTTTAGTGGTTGATAGTCGTCAAGCATCCCAAGAGCAAGAAATTCACAATAATAAAGATCATCTGCTCACAAAAAAGATGCACGGAGCCGCAAAGAAACACGCTGACATCCTGTACATAACATTCAAAATGTAAATAAATGCATTCAGACGTGGATACAGACCTCTGTTTCCAGATCTATGAGTCTCTCGTTCAGCTGTCTCTCAGTCTCTCCTGTGGTAGAATTATGGTCATGACCTTTGCCAGATGTCAAAGACTGATCCCCAGGTGACGTCTCCTGAGTCCGTGTCTGACAAATGTGCGTTTTGTTTGAGGAGTCTGAATTTGAATTAGTCAGAGCATCCACTTCCGTACTCCCTCTTCTCTTTTCCATCTGAAGGAGATTTTCACTTTGCTTAAGGTTATGGGAGAGAGACTCTATTCTCTGCTGTGATTGGTTGAGAGAATCCGTCGCCGCCTGTAGCTCGGCCTCGGCCTTTTGCCGTTTCTGGCTCAGACGTTCAACTTCAGTGGACAGAGCCTGAGAACTCTGCCGCTCGTTGGACAGCTCCTGATAAAAACAGAGGAGAGCGACAAAGTGTTGAGAGATGATAATCTGTGGAGAATAAAACAGCTTTGTGATCATTCAGAGACAAAACTAAAGTAAAAATCTAAAATTAAACTGAGCCAAGAGGAGGTGCATTGAATACAATTTGTGATTTCTCTGAATTTTAACTGCACACTAATTCTGTAAGCGATGATGTAAAGCATATACTAATCCTTGCT
>JAPQRN010000002.1:15503545-15527639 GCA_037367275.1 Coranthus polyacanthus
CAATTTGTGATTTCTCTGAATTTTAACTGCACACTAATTCTGTAAGCGATGATGTAAAGCATATACTAATCCTTGCTTCATCCTTTGAGGTTCCTATTCGAAATTGCTTCACAATAGGAACAATGTTATTTAAACCTTTTTTGTGCAAACAGAAAATTAGTCACGATATGTATCAGCAGACAACAATCAAACTGTAGCTTCTCTCGGTTTAACTTAACAAGAGAGTACTTTTTCTTTCAAAGATTTAATGTTCTGTTTGTTTATTCCCAAAGCTGTCGAATCAACATTCACATCCACACAGCTTCTCTGTTTCTTTTGATTGTGGGACAACAGTTTCCATCAACGCCACTCAATTCAGCAAATGTAGTCTGCAAACAGCATTTTTTTTTTTCATCACGGTGAGTTTTGTTAAAGTCTATTCTTAATTTAAAGGTTCGGTGTGTAATCATTGGTAGCATCTAGTGGTAGCCCCACCCTCCCGTACAGTGGATGCTAAAAACCTGAAAGGCCCTTGTTCGTGTTTGTTTTGTTCATTCTGGATGTTTTAAGTTATTACTGCCACATAGTAGGTGACAGCAAAAAGAAGAAGAAGAAGAAGAGAAGTCTATTTCTCAGGTAGAAACATGGCAGTGCAACATGGCGGACTCCGTGGAGGGGACCAACTCCCTCTGTGGATATAAATGTCTCATTCTAAGGTAACGAGAAGACAATAATTCTTATTTTCACCTGATTATACACTAAAGAAAACAGAACTATGAATTTTACATTCCGTTTCTGGACTTAGATTCTCCTACATCCCCCTAAATCTTACACGCTGAACTCTGAGGGTAGGAAGGCTGCATTTGGTTGTGTTTACTTTTTACTGCATCCCTGCAGCAGTGTTTGTATGCTCCACTCTCAGTGACTAAACTACCACATCACACACACACACACACACACATACACACCTGGGACAGTGAGCTAATCTCGGCCTGGGCTTCTGCATACTGCTCCTGCAGCTGCTGTTTACCCTCCTCCATGCTGGTTAATCGAGTGCTGAGCTCTTTCTCCAGGTCTTGCAGCCGAGTGTAGAGCTCCTTGGATTCAGACAGCTGCTGACACACACGTCTTCACACACACACACACACACACACACGGAGCAGCACAGGTCAGACAGAGGGTAAAGGAGGATAGGGCTGACATTATAGATGAATGAAAGGTGCAGCCAAGAACTTCCCTCTGATGCTTTGTAAAATGAATTGTGCACCTCAGCTAGTGATTGAGGGTAAGTGTGTGTACCTGTGTTCGGCATCCAGAGCCCGAGCTCTCTGGTTGCTGTGCTCCAGGGCCAGGGTCGTGCTCTCCAGCTGCTGCCTCAGTCTCGCTGCCTCCCTCTCCCTCTGCCTCCCCTCCTTCCGCTGGCTGTCGAGCTCTGTCTGACACACCTCCTTCTCCTGCTCCAAGCGCGAGGCCTCCAGCAGCGCCTGGTCCCGAGCCCTGGCTAGAGATTCAGCCTCCAGCGTGGCCTCGCGAAGCTCTGCCTCCAGCTCCTCTTCCCGACGGCGAGAGGTCTCCAAACTCCGGCCCTGACGCTCCAGCTCTGCCCTGAGAGTCTGAGTGGTCAGCTCTAACTGGTCACCCTGAATAAAGACAGGTGGTTCATCAAACAAACAAACAAATTTACTAATAAAGTCACCACATATCACTTCTTTATTAAACCCAAAGTCATTATTCAACGCGTACATTTAAACTAATACGACATAGCTTTCATGCCAGTGCTCGTGTCTAGATGAATGGTCTAACATGTAGTTCATAGTCTAGTTTTCAACTATTTTCTAATATGAAAAATGTGTTTAGAAACAACAGTCTGAATTTCCTTAACAAAGACTTTACGTTATTGTACAAAGACCTGTATGTCTTGTATCACAGTCAAAGTGTGTATTAAAAAGAAAACAGAACCAAAATAGAAATAGAAATGCTTCAGCTTCTCGATAAGACTATTCCCGCACATACAGTAACTCCTTGTTAAGCCATAAAATGGAGCTTTCATTTTTTTGGTTTTGTATGGACTTATGCAATTTATCATGTGTTAATTACTGGCCCTTAAAGTTGCTCATAGGCAGACATTTTTTCTTTTTCCTTTCTTTCGTCAACTCGCTGTTTTCCCCTGCACGCCTTGATGCAAACTGCCTCTCGACTGCAGCTTCATATTGGAAGCGAGTGTGTGTTTCTACAAATGTCAAACTCCTCCTTTAATGGTTAAGTCAACCCACACGGCTACAAGGTAAAGGAGAAAGTGGAAACAGATGAGTCGTAATTTTCTGTTTGTGTTATTCAGCCCTGCAGCAGAACGAAGCAGAGCGCACTTCATGTTTCATTTAACATGCACTGTTTGTAGTCTTCATTATTTCTGAGTCTTTGCTTCTTAGTCTGTAGTCAAAATACAAAGTGTACTTCAAACATAAGCAGAAACTCTTCTGTTTCATAATCATGAAAAGTGTTGCAATGAGCAGTTTAGTTGTTGCTGACCATGCTGATGTAAATTACATTATGCATAAACTGAAATGATAACACAGTGACTCTTCTGTAACTCTGCGATCGGGTTGTTCAGAAATGAAAGGAATACTCTCGTTTTTTTTTAAATAATCACTGTCTATTTTTGATGTTCACTACGTGGCTAAACACGAAACAATATTGAATTTGTTCAAACACAGATGAGCAGAAACGTATTTTACGCAAACATTACTTTAAAAACTTGTCAAGCTGCCAAATTCATTCAGGTACATCTTATTTCTGAGGATCATATAGAGGGGTGCTGTCATAGTAAAGCATGTCAAGTTTTAGGTGTTTATTTTCATTATGTTGTACTGAAATGTGAAATGAGAAATGTAGAAAACTAACACTGAACTACATTTGAACTAATAAACATGTTTTTCAAAGATATGTACAGTAGTATTTAGCTGAGGAAATGCACAATAAAGGCTGGATCTTCTCTTGATGAAAAAAAAAAGAGAGTGGAAATTACAGTAAAATTTTCAATTTGAAAAAAGGATTATGTAGGACTCCTGAATGTAGGGAATTCATAAATCCTTTTTATGGTATTTCTTTAATGCTGACTTTTGCACTGCTCTTTTCCTTAGCTTGCAATTTCTCTGATGTCTTGCAATTTTACTGCAAATAGCACATTCTGCATCATTTCAGAAAAAAAAGTGCCCTTTACACCCTGCTGTGGCGTCTCTGAAGAGAGAGATATTTGGTTTAAAGTGCATTTTTTGCACCTGCATCAACGAAATGAACAAAATAAGCTGTGCTAAAACCTTAAAACTGGGGTAGGAAGTCGTTTTTTTTGGGCTTCGCTGGGCAAATATTCTATAACAATCTTTCAGAATATTGTAATTCAAGAGGTTTGAGAGGAGAATAGACTTCTGCACCTCGGGCTTTAGAAAACCTCGCCCATGACTTTGGCCAATCACAGGGCTTTTCAGAGAGAGAGAGGGTGCTCCTATTGGCTTTTCTACAAATCCATATGTGCATGCTCGTCAGATGGGAGGAGCTTAGCGCAGAGACCTGCAGGAGGAGGGTGTGTATTTTCAAATGTTTTTTTTTGTTTTTTTTGGTGCCTTTTACTGATTTCTGCCTGCTGCAGCTTTAACCTGTGATCTCCCCTCCGGCTGTGGATGAGTTGCTTGTCAATACCCGAGTATCCGAGTTCAAAACAGTCTCATCAGTGCAGAGTGTATAAAAACATGTTGGTTCAGCCCTCAGACAGCTTGAATCACGTATTTCGCTTGATGCTGTTGTGACGACTCCTCTGCTCGTCTGCTTGTTCTGCTCTGCTCTTTGCTTCCTAGATACTGGGTATGAGCAGGTATTGGGGGTTGGGACGGTCTGCTCTTACCTTCTGCCCACGTGAGCTGGGCCTCTAGAAAGCATAAAAGACTGTCCTTCAGTCTGTCCTCCTGCATCCACTTCATCCTTTTCTTTGTTTGGTTTGCTGCACCAACCAACAAACATGCACTGCACTATATTTTCACTCACCCAATCACCTCTAACATGACTGATTCCTCTCCTTCTCACACACCACTAATGTGTGTCAATAAATTACTTTTTACATTTTTTTTTCTGCTGGTGTGTGGCCTTCCTTCCATTTTGCCTTCTTTCGAATCCACCTCCCGCTGAACAATATCTCCACATAATGATATCATTAGTGTTTAGCTATAATTGCTAGAGATGGCTAAATAATGTATTTGACAAATTTAATTCTTGTCTAATTTTTAATGTAACCAATGAATTATTTAAAGAGATTCCAGTATTAAAATTGAATAAATGCTGTCACTGTGAGTTTCTATTACATCTAAAAATCTCTTGGTTTGTTCATTTATTTTTTTTGTCCATCCTCCTTGAACATCCTCCCCAAAGTGAAATGACATCTCCAGTGCTCATGGTTTAGTGTCTCAGCTACCATTACATCATACGTGTGTTCTCGTGCACGTGTACTCTCCAACCTTGCGCTGGGCGGTGCGCAGGGCGTCCACAGTGCTGCGTAGCGTGTCCCTGTCTCTCTCCAGTGCAGCCTTCTCTCCCTCCAGGGTGGCGATGACCGTTGTCTGCATTCTGTGAAGCTCCGCTTGGCTCCGCAAACGGCACAGCTCCTCCTCCATAACCAGGCCCTCTGACTGAAGAACCTAATCGCCACGGAGAGAAAAATGGCAGGGCTTTTAGTCATCTGTGTGCATGTGTATGCATTCACTTAGTGTGAAAAGCAAAAGAATCACCAGCAACCATTTGGACTGAGTGTGAAAACTTGGAAAATCAGAGCTAAAAAAGAAAATATGCAGCTTCTCCCTGCCCTATCACGTGGATTATTATCTAATATGCTTTCACACCAGTTCTGAGAGATTGCATATCAATCCTTTTTTTGGCACCCGGAGGTCGGTTTCACAAAGAGAGACTGTGATTAAAGCTTCCAGTCAGACTTCAGGTAGATGTCTAAATGTATCTGTTGGATATAGCCGTTTAGTTCATCACTATTTTAAATGGGACTCATTTTGCTATTAATTCAGGGTAGATTTTTCAAGCTAAAAGCACGGCTGACTGTACCACCGCCCCAAACCACTCAGCTCTGTTCACGCCAACAGAAACCCTTTTGTCTTCTTAAATAATTTAACAGTTATGGGATATTTTACTGGAAAAAACAGCTGCAACAAAGACTGCAACAATATAAAAATTAATGTTTTGGAAAAAATGTGCTATTTAACGTGGCTGAGCCCTCACTCAGGCTCAGGGGAGTTTACTTGGACACACAAAAAATGACTGATAGTCTCCTCATTGTTGTATAATTTACTGCAGACTCTCTGCCTTCTCTTTTCTTGCTCCACAATATTACAAATAAACCACAAATTATGACCCATGTTTTCCTCCTTTTCAGTTTCAAACTTTTTCTTTATTTTTGTTAAACTCTCTACGGACCATTCCAAAACATCTTTCTGTTCTTATTGTAAAGTGCACAACAAGAGGGGTTAAAGCTCCCCAAAAGTGAAGCCAAAAAGTGAAGCGCAGTCAATGGGACACGTCCAATAAATGTTTCCCTAAGGTGATTTCTGTCTTTTTAGAAACCTTTCATTGGGCTGATTTGTGTTTAAGTCATCATTTTTCTAATCGGTCAAATAAAAAATGGATTATTGACAGCTGTAATGACTCTACTCACTTTTACATAGTGTCAGGAAGGAATGTCTTTATATACATGTGATAAAGAAGTTTAACATTTTAACATCCACCAGGTTACCAGCGAGCAATTTAAGGGTTAAGGGTGAACTGATGTAGAATCGGTTTTAGCCACATGCTAAAAACAAAAACTAGAAGATGTTCCCTATTAAATGAAGTGTAATATAAGCATTTTGGCCTCACGGTTCTTCTGTTATAAA
The DNA here is from genome assembly GCA_037367275.1 of Coranthus polyacanthus. Taxonomy (NCBI): domain Eukaryota; kingdom Metazoa; phylum Chordata; class Actinopteri; order Kurtiformes; family Apogonidae; genus Coranthus; species Coranthus polyacanthus. The sequence continues at coordinate 15,509,449 of JAPQRN010000002.1, forward strand.
CCTAATCCTAACCCTAAGTGAAAGTTCCATGAAAAGGGCGGATGTTAAAAGGTTAATTGTCTACTCCCTACCCATTCGGCCGAAGTGGTCAAAAGTTAATTACAAAAGGCTGTGATGGGATGAGATTAGACTCGTGGTACCAAACCACCATGAGCTCCATCCATCCCTCCGTACCTCGATCTGTCTCCTGGCCTCTCCCAGACTCTCTGCAGCTTTCTTCAGCCGCTGCAGCTCGGCCCCCAGGAGCACCAGCCTCTGCTCAGCCTCCCACGTTTTCCTACTCTGTTCACCCAGCTTGGAACGCAGGTCCTGGGCCACCACCGCCTGCCTGTCGGCCTCGTCCTGCGCCTCCTGGAGCTGGTGTGTCAAAGGGTCCACATCAGGACCAGAGAGGGAGCACACGGCCTGATCTGCAGCTGTTCTCTCTGTATTGTCCTCTATACTTTTACTGTGGACGTCACTTTCTATGCTTGATGTTTGGGAGCTGCATACTGCAGTCTGCTCGCTCTCCTTCTCCTCTTTCTCCTTGGCTTTCTGGCCTCCCTCTGCCTCCCCCCTCGTTTTGGACTGGATCTCCTCATCACATGGCTCTGCTTTTCCCCCTTGGACATCGAAAACTTCTTCGCCAACCCCGGCTTCCCTCTGCCTGCCAATGGTTTCTCCTCTTCTCTCCCTCTCCTCTATCATCTTCACCCTTCCTTCACCGTCCTCTCTGTACGTTTCGGAGCCATGGACTCCTGTCTCATCCTTTTCTCCCTTTCTGTATGAATTCTTCACTTCCTCGTCCTTCTTCTTCTTCTTGTCCTCTGTGTGTTGCAGTTTGGCTACTAGCTGTTCCAGTCGCTGCTTCAAAGTGGCATTTTCATTCTTCAAGTTTTGGAACTGAAAGAAATGAAAAAGGGACTATGAAGGAAACATAATAGGAGGTAAATTTAAATTCTTTAGAAAGTTTTGAATCTCCTCTACGTCTTCTTCCACGTTTTTACTTCTTTTATTATCCCCGTTTCCTTTCTTTTCGTCCTTTCGTGTATTGAACTAGAGTATATTGTGAAAAGAATACTGAAACTCTCGTCTTTGTTGATGATGCATCTAGTTTCAATACAAGGATATTTGTGTGTGGGTGAAATTAGACATTGATTTAAAAGATTTTCGTCAGGTTAAAAGAAACTACAATGGCACTCCTCTACACAAATAAAATCACTGAACACCAGGAAGCAGCCACTGTGAATAAAAGTACAATCCAAAGCACATGGAATACTCTGTATATAATACTGTTTATAGCAGTGCAGTTGATCGGTAGATTCATAAATCTTACATTGTTTGTTACTACTTCACGATAAGAAAAAGTTATATTACTTTTTTAGATTTATGTCCCCTTATTAGGCATTTATAAGCAGTATATACGTTCAATAATTTGTTTATATTGTGGTTATAAGCATATACAGTTACATTTTAAGTTCTTATTGATTTTTTTGAACAGTTTTTGTCAGCAATTAAAATAACGTTTTTTATTCACCAGCCTCCACCTACATGTGTGGGTGCCCAGAGGTTTAGTTACAGTTTTGTTACTAATTAGTCTGTGATAAAAAATTCTCATCAGTAAATTTCCCTTTGACTGAGTAAATGATAAATGAATAATTAACTTTTTGTTTCAGTGCAAGAATTTGAACAGAAAAGTCTGCCACAAAACTATCAGACTGAAAAAGGTGTTAATATGCTATACATTTTCATTTTCAGATAATTCTGCCTATTAATATGTATACGTTTCTAATGCACAGAATTTAGTCATATTATAACCCAACATTATGTTTATCAAAAACTAGCTTCTCCAAAACCTGTGCTAGTCTTTAGACCCCAGCCTGTGGCTATTATTCTAAAATATCGAATAACTTGTGAAACTCTAATTCTATCAATATGTTTTAAATAGTCAGGAAAAAATAGAGTTTCTCAGCTTTTCTGTGGTATCACACTTCTCATTTGGACATTCAGACATTAGTGTGTTATACCATCATGTTCTGCAGCAGTAATTCATCAAGGGAAGCCACGCAGTCTCTTCTTCTGAGCCAAATGACAATAGTTGTCGACATTTAATTTCAGCCCCCGTGTCCCGATTCCTCAAGTTTACAGTGTCTTCTGTTATGATATAGAATTTTTCTTTTTAATCTCTGGATTTTGTGAACGCATCTACATGGTCAGTAAATTAAATATAGCACCACACATCCAGCATAATATTAGAATAAATCACTAACTTGCTTGGGAAAGGTTAGCTGTAGAAAAATTCAATTGGAATGTCTACAAAGTAAAACTTTATAAATAAAACAGACTTCCTGGGGTTCTGTCTGAGTACGCAGTCCAAAAAAGGTTTTAATTTCTAAAAAAATATATGGTAAATTCATCTGTTCTCAGACAAAGCAAATGTAAGATTGGGACTTAAAATGAACCAGACTGAGACTTGGGCTTCTCTTGAAACAGTGGATGGTACTTGATGCTGTCTGCGGAGAGTCAGGCGTCGTAGGTGTTTTGGGGGTTAGTGTGTCCGTCATATCTGGGGTTCAGGTCTACAGTTTTTACTCTCATCCTCACCTCCCTCAGTGTGCTCTGATGCTTCATCTCCAGGCAAGCCAGCTCATCCTTTGCATCTGGCAAATCAGCCTGCAGCAAGAGGAGATGGATGGTTAATTCCTCCAGCTGCAGCTTCCTGCTCTTCCTGTTTCATTTACATCTACATACCGTTAACTTCAGACTGGAAAGCAGTGCCGTGCGTGTGACTCAGTGCTGTTAGATTGCCTTGAATGTTTTTTTTGTGTTTTTTCATGAAAACAATCTTGATTGAAATGGTAATCTTAATCTTCCAGTAAGGAAATTAGTGAAAATCTGTTATTTACAAGGGAAGGAGTTGCACATGCTACCGCTGAAGTGGAAACCAGCTCTGTCACGTGTCATCTCTCGGCTCTCACTGTCAATACTGTTTCATTACTTGCGTGTTGTTAATGCTGATGACCTGCTTTAACCTTTAACCTTCAGCTCAGCAGCAATAAAAGGCTATGGATCACTTCTTTACGAGTTATAACCTTCAACTTCTGAACCCTGACCTCCTGCTGGGCCTGTAACTCCTCCAGTCGTCTCCTCAGTTCGGCGTTTTCCTGCTCCGCTCCCAGCAGCCTCAGAGTCGAAGCCTCGCCCACTTCCACGCTCAGCGGCTTCTGATCTGAGGCAGCGAGAGGGAAAATAAAGAATAAAGCAGGATAAGAACGAAAAAAAAAGGAGAGGGAGACAGAAAAAAGAAATGGAGAAAAAGGAGAAATGGATATATGAAGAGATTCACTCTGTTATTGTTGATTGATAACCTGCAGGCCTGTATTACCTCCACATATTTTCTCTTATCAGTTAATTAAAATGTCTTAAATGACAAGGTGCAGAAAGGCAGGTGCTCTGACCAATCAGTTCGCTCAGCTCCTCGTCAGAGTCCAGTTCCGATTGGAGGAAACGGTGGTGAACCACGGCGACTGGAGCGGCGTTGCTGCCGCTGTTGCTGCAGTGCCTCAGGTCGGCCTCGAGGCTCATGTTCATTTCCAGCAGCTCATCAACTCGCTGCCTCTCGGTGTCCCGCTCCTACACACACGTTCACGAGAAGAAAAGCAGACTTCACACACAGATCATTTAACTGTGATGCTACAAGTTGAGAGGACAGGTCTTCATAATTCTACAGACATGTCTAGAACAGATGGGGGGAGAACAAATACAGTTGAGTTTTCAGGTATCAGTATTTCTTTTTTCTGACAATTCTTTACTTCTCCTCCATACATTTTACCATAAATCTGTGCTCCTTAGGCCTTGCATATTCAAAACACTTTAGTTTTAACACGTTTGAGGGGAATTATCAACCTCAACATCAAAACAGATTTCAAACTAAATGAATGAGACAATAACACAGAGAAATGATGATCCGCTGGTGTATCCATCAGTGTATATCACATATGACAAATGTAGCAAGATGTAAATTAAGTAACAAGACAAAGCAGACGTGAAAGGGAAACTGGACCGGGGAGAAAAGGCGGAGAAAACGGACATTGAGAACTATCAACTTGTTAACCTTGATTATTTTCAGTGTATTGTTTTTTTATTTAATTTCAAGTTAGAATGGCTTAAAGGTCTTAACATCATACAGTATTAATATGACATGACAGCTGAGAGAAATGTCATTCAAAGGGCTACTTTTGACTTTCATACTTGAAGCACATTTAAGAATATGTACTTTTTCACTTTTACTGGAGTAAAGAACTTGAATCACTACTTCTTTTTTTTTTTTTTACATGAGTATGTGTACTTCTACTTGTGTAAAGAATGCCTGTACTTTTGCCATCTCTCGTCTCGAAGCGTAACATCAAACGCGCCAAAAAGATACACGAAAAGACAAGTAATCACACAAGTGTTCCTCCACCCACCACTTCCACATCAGTGATTTTCTGGCGCAGCAGAAGATTGTCTCTCTCCAGCTCCCGTAGCGAGGAGCAGCGCGCCCGGGCGTCCGTCAGCTGTTCTTCTAGAAGGGCTTTGGTCTCCTGCAGTGCTGCACACAGCTGCTGCTGCTCCTGCAGGGGGCGCCACACACAGACAGAGGAAACCAAAAATGTAAAAGAGGAAGTGCTGCCATCATAACGTCTCTCAGACAACAAAACAAAACAAAAACAAAAATTCATTCAAAAATGTATTCTGTACCCACCTATAACCTCTCCAACCTATCTCTGCAACATCATGAGGATCAGTCCAGTACATTCTTTTATTGTTATGGACGTTAATCCAGTTATGCTAACAACCATAACGTGGAGGCTAGAATGGTTGTTGTTCAATGAATCCACAGCAGTCATTTTGTGTCTGCAGTAGTTGCTTCTACTGCCTCGTTAGCGGGAAAAACTTTAAGTTCAAGTTGAAAAACGGCTCCTCTCCTCCAACATAAGGGTCACGTCCAAGATATGCAGTAATTTTCTGTTAATACTTTCCTCTGTGTATTGTGTAAACTAGCACAGTCCAGATTTTCCTGTATCTTATCCATTCTGCTATTTACTTCCTGCCCGCCGCCTGAATTTCTCTAAAATCACGTGACTGTAAACACAGTATTAGTGTTGGTTATACCTACATTTCAATAGGAACCTTTCCAACACTGTTAATATAGCAGTATTAAGCGATAAACACTTATTACATGTTGGCCTGTCTTGTCTGTGCGTCTTGAATTTTCAGTGTAATTTATGGCAGCCAGATGTAGGAAGTACAATAAAGTGAAAATCAGAAATCTAAATAATTGTTGTAACTAAATATTTGTCAGTCTTACATGCAACTAAAGCTTAGTTTACTTACTCAACATTCCAAGACCTCATGCACAAATGTTTTCTTATTTTTCTCTTAAATTTGATCTGAAAGTGGAGGCGAGTACCAGGCAATTTGTAATTATCATAAGTCAGACTGAGGTACCACGTGCAAACCAACAAGCTGCTGCCATTTGACAGATAAATGTAATGCACATAAATGTGCTGTTGATAACGGCCCATCCGACTGCTTGTGTTTTTGTGCCCTGGACAACGGGAACTAAAAGAGCACTCAGAGAACTCAGACCTCTTACAAGACCAACAGTCCACTCTTCTTCTTGTTCTACATTAAAGGATAATGTACAATGAACCAGTTGTTATTGTGAAATAAACCCTAATGGGGTGAAGCGGGACCATCCCGCTTATTACACAGCTATTTACTAAAGAAATGAACCATTTGACAAAAAAACGTTGACATAAAAATGACTTGATTGATTTGAAAAGTATTCTGTTGCTTTGAGCTGCTTACGGCACCGTAACGATCTGCTATAGAGAAATAACAGGTGGTCACCGTTGACCAATCAGAATCGAGTATCCTACAAAGCCATGTAATAAATTATTACGTTTATGTAATTAAATTAAACCACGAACAAACCACAAATGATCTATTCTTCTATCTATCTATATTATCTATGTCCACTGGTTATTTTATAGCTTTTTCATTTTTTTATTTAACAGACTAAGTTCTAAGTTAACCTGCCTCACTTTTGTGGATCTGCTCCAAAATTCAAGAGTCCGACCACGGCTCATGCCCTACCCTTCCACCAAGTTTCGTGACAATCTGTGCAGGAGTTTTTGCGTAATCCATCTGACTGAGACAGACAGACAAAAAAAAAAATTATATCTAGGAAAAAGACAAGAAAAAAGGTAAAAGTGTGATGAAAATATCTCTTAGTACAAAAGGTCTATCCCAGGCTCCTCCTGTTAATATGTCAAAGTGTCCTTGGGCAAAACATGAGCAACCAAGTCGCTCCCGGCGGCAACTTCGCCACGTCTGATGTGTGAGTGCGTGTGAGCAGCGAAACTGTAAACCGCTTTGGGCACCTGGAAGTGTTAAATGAAGTCAATTTGCTATTTATCAAGTGTCTAAGGGTTGCTTTTTACTGTAAACAGCCAAGCTCTGTGTGTAAATATTTAAATAGGGTCATCTTGTTTTCAACCTTTCACTGTGAATTTGTAAGAAATTAATTATAAATCCAAACACAAGGCGTTCTTCCCGCCAGCTTATCAACGCTTTCAGAAGGAAGCAGAGCAAAAGCAGAATGAATCAAGAAGGACGGAAGGTGACAATGACGACAAAGTATTTTACAAGGATATGAGCACATTTTCTGCTCCAGAACTGTTATACTACCATAGAATAAATCTCATTTGGGTGTAAAAGCTCCAATAACTGAAGCCGTACTCCTGCTCTTTGTCAATGAAGCAGCTCCCGGCTGTAAATCCTGGTGACATCATACAATGTAATCTCATTCTCTGGCTTTAAGCTTTAGAGTTGTTCATACTCACTCTTGATTGAAATGCTCAAGGCTGTGAGAGGGAAGATACAGCTTTTGAGATTAAGTGGTACTTCTTTTTAGAATATAATAGCTACTCAGAAAGGTTTAAAGGCCTCCTTTGTGTGACCTTCGCTGGTAAAAATCTGTATTTGTGTTTATAAAGGTGATGCTCTCTGTGATTGGTTACTGTATATAACAGGTAACTAACTCTTACTTAGTCAGTCTAAGTGCGTTTTGGACTAAATTAATGTGTGTATGTTTGCACATTGTGTACCTTTAGCTGAGTGCGTGTCAGTTCAAGGCTGCGCAATCTGTGTTTACAGCTTTGAAGCTCAGTCTGGAGCTGCTCGGCCCGAGCAGCTCGCTCACGGGCGCAGTCCAGCTCATCCCGCAGTGCACGCATGCCCCTCGCCTCGCCCTGCAGAGAGCGGTTCTGCAGACAGACACACACACAAGCATATATTTATGCACCAGTGGGAATGAGGTCAAAAAAGGTTGTGAACGGATCTGGGATGTGCAGTAAAGCAAATATTGACAAAGTCTGATACAGCAAGACAGAAATGTCCAAGAGAGACAGTGTGTATGTGTTTGTATTTCATATCTGTAATAACCAAGAGTCCTCAGAAAGAAAGAAACAGTAGCAGTGTTTTGATGTGCTCTGTTATACAAAATCTTAGTTTATACTTAATATTAAGATTAAGAGTATGTGCGTGTAACCACAAGTACATTCTCTGTGAAGACTTCCTTACTGACCCTGTATATTTCTGTTCATTACGTATATTTAATCTGTCAAACTAAGTCAGAAACTGCAGTTAAAGTGTATTTTTGCTTAGTTAATATTGCGTTATATACATACCCTAAAAACAATATGTTTATTGGCCATATTAAGCCACCTGTTTTCTGTGCTTCTGGCAGTGCTTCTTTTTAAGCCCGAATAATTATAGATGTTGTCAAATGCAGAGACACTCTTAATTAAATGAAATAACAGGCTTCATTCTCACTTCGGGTATTATGAGTCAGGATTAGTTTTACAGCTGGTTATGGGCCTCGTTCAGCTGTCAGCGTAGGAACGGACTGTTTGTATTCTCACAAACCTCTTTCTGAAGTTTTTTGAGCTGGTCTTCCATGGTTTGAATCTCCTGCTTATAATCCAGTATCTGATCACCTTTATCTTCACTAGAAAACAAGATAAAACATAAAGCCATGAACAGGCAGACACATCTATGTTTATCAGTGATACACTGGCTGAAAAAGATTGGAAGACACAATGTTTGAAAGAAATAATAAAAAGAAAACAAATATGCTGCCATTTATTGGTGAACAATGACCTTTACATTGTATTCTCCATTATACTGCAACACACTGTTATTAGCTGAGATTTGCTGAGTAACAACTCACAGTTTTGCTCCACTATTTGTGTTACACTTTGTGCGACCAAATAATATGCAAATTTTTTAAATTCCTGACCTTTATCATAACTTTTCCGAAGAGTTTTCCTAGAGTTTTTAGATCCTAAACACACACTCACAGCTGTTGTTTAAGGCGACGGAGTTTAGCCTTGCTGTCCGCCAGCTGGAGCGCCAGACTTTGGGGTGGCTCCTCGCTGTGACCACCCAGGGGCACCGAGGTTGAGTCAGCCTGGGTCTCCCGCTCACGACAAAGCTCCACCATCCTCTGGGAGAGAGAGGGAGATTGACGGGGTGAGAGATGTGGCAAAAAGGGCGAAGAGGACAGCGGGAAGGAGACGTATGGAGAGAGGATAAGAGACAACGTAAGAGACGGATAGAAGAATTCAAACTGATCTGTGAAATGAGTTGGTCTAAATGGACTCTTTCTTTCTTTCTTTCTTTCTTCTCCTCACTTTTCTATGCTCTGTGTTCTTAGGTGTCGATGAACACCTAATAAAATGTAAGGAACAATTGTTACCAAAACATACTCTGGATATAAGAGACGGCATCGACTTGTTATTCTGCAATAACACCAAAAGCAGTAATATGATGATGTTTATACGCCTCACATTTTGTTTTGTGGATGAATGAAAGTAAGAAGACTTTACTTGTTTTATAATAATTTCCAATAAGTTTTGGTCAAAACTAATATCTCTTGCCGCTCTGGTCTCACGTTAAGCTCGGTACCTATAGGTTAAGATCATCATTCATAACTGAGCTGATTCCTTTATTAATGATTTTCTATTCAGCAAATGCTGGTATCACATCTCAGTGGATTTTAGAGAACAAGATTAGTTTAAATTCAGGAAACATGTCTAATCAGTTAGATAGAAAAGAGTACATCCAATTAACCACACAACCCAAACATGCATTCTCATATCTTTCATGTGCTGTTATTGATCTTCCAATTAATACTTGAACAGAGCCTGAAGTCATACATCCGCAGATCTTTAAATATCATGTCATATTCATGTTTTGGAAACCGTTATCTATTCTACAACCTATTACACTGATTTATATCATATTTTGTAGGGTAAAAGGCAAAATTACTAAACTGATGCTAAACTGAATATGAGATCAGAGCAGCATGAGATATGAAATCAAATATGTGACCTAATTAAGCCATGATGAAATAAAGGCAGTGACTTCATTTTTTAATTTGAATTGTTTAACTTGCTAAAAAACACATGAAATTATAAAATCAAGTTGTTGTGATGAAACTCTGAAGCAACTCAGGTTGTAAAAATATGTTCTGCGCGTAGGGATGCACCATAGGTGATAGCCGATGCCGAGGTTTTTCTTTCTTTGTTTCTGTTGTTATTGCCCCTCTTGTGCCAGGGAAACAAAGCTTCATTATGAAAAATAACTGAACTGTTCACACAAGTCGTTCATACTGAATACATTTGAATGAGGACGAATGAACTCATGCAAATTTCTAAAGCAACTTTTATAATATAAAAGATAAGCAATGACAAACAATGGCAGCCAGGGATCCTGACGTTAGGCCAATATATCGATGCATCCCTAATGACATGTAAAAAGCGTGCAAACCTTCCAGCAGTGTAGTTGCTAAACATGGGTCTGACTCCATAAATAACGCTGAACAAATCTATACAGTAGTCATGCGTTTAAAGGTTTAGAGCTGCCATAATTAAGCCAATAAATAAATCAAATGATCCAAAAAAACACAACATTTTCATAAACAGCCCATTAATCAAAGGATATGTAGGTTATTGTAAAATGTGTTATTTAATGGGTCAGTTAAGATTGCATATGAATAGCTTCGGTTGCAGTAATTTTCTAACGGCATCGCATGATTGAAGTGTGTGCACATACCTCTAGGTGTGTGTCTCTCTGTGCCAGCAGGCTTTGGATCTGCTTGGTCATGGAGCTAAACAACAGCTCTAAGTCAGAACCTTCCACTTCCATAAGCTCCTCCCATCGAAGTGGCAGCACCATCCGCGGATCCTGAGTCACCTGCAGCAAACACACTATGTCAGGACTCGAGGTCTACGTTCCTCACTGCAACCCTCAGTGCCTGGATCTACTGCTCAAATAAGATTTTTTGTTTAGCTGTTGAAGTTATCTTTTAAATGTTGCCAATATCAGATTCTAGCGTGAACCTCTCGAGGTCCTGAACTGATGCACGCGCACAAAAGAACAATAAAGACATTGTCGCACACTGACATCAGCATTTACAGATTCATTTCTAAATTACTATATGTTTATTATTTCTGGAGAGAGTGACTTGCGCCAGGGCCGAAATGTTGACCTAGAATGAATTGATGAATGAATATTGCTCAGATCAGATTTTTTTTGTTTGGGTGTTCACATTATTATTTTTTTTTAAACGTGGCCGGTGTCAGATTCCAGTGTCCTGAACGACCCACGTGCACAAAAGAACAACAACAAAGAAGTAAACATGGGAGACCACTGAAGTCTGCGTTTCCTGAGTGACGTAAAAGTCGCACTGCAAAAGAAAAATCGCAGAGGCTTTTGATACCCAGCGTTTGAATTCTTTTTTTAAACGCGGACAGAGTCGGCTTCCAGCGGTCACGGTTCCTGAACTGACCCGTAAGCACAAAAGAACTGTAACAAAGACATCACACAAAGCCAGCTCTCGCACTGACGCAAAGGAGGCCACTGAAGCCAGTCTTTACCGTTTCATTTGATGTGCAGTGGAAGCAAGTGAATTTGTGAGCAGATGATGGAGGATGAGGTTGAAGAGAAGGAGAACAATTTTTTTTTCAATATGAGTGACACCCGCCATCGCACATGGAATCCAGTATGACAGTTTGGACGGAGGCCACATTGCGAAAAAAAAAAGTATCAATCTGTATCTGATTTAGGACCACATAAAGGAGTGACCCAAATCAGAACTGAAAACGGTCAGATTCTGTGTGATTTGTGCTGTTCGCACTGTTACAAAAAAGAAACAGTCTAAGTTACATATGAGCAAAAAAAAAAAAAAAAAATCTGATTTTGGGCCAATTTTGCCTGTAATATGAATGTAGAATGATAAGATAAGACTGCATAGGAAACCTGACACAAAACGGCAGACCTGAGGACAAATGTTCCAGTCCTTCTGCAGTGTGAAGGCTGTGTGAATACCAAGCAGAGATGCATCTGTGTACTACGGAGGAACAATTTCTCACATTTCTGTCCAAAAATGCCTGACTAATGCGTGCAAAACTAATGATCATGTAGCCGGGGTTGAAATGTCCTCGGGTTGAAGGCATATGAACAGCGAGCAGGGGGTGCATCCATCCACACAGGAAAAAACCCTCTCACCTCTATGATTTATGAGACTGAGGAACCTGGCACAAAAACGCAGGTAGGCAACATGCTGCTACTGTAATTCAAACAAGCTGGTATGCAACATGCTGTTTGTGTAATGCCCACAATTATTCATGGGGGGGGGTTTAAAAGAGCACAATTTGGTATATATGCCTTATTGCAGGAAGATGACAGGAAAGAGATGAGAGAGAGAGAAGGATGTGACAGAGGCAGAGGTGGAGAGGTTGACATAACGGGTGGAAGATCCATCCTACAGTGGCAGCAAGGGCCACCCAAAGGTCCTTACGAGGCTGCCAGCAGAATGACAAGTGGTTGTTTTTTTTTTTCACTTACTTGAAGCAACAATGAAAGGCATAATAGTTCCAACCTCTGCAACACTTCAAACAACGCTGGAATTCGATGATAAATTGTATTTTAAGACCAAAAATCCTCTTAAAAAATGTCTAAATCAACTGAGTCAGTGAATGTCTTTTATATTTAAGGGTCCTTGATTTGATTATGTCTGAACTTTAACATACCTGCTGAATACAGCTCGCAATGGCTGCCTGGGTCTGAATGTCTAGAGACTGGATCTGCTGAATGAATGTTTCCTTATTCTCACACTGCAAACACAAAGGAATAGATTCAGGTGGTTGTGTTAAATCATGCATGTGGAACATAAAAATAAAAAACCCATGCCATTTGCCTTTGTCTACTGCTTCCCTAATGGAGGCTTCTGTCTTGGCATGTTAAATACATTAACGTGTCGAGTTTTGCAGAGCTTTACGCAATTACTTTGTCATCATGTATTGCTTTTCAAGTTAGTAATGCTGCTCAAACGTAAACTGTTCATGATTTCAATTTAAAAAATGTCCTTGTTGTCTCACGCTGACAAGAATTTTAAAAAATGAAGGGCGTAAAAAGTGTTTTCTTGCATGAAAAACTCAAATGTGTAGATGTACATTCGCAGCCCGCTGGCGTTGTTGTACTTAAAACAACGTCAGTTAATCATTAATAAAAATATGTTGATGGAGCCAAAGGAAATGTATATATTGTTCAGGGTTCTTCCTTATTATATTTGCTATTAGAGGGCATCAGAGGCCCAATTTTCAATCACCAAATCACCTCATGGACTTTATTGACGTCATCTGGTAAATTATTTCATTTGAGAGGCTGCAAAGGCTCAAAAGGTATAAGTAGGACAGGGACAGCACTCGATGTTACCCTGACGAAGCCAAAACATACTATTGTGTGCTTTGGGGCTTTTTATTGAACTTTTTTTTTTTTTTTTTTACTTCCTTCATGGCCAAGGCACTTAAGGGACCGGCCGCCTCATCTGAGAGTCTTCCAGGCTCTTGCCAAGAAGTTAAACAAAAATGATATTTTTCTATTCCTCTGACTATGCACCATCTTAAATCGGCAGAAATGTGAACTTACGTAAAATGGCCCTCATGCATTTGACGGTTTGACATTGGACAGGACGCGTTGTCTCAGCTGTCAGACTATAAACTTTTAACCTTAAACCCCTCTATAATTATAATATTTTAATTAGATGGCAGCTGGAATTTTCTGTATGGAGGTACTAACATTCACCATTCGAGAGACACATTTTTGACATTATTTGCAGTTCAGTTTGCTACAGTATGTTAGCATTCATCTCAAATGCAGTGAAGGCTGATGGAATTCTGCTCTCACAAAGATGCTTTCAAACTAACATAAGAAGTGGAAATGTTGAGCTGCTGGTGGTCAAGGTAAAGTCTGTCAGGATCTGTTCCTGCTGACGGTGGAATTCATCTAATATTTTATTTATCAGTCATTTTTACTGTGTTTTTGGGGGTTTGTTTTCCCTCATTTTCTTCCCTGCTTAGGCTATAATATGGAACATTTCTACATTCAAATATCTAACAACCAGGCTTATGTTACATATTTTGTTGATTTGTATAACTAAGGATGTTTCAAATGTTTCCAACAACATTCAAATGTATTGGTCAGCTGTCAATGATTTCACATCCCCTTTCACTAATGTTAAAGGTCAAATATGCAACATTTCTCACCTGTTGTTTCTAAACATACCGTTTGTAAACACAGCGCCACGCGGTGATGATTGACAAGCATTATTACTGTATGAGTCGCTACATCGAATAAAACATTGATAGATTTTCTCATCTGTAAACATGATTTCTGCGCATCAGATGGACTTTCAACGGTTGGCGAAAACAACAACTCACATGATCCTATGCTACTTAAAAGTGATGTCCTCTACTTTCATTTGTTGCTTTGATCAATAGACCTCGAGAATGTTTGGAGTTGGTGTTTTTCCGTAACAGAACCAAGGATCTAAAGAGATCCTGGCTGTAAATTTGTGACATTGTTTTGTGATGGCCTGTATACTGTACATGAAACTGATTTGACTTGGCTGTACGCAAACACAGATGTATTGCTTGACTGACACGGCGCATCACCTCAAGAGCCAGAAGATAAGTACGGCTAAAAATATAAAATACTAAGTCATAAATTGTAGGTCTCAGTATCAACCTTGAACAAGCGTGATGGTCATGTGAGTGTGTCATCACCTGCACAGCACATCCTAATAAGAGCAGCAGCAGTCGTCTGAGTTCTTCCACGGCTGCCTCTGAGGACACAAAAATAACTGCCATCATCATCATTATCATCATCATCTCCACCCCCCACCGCCAGCCTCCCTATCATTATCACCTTAATGCGTTTCACCGATAGCAGAGATATGGACTCGTATATAAAGTATAATTACTTTCGTGCTGCTGAGAGACATGGCACTGATACGATCAGCGTGTTATCTTGTACCTGTTAGGGGGTCCTGCCCCAGAATGGCAACATTTGGGAGAGCCATCAGTATCAACTGTTGCAGATCTTCCTGATGAAAAGAAGAAGTGTGAGGGGTTAAGAGAAAAAAGTGATCAGCTGGCTCATCCTGTCCGTCTGCCCACAGCAGAGTCTGGATTGACAACAACAGAAAACTTTCCATCAGTCTCCTGTTTGCTGTGTAAACAAAGAACAGACATCTGATAAGAGGAGATTTTTCTTTTAGGACAAGGAAGATCCTACAGATTAGGTCTAATATATTGCCAGTAGCTTACTGTCAGGAGTTTTAAATAACAAGAAAACAGAAATAAAAAATATGGCATTAATAAAGTCCCTATTGGTTAATATGAATATGGTTAATATAATATGAGGTGTGAGGAGGGAAGGCAGCGACAACAACACGACCACATCATGAATCACAGATATTACAGCAGTGGCACAAAGACAAATTCATTGTTATCTGATTAGTTTAACTTTAAATATCCATAGTTCATTTGTAGTGACCTGAAAGATCCAATATGGACATTTATAGTTACTCAAACTACAGATAGATGAATGATCTGATCCGAGATTCAGCCTTTTAAAAATTCTCTGCATTTTTTAAAAATCCAATAAAACGTATGAATTTAAAGCCTCTCTGTGTCTGTACACAGCACTCCCTGACATGAGTAATAACCTTGGATCACTGAAATGAGAAACTTATTTATTTACCAGTAGTGTTGTAGTGAAGACCGCCTAAACAGTGCTCAAGTCATGACCAAGACCAGAGCCCATCGAGACCGAGACCAAACCAAGACTTTGAGGGGTCGAGACCAAGTCGAAACCGAGACCAAAGCAGGACGAGACAGAGTCAAGACCGACGCCGGATGAGACACACAGCAAGGACATTACAGCAACCAAGTTATTCAAACATTACAGACTGATATGGTATGATTTAAGTCGTACTTTTACCGGAAAGTAATATCTGAGCTGCGTTTTATCATTTTGTATCTCTCAATTTCCTTTGTAAGGCACTTTGTTTGAAAAGTCCTCTATAAATAAAGATTATTATATAATTCCCATTGAGACTGAGTAGCAGAATGAAGCAGGATGTGGAAAGACGAATCAAGAACTGGCAAAATGGTTTATACCTAAAAAAATGTTTGAAAGATTTTTTTCAAACTACAGTGATGATGTTAACAAATAAATCAGAAAACACACCAGAAATGTAGCCACAGCGTGTGATCTTTAATGGTCTTGTATTAAAATCTCTTTGAGTTTAAAAATGACCTTCAAAAAGTGAATCAAAAACCGAGCTCGCGTACAACAACACTATTAACTAGTATTTATTATTTATAAACTCTCCATTTCAATGTGAAATTTGGCAATACATACTGTTTGAATATTATTGAATTGTACTTTATTTTACTTCATTTTCTTTTGACGGTCAGTGTTGGAGTTACTCTAAAATTTAACACCATGGTTTTTAACTTTTACTGCAAATGTATATCGATTCCAAGTATCGGTTTTTGGTCTCCTTGATTAGAGATCAGTACCTGTAACCTTAATTCAAACTGCTTTTTGCAAGCCACTGAGGATCTCTATAAGTCTGTCAAATAAACTCCGGCCAGTGTTTGACAAGTTTAACGGGGCACATGTTCAATTTGCCGTACAAATTGGTCACATAGCATCTAATTAAGATCACAATAAGCTCCAGAGTCTGGATATTTCTTTTATGGCCTGGCCTAGATGGTATTTTTTTGGGGGGGGGTCGAAAGGGTGGTCTGCTTTTTTCAGAGAGTCGTACTTTCTGCTCGGAAAAAAAACTCTCATGTTGGAGAAATCTCCTTGCAGATTTGAAATGGCGCTGAATCAAGCCGGACAACAGACGCTTCAGTCATTCCGCGTCCAGAAACTTGGCTTTTCTGGCATTTCATCTGGACCTGCAGCGGCTTTGTTTCTCCTACGCTACAAGGAAGACGACTTTACTAAAGGAATCTTGGCAAAGTCAGCTGCCTGCTGCTGTATATTTTATCCACATGGTCTTAAACTCTAAAAAGAACAGCACCATTTCCCTGTTAATTAAAAATAATGTTGTCAAAGAGCCACGCGTTGACTTTGGCTAGCTCTGATCCCAACTGGTCCTAAAGCCTGTTCACATCCTCCTGATATCCGTCACCGCTAAATCACTGGAATACAGAAGCAAAGTCACAATTACAGCTCTCTCTGCGTGGGTACTGTAATTTATAAACTGTACAGTGAGAAAGAAGGGCAATGTACAAGAGCCACGCTCAGCCTACGGCAAACCCATCATGTGTGAGCTTGGCATCAGAGGCGTGTGCAGCCAACCTGAAGTTTGTGCTCCTTCAGGGCATGTGGGATATTAGCCACTGCGGTTCCGTGTTGGTCATTGTTCAACTCATGGTTCACGATGCCAAACAGACAGATTAGACAGACTCAAAATTATGCAGAGGCTTCTTGCTGTTTTTGGCATGCTAATATGCTCTCATGCACAATTCATCCACTGGCACAATTCAGCTAAGATACATACTTAACTGCTAAAATCCCTCTGCAACCTCACTTATTTTAAACATTACCATTTGGAAAAGTTACCCCCACCGCTTAAGTAAGAGATTAACCATATGGGTAATAGATGGGGCAATTATCAACACAATGCCATGATGCTTAAAGCCTTCTAGTATTTGATGTCAGAGCCAGTTTCCCTCGAGGTAAGGAAGGAAGTCGAGCACTACAGTGAGGAATTACTCCTTGTGAGTCTCAAATAATCTACTGTTGTATACACTATTATATACTGTTCCATCTTTTTAATATTTCTACGTCTTGTTCCTGCTTTCATTTCACTCAAAGAATGGCTCATGTAATGACTTCCGCGGCTTCTTTGCTTTCTCATTTATATAGAGTCACACACCTGTACAAACTAGATTTGTATCTGTAGGTTGCAGGTTAATTGAAATGACATTTATTGAATGTTCTGTGATGTTCGAAATATTACTGAGGACAGAGGTCTTTACAGAGAAAAATTAATTAATTTTGACAACAAAACTTCTTGATCAGGGTTAAGAAAACCATAGATAAAAAAAAAAAAGAGAGACAGATTTTCTATGTCTGTTACAAACTCGCCTTATGAGTTCTTACCAGAAAGTCTTAGTTGAGGACAACTACGCACTGAGACTTATATGAACAAACTTCACAGCCGTCAGATTCTTCATTAACAGGACGATTATGAGACTATCAGCAATTCTGACAAAACTTAAATGAAGAGTGTACAGATACAAACATTCATTTTAAAATGTTAAGTGAATCATCAGATTTTTAAATTTGGTGATTCATTTACAAAACTCAAAACTGGCTCATTTAGATTCCTTACAGGTGCCACACATTGAGAGACCGTTCTGGCTCCTAAGATAGCAACGCCATGGTTACATCTGATGAGAGCACATTTCCTATCTCCCTTTTATATCCGCGAGGAAAACATCACGGTTTGGGTTAAAATAGACCCTCTCACAACTAACTTCATGTTAGAAAGCCTTTCCGCCAGAGGCCTTTGCACATACACAACAGTATTCAACACCCAGATGTAAATAGCATGGTTGGCTATGGATACCTGGGTTTAAAACAGCATCTGAACTAACAATTTCTACAGTACCAAAAAAATTCCTGACTTCTATCCATTTTTTCCAATTCCAAGAGGCTTTATTAATGTGACTGCATGAACGGTATTGCCAAACTATTATGCTACCATTACAACAGCATATATATATATATAT
>JAPQRN010000002.1:15529018-15542246 GCA_037367275.1 Coranthus polyacanthus
ACAGAGAACTGTTTGATGTCACTCTTTACCCTCTGTCATGTGACCACCTTCAAAGCCCTTGTTTACAATGTTATTCCGTAACATTCCAGAAAATGTTTGATGTTTAGAATGTTATTCATAACATTCTAAACATCAAACATTTTTCTCACACTATACGCCTCGCACCTGCACATCAAGAGATCAACACCTCTACATCACAGTACAGGATCTTCCACCCTCAGTACGACCCATTTTGACCCAAGGTGTACCAGAGGATCTCAAAAGTAAAGACAACACAAGGGTTAAAAGTTTAATCCCAAAATAGATACGGCCTTCGGATAGGAGGTGTATACATCTAGAAAAACAGCAGAGAAGCTGTATTAGAGAAGCTGAGGTCACCGCAGAGCAAACTAAGCCTCACCGGTCTCTGCGCTGTTGCTGTGGTTTCCACTTAACCGCACTCTTCCCGTTGTAACACACAAACATACACAGCTAAAAGTTGTCAAAACAGCGAGAAGTAAAACTGTGACTGAACTAAACATGTACAACACCGATTCTGAGAGCCCCCGGTGAAATACTAGCGTTAACACTGACATGATATAAATTATTGCCAGTGAATTCTGCTACTGTGAACTTTCAGGGGACATTAGTGATTCACTGAAAATTAGGAAGTGAAACCTTGTAGACTCGTGTTCCTGCGTTGTGCGACATGCTCAGCCCACCTGACTGACACTCGGGGAGGCTTTCTTTGCTGAGCGCAGGCGCCTTTGAATCATTCTTAGAAGAAAGAGTCGTGTCATTTCCTCAAAGGCCACAGGCGCCTACAACGCACATTACGAAAAGCATGATACCGCCAACTATTTGCCCTTGTTTTATTCCCTTTCTCTCCTCAACCCCCGAACCACAAGCGCAGCTAAAAAAAAATCCATCTCACCACTGTCCGTTTTTCTCAAACCATTTGCCTGATAATGAGCAGGAACACATCTACTGAGGAAGTGTTTCATCTTCTCTTGTTACCCTTCTTTCTTAGTTCTGTCATCCTCTGTATACACTTTAAACTGCAATATCCTTAGGAGAAATATATTTGTGTTTTGAGCTTTGCTTCACTCCTCCATCTTGTCTTTTGTTTTTATTACCTTACAGCTAGACAAATGCTCTTCAAGCCCTCCACCATCGCTCCCACTCCCTCGCCATTTGGTGGCCCTGAGTGATGTTTTAGAAGGTTTTTCTCAGCATTTTTACAATGTTTTTCTATTTATAATGAGCTGGGAGTCATTTTGGTCTGTCCTCAAAAAGCCATTACACAAGTATTTTTGGAGAACTTTGCCAGAAATGCTACAGCAAATAAATGGGACTACAAGACATTTTCTAAAACACATCAGATGGAGCTCATTCAAGAGTCAGACCATTTCAAAAATAGCGGTGCAGTTTGGCTCACTGACTCCAGGTTTGCCTCAACATTACCTGTCAACCGAGGTGCTTTAACACTGCAAACACATTCAACTCAAAAGTCTGAAAGTTACCAAAATGCCAAAATAAACCGATTTTATTACAGAGATCCAGCCGCTAAAACAACTTTAGGACCTCAATTAATGACTATTTTCATTGTAACCTGATCTTTTAATTATTTACCCGTTTGCTCGAATACTTATTTGGTAAAATGAACGAAATTTGCAGCAGTTACCACAATTTTCCGAAAACCACAGGTAATGTTTTTAAATTGATTGGGATGTTTTATTCACACAGCAGTGCAAAACTCAAAGATATTTGAATTACACCGTTTAACAATTTGAGGGGCTAAAAACAGAGCATAATTTTAGTTTGAAGAATCGGTTAAATGATTAACTAATTGTTTGTCTTTCACTAGAATAATCACCTAATCATCCATATACAGCAGAGATAATGAGTTGAAACAATTGACTAATTATTTCAACCCAAAACTACTGATGTACTTGGAGTATGTGCTCATTTTTGAAGGCTGAGTGAGCTGAGAGATTCGAGCGCTTGTTCTGTTTAGAGAAAGACATGTTGGACTGATGTTTGGGCAGATTTTGATGCAACAGAAGTTTATCCAAAGTTAGTAATATATTCTAGAAGTGATTTGCGCTGTGTAATTAGAATTCATTACATGGCCAGCTTCGATTACATTTCAATAAATCATGTAAAAATACTGCTTATAAAAAGCAATTAAAATTATGGTTCGAAAAAAAGGAGAAAATAATCTCTATCTGTGCAAGTAGAAAAGCGAGCTTGAAGTTCATTATACATTAGGTGGTTTCATTCATTTAAAAGGTTTCAAGCTCCTGAGAAAACCTGGTCATGCCCTGCTGAGTCTCTGCCCATCACAATGATTTCCCTCCTGATGATCTAAACTAAATTCTCCACCTCATCTTCCCTCTCTCCCGTGACCCCCGCCATACCTGGTAAAAGGCTCTGAGGTGACGATTTAAAATGGAAAAGTTCTGGACTCTCAGCATGTGGTCGTCTCTTCTGCTCCCGCTGTCGTACAGCTGCTCCACTTTGGGGTTCGGGTCTCTGGGACACGGAAAAGACACGGCAAATGTATTTAGAGCAGCTTTATCAAACAACCGCATGAATCACCAAATTCTTCCGTAACAGTGCATTTAAGCAGACAGTGAGTACAATTTTAATGAGCCTTAGAAGCAGACAGTAAGAATCCACAGGCAGTTGTTCGTTAAAGTACAGTGGCTTGGGTCAGGCCAAATTAATCAGCTGTTCGGAAACGCTGTCACTGTCTCGTCCTCGCTTTTATTCTGTCGAGATTAGAACACGGAGACGAGCAATTCGACAAAAATGTGTAACAAGGTGGCATGTGTGCAGAACTTCATTTCATGATTCACTGTCAATTTGAGCAAATATGAATATGAATATGAATATGAACGTCCTTTCACACTGGCTGCAGGAATCTGAGGAATGTCACGGAAGCAAGAGGAGTAAAAACAACATGCTTTCCCTTTATAAAAGCCAGAGCAAACCCTCTGCAAGGTTACACGTTTTTCAGGTTTTTGAATGGCATTATTCATTATAAATTTTTCATAATTTTGTTGTTTGGTTTCATTTTTAACAGACTGACAGACCCTCCAGGAAAATCTAACTATTTAGTGGTATTATGACCATCATAAAACTTTTCCAGCCCTTAAATCTTTATTAGTAAGCCTACTGTATGTGTTAAAGCCAAATTTAAGCACCGTTCAAGGACAACAAAAGGAAAAATAGGACACATTTACTGATTTTTAATCGACCTCAGGATTTAAGTTGAAAATAGTTTGTTAATGGGTTTCCACATTTGCAATCATTTTCAAGGTCACGGCTTTTATTTAGTTTTGAGAACAGCATTATTTCCCAACAATGTCTTGTAATTTCCTTCTCATTTTTTACATTCTTCGTTTTAATAGGTCACTAACATTACAGTTTGAGTGGAAAATGTAATCACGAGTTAATCAAATTAGCTCTTTTCTGTGGTCAGTTGTAACACAGCCCCTGGAAGTGTGCAGGGAAATGAAGCAAAGGAAATCTTAATCAATCTTACATGACCCTCATGACCTCGTTGAGGAAAATCCCATTGGTAAGCCTCAGGTACCGGTCTCGAGCACTCTGGGAGATTGAGTTTACTTCCATGTACTGACTGTAGAGCGGGACGCTGTCCTCCGTCTCCACCATCTTTTCAAACAGCTCAACCTGCGAGAGAGCCAGGAGGGATTATATGGTGTCTGTGTGTAGAAAAGCATGTACCAGGAGACAAGGAAGACAGAGACAGGAGCAGAAAATAAGTACAGAGAGAGATGGAGAGGTGGAAACATTTTCACACAGGAAGCCACTTGAGTCGGTGCACCTGTCTGGACAGGTGGGATCTGTGCTCTCACACTGGGAAGCACTTCGCAGTGACAGGCAGCCAAGCAGAACTACAGCCAAGGTCTCTGTCTCTGTGCTATGAAGAGCCGTGCCAATGCAAACTGCAATATAATGAGGTTTATTCCCACCTGCACCTTCTAAAACTGCACTGTCGGTAAACACAGTAACAAGCTCGAGTCAGTTCAGCTGATAAGGTGAGGCAGAGCGGCTCGGGACCCTGAGCGACAGGCTAAACAGGGTGGTATGGCAGTTAGAGTGGATGTCCTTCAACATATGAGGGTGAAAGCTCGCATGCCAGTGCCCCTCTGAAGTGCCCTTGAGCAAGGCACCGAACCACTGCCTGCTGCTGTAGCCATTCGGTCGAACCTGACCTCTAACCCCCTCTTTGGCAAAGGGGCAACAGCAGAGAGAAAATCCCCTCCAGGTTCCCAACAGTATCACATTATATTATAAATACTGTTCATTGACCAGAAGGGAATAAAATCCCCTTGAGCTGATTGGTTTCCCGTGTGGAAAACCCAGCTGGAAATCCGGTCTGTGACAAATGTAACAAATCCTCAACTGATAATAGTGAGACTATATTCTCTTAAACACACAGGAGGTAGCTTTGTGTTATGTTCATATCAGATGTAGCCCAAGGACAGGAAGTGTTTGTCATTAGGGTTAGGGAAGCTTCGAAAGGAGAAGTGGACTAGTTTGCGTTGCTGCAACAACAGAAAGAAGCCAGTATCAAGGCTAGTTATATTTAATATTATATTAAATTATAGTTAGATTTTTTTTGTGGTTTAACCGTGCCTACAGGAAAGCAGGCTAATCTAAACGATTTTTCTTGTGAGTATTTGAGGCTGTGAATAACGTAGAATTTTCTGTAAAGTGGTCATCAGCCTGGCCTGATTTCCACACAGTCTCCCACACACATTTTTTATTTTATTTTTTATTTTTATTTTTTTTTACCTCCAGAAATGATGACCTTTTCTCCAACTCAAAATGATAAATGATAAATGACGTACCCATTGCACCAACGCACTTTCCATGAATTCCTCTATTATCTCCATAATGCTAGAGTCCATTGTTGTTGGTGAAATACTACAGCGGACAGCTAATTAAAAAACTATTATCAACGCTAAGTATGTAATGAATCAAAGAGAGAATCCATCTTGCGTCAAGTGAAGCAGTTTGACATTTCTGAGGCCCTTCCCCTCCCTCCACCTCGCCGTCTCTTCCTCTCTCTCTCTCTCTCTCTCTCTCTCACTGTGTGTCAGTTCGTTTCTTTGCAAAACCACACCGGAATTTTCAAAAAGGCACATGTTGCGTTTTTTTTTTTTAAAGGCGTCATCTTCACACACCCACAAGCAGCTCGGCTAACCTACACAGAGATCTTTCCAGATACCGTTTGGATTGATAAAAAAAAAAAAAAACACAGCCCACACAAATGACGAAATCATTAGTATTGTGTTATCCCCCCCCCCCAAAAAAAAAATATAGTTTATGGTCTCCGAGTCTGCGTCTCACGCCAAACGCAAACGTTCACCTTTACTTTTTTAGGTTTATTACATAATCCTACGCGTGTCGTTGCGTGTGTTCGGCTGTAGTGAGAAAATGTGTAGTGTTAGGTTTACAGCAGGTTGAAACTGACTGAAGCCTCGTAAGCGTACAAGTTTTCAAGCCTTTAATTCCTTATTAGTAGGCGTATGTCGAAGCCAAATTTAAGCACTGTTCAAGGGCGACCTCTGCTGGCCGAAAATGGAAACTAAAATGAGGATTTAGTACATTTCCCTAACAAAAAATATATTTAATTAAAAAGACAACAACAAGTTGGAACCGAGGAACAGAGGTGAGGTTTTTTTTTTTTTAACCTAAAAAAACTTTGTTTCTTTTTAAATCACTAATTATTTCAATACATGTAGTTTAATATTCCTCTTTTTTTTTAGCTGGGATGAGAGTTTATAGTCACCAAATAAACTCCATTTTACCCCCTGTTGTTTCCTATAATGTTTATTATAGGATTACTGTAGTTAGTTTTGATAAAAGACGCGAACGAGCGCTTTTCAGCTTCACCACTTTCTGCTACGTGTGTGTAAATGTCGAAACAACATGTCGTCAAATAAAAGAAAACATTCAGTGGCATTATTCTGTGATAGGGTTTTATTCAAGAACAAGGAGCACATTGAATAGGCCTGTAGCTAAAACAGATCAAAAGCAAGTAAAACCTGTGTTTGCTTTATAAAATTAATGCCCAGCAGTGTGCAGTCGCTGTATGACAGAGTGTGTTCCTGTGTGCTGTCAGTGTGTGCTGATACTGCTTGTGCAGCAGTTCTGGGATTAACTACACCGGGATTATCAGATTGTTTCAGAGCTCCCAGAATGGACAAGATGACAGCTTCATATAGGGCACCACAAACACACACTCATGCAAACACACACTCTTAATCCAGCTCTCCTTGCTGAACTCAGATAACCCATACTCAGTTATTCACTTCTCTATTATATTTCATGTACAAAAGGAAGCCGACACTACAAAGCAGTTAAAAACTTCTACCTTTAATATATAATTCATGTGCGTTGCCATTTAGACAGGTTCCTAAGCATTTCATTGCAGTTTAGTACAAACTCTACAGCTGTGAGATGAATAATACAGTGCTGAATAGGAAGAATTTTTGCAACATGTCGTCGTGACTTTGCCAAATTTGAGTCAAAGTGTCAAAAAGTGTTGAGATTGTATATCAGTGTGTACGCTACACCCATTTAGACTGAATGTACTCTCCTCTAGTTACAACAAAACGCACTACACATCTCCTGAAAAGATGTTTACACATTCATGAGGACCTGCACAGAGGAGATGTTTGTTTTGGTGTCTGTGCAGGGCTCGATAAGATTCCCTATGTGTTGCCTTGTTTTGGCCGCGTGCGAGGGAGCTGCGGCTGCTGCATTGGTGGAGCGTAAATCAAGCCTAACATGTCAAACCCAACAGGTGTTCTATCCTGCCACCAGCCAACTCACACAACCAAGAAACCTCAGACACATCCCCCTGGCATCCCTTCCTCCTCAACTTCTACATTCATGTTTTCCCTCTAGCTGGCAGGAGTAGGGGTGCCAGCCTTCTCGGTGGTGTTATCAGCCTTCTCCGCTTCTGCATCCTCAGGGGACTCTTCGGCAGCGTTGGGGTCAACCTGTGCAAGCTTTAGCAAGTTGAGGGCATTGGCTTTGAGTTCCTCAAAGGTTTCCTTCACACCCTTCTCCAGGAGATAACCCTCACTCTCACCCTCTGGATTCTCCAAAGCCATGGCTCCTTCTACTGCTGTTTGCAGGTACCGCAGGCTCAAAAGTACTGATATCTGGACAGAAAGAAGCAATAAAAGTCAAAGTGGGTTTAAAACTATTATCGGCGTGTACTGTCAAAGCAAAATGAGATGGAGAAGAGAGTTAGGTGTGTCTGCATGAGAAGAACAAAGTATCAAAACATCTACATCAGTCTATCTCAGTCTATCACGTTGTAACACTGAGATCAGCAAATATCGAATGCACATTTTTTACGCTGAAGTTCAAAGATGTCAGGAGTCAGCACGATGGTGATTAAGTTTGGCTCAGTAGTTAAAACACCCAATGTATTAAGTGACTCCTGAAGCAAAACAAGAAAGAGTAAACATTGCCGTAGCCCAAATTCAGCAACGCACACACGGAGGTAGTGCTGTTAGTTTTGAACCACTCAATGCTGTTTGTTTTCAGCTGCATCCTGTGGAGCTCCTCACTTTCATCTCTCTATTTAGTGCACAGCTTGAGGCCTTAACCCCAACTCGTCACATGGCATCTATATTTAACTGATATAGTGGTCAAGAAAAAAACACCCTGCTGAACCAGTGCATTTAAAAGGACATGTTTAATGATGTTTGATATGAGTTAAATGTGTATGTGTGATTGCTTGGAAGGAAAATTAAAAAAGGACAGCAATCTATGGGTGTCAGTAATGTTTTCTTTTGTTGGTTATTATGTGCAATGAGGATTTAAAATTCTATTATACATAATACATCCTATTTATTTCAGTTTCAGCCCCGTTACAGAATAACAAGTGTGCTTTTCAGGTAATCTACCTGTATCATGATGACTGACAGCACACCAGGACCAGTTGAATTCAACATGCCCATGTAGTAGTCAATCAGAGCCTGCCTGCAGCCACGGCTGTACAGGTTGAGTTCCTCTGACTGGTACTCGTAGTTGTAGTGAGCATTGTTATCGGTCAGGTGGTACTGGAGGCAGGGGCGTGGGGAGGCGGGGTTACAGCAGCTGAAAGGAACACCATCCAACAGGAAACGGCCATCCACGTTACTCCGGATACGACTGGGAGAAGATGAGAGATGGAGCACAAGATCACAATGCAGGTTAACTGAAGAAGAGTAAAAGACGAATGGGGGTACGAGAACAGATAGATGGGAGTTTTTTTATTTGCACTGACCATTTGACACGTTAAAAAAATAAAGAAAACATTGAATCAAACCAGCTGAGGGTGTAACTTTTGACTGCAACGCACGTGTCTCATTAGTAAGAAATGTTAGAAACTTTCTGTTTACTGATTGCTTTTCTCTTATTTCATCATTTCTGTGTTTGCTTTGTGTAAAAGCTGTCATTTGTGACGATATCATGCAAAGTAAAGGTCAGACCTATTTTTAATCCACTTAAAATAAATCTCTTTTTTCTCCTTGTGTCCTTTCAGTCTTGTTTTAGAGGATATTGTTTGACCTTTTTGAGTCTGAAGTCCAATTATCCACCACTCACTCAGACCTCCACTTAATCCCCATAGCCAGCTCTTCTCTGCTTTGTATACTTCCATCCACTTCAGTCCTGTTGACTCACTTTCTTCTCTCTTTCTAATTTACTGTCTCACCTTCCTGCATCTAATAATTTCCCCATTGCTGTATTGTGGGTCACTCACTCCTTGACATCCTTGGAGGTGAAGTCCAGGTATCTGTTGCTGACCCACTGAACTTCAAACCAATCCCTGAAGTTGGTGTTTCCACAGCAGCGGAACTCAATCTGCAGACGGTCGATGGTTTCTTTCTGAAAACAGCGGCCGGGCACATCTGTGTCCTTGTAGAAGCGAATACCATTCCTCAGGCCAATCTAAGGAGAAAGAAAGAAAGGATAGAGATGAAGGCAGTTTTTTTAATCTGATGTAAACCAAGGACACAGTGTATTTATTTTACTCTGTGTTTCAATCACAATATGACAGAATGTTTCCTATGTACATATACTCTGACTCTTTCTGGCCACCAGTTGGGGTGCCAGTATTCACTCAACACTCAGGAAGATAGTCGAACAAATCTCTTTAACTGAGAACTCAACCACTGATGAGTCTGCACCTTTCAGTCCTACCAAACCAACTTTCCTGGCCCCTAGTGACCCCACCTTCAGAGACTCCTCGAAGCGTCCCTGCAGGGCATAGCTGAGCACCACAACAGCGATGAGCAGACAACAGAGCAGTGCAGCTACAGCAAACCAGGCCAGCAGGAGAACTTTCCAACGGGGGAATCGACTAGCGTCCAGGGAGTCCTGACACACACGACTGGCGACCCAGTTGGTGCCGATGGAGGCCAGACCCACCATCATCAGGATGTTGGGCACCACGTGGATCTCTGTGTTGTCCATCACCTCAAGAGAGGAAGACAAGAGTCAAAGGTAAGTGCTGCAGCAGTTCACATTTCCTCATTTCCTCAACCAACTTCAGCAAGTAATAATCCTGTATCAATTAGCCTTATCTGTTGGCAGCAAAGAGATTGAATTTGCTGCAGATATGCTAAATGCAGCTGTGAGGATAAAAATGTTCCCTTGATACAAGAAAAGTCAACTATTTACTAAGTTATCATCGGTCAACCTTCATGTATTTATTGTGTAGAATGTAAACTCCGCTTCAGGAAGCAGTTTCTTTCAATTATCTTTACAAAAGGTAAAGTGCAAAGCATTCTGTTAGTTGAGGGGATGCATCTAGAAATATTTTCCTAGAGAGTAAACACTACTAGAGAAACTGACTATAAATATTTCCTGCTTGCTATTCAAGCTATAAATTCTATAGTTACCTCGACCTTTTCTGTTGGTCAAATTGCTCAAGTACTTTTCAATTATTCAGATTTAGAGTCACCGCACTGACTTTTCAGTACAACTAATAGATTATGAATTCTGCTCCATTGGAGATCAATAAATATCTGAAGGCAAGCACTCATAGCCTGCAGCTTTCCTGTGTGGCCTACTGGATATCAACATCCACATCAGTCAATGATCAATTGAGCTTAATGACTAGTGGACTTTAACAGATGCGCATATCTTGTAGAGGTCATCACCTTCACCTGCATCCTCACATTACCTAAATTCAATAAACACAGTATACTGATGATTGATTTTGAAGGAAAAAAACGTGTTGATTTTTTTTAAAAGCAGATTAACATTCTACATCTCCCAGGACTTTACAGGCAGGGATGTGTCTGTGTGTCTGTTTACAATAGTATTTTGTGTGCTGTCTGTTTGCATTTGTGGATTAAA
This sequence comes from Coranthus polyacanthus, assembly GCA_037367275.1. Taxonomy (NCBI): domain Eukaryota; kingdom Metazoa; phylum Chordata; class Actinopteri; order Kurtiformes; family Apogonidae; genus Coranthus; species Coranthus polyacanthus. Next base: position 15,539,399 of record JAPQRN010000002.1, read on the forward strand.
ATGCTGAGCTTAAATAAATAAAAGTCACTGATAAGCAGCAACCCAGTACACTCAGTAAACAATCCTGAGCAAAGGAAAAAGACTCTGAGCATATGAACAAATGTTTGTGTAACTTTGAATTATGCCAGAGTTTTTAGATTTTAACCCCAGTGCCTCCTACTTTCAGCAGACACTCCTTTAAAGTATGTGTGTACGTGCGTGGGTTTATTCCCCCTCTCTACCTCGGCCCTTCGGAGCAGCTCAATCTTAAGGTAAACTCCCAGACAAAAGATGAAGGCCCCACACATCACTGCCAGCCAGGAGAGCAACCACAGGCCCTGAGCCAGGCGCACCCGCCTCTGCTGGGTGAACTTCATCTTCAACAGCACCATGGCTCACAGTCAAGCACCAATCAATCCAAACAGAGGAGAAACAGCGAAGGAGCTGAGTGGAAAATTAGACCAACAAGAGGAAGTTCAGTGAATTCGGGTCAAACACAAAGAGTTGATCCAGAGGTTGCCAGCTTCATGTAAAATAAACAACCCCAGAGCGATGTCAACAGAGGGTGGTCCTGAACAATTTGTGCTTCAAAAATATTGTGATCAATTCAGGCCTTGCGCTTCTTGTTTGCTTAGTAATTAGCAGGTTGAGCTCATCTAAGTTGTTCCAGGTGGAGGGGATAAGCAGGTAGATCCTTTAGATGACAGAGGGCAGATACGACCTCAGAGGATAATCCAAACACTTTCACTTTGATGGTGAAATTGTCCCAAAAAGAGATAATTATAATCCAATCTGATGCAGGAAAACTGTGAAAAACTGTGAAAAAATGTTAATGAACAAATGTGGAAGACGAGAAGTATTCCTTTTATCGAACAGATGGCAGGTTTTTCCTTCAAGAAGCAGATCAGACCACTGCGGCCCCCCCTTCAAGTTGATACCAACGATTTCTTCCTCTTGACGTGTTGTTGTCTTTTGATGGCGCCCCTCTGGCTCTGTGCATTTGCGGCCCCCCTAAACCGCTGTACCCATGGTTGGAGGACACAGAGACTGGCCAAAGTCGAGAGTTTGGAGCCGTAATCCCCACAAGAGAGTCCCTGGGATCCTATTAATGTCCAAGGGCCAATGGGAAAGCAGGCCAGTGTCTGATCAGCAAACTTGTTCTGATAGACATGTAGTCTGGGCGGGCCCACGCAGAGAGATTGGACTACGATGACAGGTGGACTTACCTGAGGCCCATCAGTACAGGCTCTGTGGACCCCTCAGAGACAGAGGAGACATTATACAGCCTGACAGGAAACATTAGATACTGAGACTGGAAAAGTTACTGTCCGCATTACCGATTATGTTTATTATAACGTGATAAAGACAGTAAGAGGACAGGTGGACAGGGCTGTTATTGTTAAGGAAGTAGAAGACTAAAACCAGACGAGCAGTAAAAAAAACACAAAAGAGAAACGGAAATGAACAATGTAACACGAACTTAAACAAAACAGAATTGCAGGTAAAATGAGGTTGGTTTTCATTTTTGCCCAGTGTTAATGTTTAAAAGGTAAGACTTTATACAATATGGAAACTTTAGTGAGGAATTCTTCATAATACTTGAAAAACTAACACAAACTAAATACAAACTAAACTCGTCAAAATAAAAAAAAACAATTAAAAATGCTACAAACTAAACTGAAACAAACTGAAAGACTAAATAACTCGTCCAGGGTTTGACCTCAAACACTGGAAACAGTTGGCCTTTTTCACCATAATGCACAGTTTGCACGTGTTTTCACAGAGCTTCAGCCTTTTACAGTTTGATTATTACAGTATATCTAACACCCAGCTGTAAATGACTCGTGAGAAACGAGAGAAAATATCTCCGCTTTGCTTTATGTTCTTTACACGAACACGTGATGGTTGCTTTCTTCATTACAGCCCAGACTGATTAATACGTGTTTTTATTTAATTATTTATGTCCAAGCCCAGGGCTGTTTCCGTGAAGTGAAAGTAACACTGTGAGAGGAGAGTTATTCTTGCAGAGGATTATAAATACAGTGCAGTAGTGAGGGAGGTTGGTGGGGTAGGTTCAATAGGATTAAGCTGTTATGATGAGTATGTATGACAGCTTGAGTCACAGCTATAGTTAGGATGAAGCCAGTCTCATTTATTACTTTTTGCAACCATTGATGAACATCATTACTTCACCCCATTGCTTCAAATTGCCCTTTGTTCATGTCTTTTCGATAACATCATTCTGTAGTTTCCAGGCAGGTCCTTAACTAATAAGATGGCTTGAGAGGTTCACTCAGAATGACACAAGGATTAAAGCTGTTCGCTTGTGAAATTGCTTTTGACTATTCAATAACCCCAGAAGATCATTCTTAGTGATTTCCCAGATCCTGCAGCTTGTCATATTTTTCACACTCTGGACAAATATTACATTTTGGATAGTGTTTGTAGCACTTGGAGTATCTATAACGCCTCAGCAGCTTCATATTCAGCATTGCTTTGTCTGTGGATGAATCATCATATACACTCTCTGGATAATCTGTTGAACATCACTGACTTTTTCACCATTTCATGCATGAATTATGAGAAAAATTAGCCATATTTTTAAAGCTTGTAAAGCTTGTAAACGGTGCTGAAATCGAAATCCATGTTCTTTGTTTTTTTTTACAACATAGTTTTTAAATTGAGTAGTAAAATATTGAACGTAAGCTGTTGAAATGTTACAAATACTCTAAACTCTCAGTAGGCGGACTTTTCAAATTAAGTGTTAGCTGATGTTAAACTGTATGTTTGTTATATTCAATTCAATTCAATTCAATTTTATTTATATAGCCCAATATCACAAATCAAGATTTGCCTCAAAGGGCTTTAC
>JAPQRN010000002.1:15543114-15570598 GCA_037367275.1 Coranthus polyacanthus
AGAGACAGAAAGAGATAGAGGAGGAGAGGAGGAGGAAACTATATGAAGAGTGATCACTTCCGAAAGAAACCGACACAGCCTTCACACAACATTCAACAGATTCATGTAACCTGAAATGATGCATTACTTTAACAGTGTTATGTTTTCATTATTATTTTTATTATTAGAGCATCAACAGACACACTGGTTTTCTGAGTCAGCCTGGATCACCAGTATTCATAACTGCAGAGGGAAAGACACAGAATAAAACAACAATATATTGCTGACGCGCTTAACTTATATAATGCATATACATAATTACAATTTTGTATCTCCTAAATGTACATTTATTGTACATGTGTTGTTCTGCACGACATCTACTTAGGAAGAGTCACCACAGTGTTATATATAAACAGACTGAGTCATTAAATATTTACACAAAAATATGCATGCTCCTTTGAATTATTCCTATTAATTAAAAAGTAATGTTGACATTTTCTTCAGAGTGTCAACAGTAGTATTAATTAACAATGACACAAACCAGCAAGTCAACTTGTCTTCATATCAGTTTATGAGCTGTTCTCAGTGTTAACCTGAATATTTGTCATTTTCTGTCTGCAATTATCGCAGGTGGAAGGGTTACTTTTCACAGTTATACAGTACGAACAATGACCTCAAAAGACACGATGGAAACTCAGTTTTTGTTAAAGGTATTTCTGTCAAACGGTGAAAAGAAAGTCTTAATTAATGCTGACACTGATGGAGCAAAAGACTGCTGTTGAAAGACGACCATCGTGACCTGAGTTATAACTGTGTGAAAAGAGACGTAGAACAAGACGTAAGTGACCTTACCGTGCATGTACACAGTTTGAAAAGGTTCGCTCTTCATTGTTCTTCTGAATGGGTCACGCATCACAAAAGCAGAAAAGAGTCACCCTGACAACAGGCTACAGTTGCTGTATAACATGCAATAAGCTTATTTTAGACCTTTTGGCCAGAGGTCTTCTCCTGCTTGACTTGAATTGTGTTATAAGAATAATCAGTCAGTTGGAGCTGTTGAGATCTTTTTGAAACCAATAGTTGATTTAATCTAAAAAGGCATTGCTGTGCTGTATAAATGGTAAAACAGACTTTTTGTAAAGGTGATTTTTATCCATCAACTTGACACATTTATGATCATTGACATTAGTGGATGTTGGCTTTTTGTCATTTCCCCTTAATCCAGCGGGAGTGATAAGAACACAAAGGTCATTTTTTGCTACTCTCTCTTGTCAGCAGTGACAGTCGTGACCTTAAACGTCACTGTGTCATGTAGTAAATGGCACAAAAGTACTACTTAAATGGAAAGACATTTAAAAAAACATACATTTCTAACATAGTGTGCTAAATATCTTCTCTTTTACTGCATATTCACATTTTAAATGTTCTTTTCTTTAGCTGCTCTTTTTCTTACTTCATTATTTCAATTGAATTTGCTTTCTAAATATGCTTTTCCTATGAAACTGTGTACCTAAAATGATCAACATTCAAGTTTGCTGTTCTGCATAGAATATCATCCTCCTCTGTGTCTTGAGATAGTTAAACACCTTTAAGAAATCCTTTCAATGTGGATAATCTGAAACAGTGTTTCAGTGAACATTCCTGACCATCTCACTGCCATTTCCACATCACTTCATTTGATAAATGGCAACTTTGTTTTATGTATCGTGAATATGAGACAAAATGAATGCATTTAGGCAGAGTTTACAGGCTCAGAACGTATGCTGGCCTTTCACACTAAATTCAATCTTACATATCTGAGTATCATTATCAGAACATTACGAATGTTATCAAAACTACGCTTCTTGTTGAAAATATTTCTATCGCTTGAAATGCTCATTTATTTGCCGATCCAAATTAAATCCTTGGGAATGGATGACCTAAAACATACATTACGGACAAAAAAATATTTGCTTAGTCATAGGAATAAAACTGTTTCCATCTGACAGAAAGGAGATGAATTAATAAATCAGTGTTTAAATGCTTGGAGAATATACATTGATCCTGCTCTGCTGTTAGATGATATTTTCAGTCTGCCACTCTGCCTGTTTGTTCTGCTCCACCCACCCACTCCTGCCCCCCCTGCGGCTGCGTCTCCCCACCAGCCTCCTTATGAGTCTGCAGCTGCTGCATGAAATCATTAAGGATCTGCTGGGCTGACATGGAGGTCACATCCACAATGTCCTGCTCCAAAAGTACAGCGTCTACCCCTCCCTTCCTGCCCCAGCTGTCAGCACCCTCATGGGCCTGCTGGAGGTTTGAAGGTGGGGGATCAGCTGGGTTAATACCCAGAGAAGGCTGCTGTTGGCCTGGAGGATAGAGAGGCTGTGGTCTCGCAGCATAACTGGCAGCCATCTTCTTATAGATAGCAGTGCTGATGTCAGCTACAGAGAAAGGTGGGCTGCGAGTGGAGTCACGTGGGCCTGAAATATGGCTTTCAATTTCTGTTGCCGGCACCTCCTGTTTAAACGGCGTGAAGGCTGTGACTTGCTCCACGCCTGCTTCTGATTTTGACAACCAATCACGTGAGGCCTCTTCCACTTTAGGAGTGTGCAACTGGTTGTCTGTTTTTGATGAAGTGGCAGAATGGCTGAGGGGAGTGGAGGTTGTCACAAACTGCTGTATGGCCTCAGTAGAATCACAGTGCTTCTCCAGTAACTCCTTTATCAAGCACGGCACCTAGAGTTGACAAATCAAAAAGTTTTCTGTTAGAAATTTACCCCGATTCTATCTTTTGGGCATGTTCCTGCCAAATACAACACAGTGACACAGATACATTTTCCACATGTCAGCAGAGACTTGTGCATAGACAAACAAAATTTCATTGTGAAATGTGTTTTATCATCATCACGTTCAAAATATGATAAGAGAAGGAGCAGAAAAAGCAAGTTTGCAAATTTAACATAGTGTTTGTAAAGATGTTTGCAGTGTCAAAGGTTAAATATCAAATATTCAAATTATTTGGTAATCAAGGTTTTAAGAGTAAATGTATTCATTGGACACAGGTTTTCCCGGTTGTTTATACACTATAACGGTATGTGAATGTGTGCATGGATGTCCAGTAGATGGCAGCGTACTCACATTAATGTTCTCCAGGGCAGCAATGGTCCTGTGTGCGTACTCCAGCTCTGAGCTCAGTTGGGCCACACGGTTCAACATGTACTTCCTTTCACTGCTCAGGCTCTCTGACTGCAAACACACACATAAACACAATGTTCAGAAGAAGATTTGTATGTAAGAAGGCAACAAGATAATTTCACCTTTCCTCCCTTATCTATATCTCCATGTTTGTTTACTCACCGCTATGTGCAGGTGCTCCCCCAACAGGTTGTTGGCTTGTTTGGTCCCACTGTGTGTCTCAAGAAGGCTACAAGTCAAAAAGAAATCACAAACTTTTATTTGGTCCAAAGACCAAATATCAAAAAGTATTTCTATACCTTTACAGGTTTTTCCCTAGGTTTCCCTAGGGAGGACTTAGGTGCTGTGATGGCTTTTTTTTTGTTGCTGTTATTTGACAAAAAACTGCATATTTGCATAATTTTGGATCTATAATAGTACAATATTTTGAAAATAGCTCAAAGAAACAAAAGTAAACGTGCAACTCAAATATGGGAGTAATGTATGAGCCCAGTTTTTAAAAAGCGTTCAGTATTTCCAGAAAAAGGCAGTGTCTATCTCAGTGGAGTTTTTGCGTTTCTTCAGCTCGGTGTTGAGCCTAAGTCTTATAATGGTAGGGAACTCCCTGCCTTTAGCTCTATCACCATGCCATTATCTCTGTGGAGGGATTTACTGCAGTGGTTTGGAAGGCCAAATGGACAAACACCAAAATGGAAAATGAGTTGGCCGTCCATTCCAGTTGCCTCAGTTTGTTAAAGAATGTGTGCCTGTTGGGTGGCAACAGTTGTTTAGTGTTAAATTCAGAACCCAGGTCACAACGAGACTCTCTGTGTGAGTGTGAAGGGACAGGACAGATGGCCTGAGTGTCGCTGTATATTTTCCAGGACCATTACAACCACAACAACAGGAAAACACAGTGAACATGTGTGAACTGTGCTGTTCATCCAGTACGTTCCACTGATCAATTATCCTATAGAAAATGTGCGTAAAGCCATTGGTTGCCTGGATGGATATTGATTGATCAGGAGGGGATATGTCAGGCACTGACATCAATAGGTGTGCATACGTCACTGCACTTGTACAGAAGCAGGTTAGCACAATGTACTGCATCAGTGTACTGCACAAGATGCTTTCTCTGTCCCACGTAATCTGCAGTATCTGTTGACATAAACATGCAACAGGATATAGATTTCCTCTTATTTTGTCCGGTTAATGATCCCTAACCTTTTGTATTTCTCTTTCACATGACTGAGCTCGTCCCTGGTCCTCTGTAACTCCACCTCCAGGCTCTCGATGCAAACCACCGTCTGCAGCAGGTTCTGGTGAAGATCTGCATTCTCCTCCTGCAGTGCCCTAAACATATGAGATGGTGGGAGATGGAATTTTGTCACAAAATGCTGCCTTAACATATAATCCATTAACGTATGAATACACTGAAATCAGATCTCGACATATTCAATTCAATTTTATTTTTATTTCAATTTTCAATTCAAATACATATGCCAGTGATGCTTTCAAGAGTGAGTGAAAATTAGGACTTTCTCTCAGGTACGTCCATTCTGACAGTATGGCCATTTTGATCGATGAAGAAGAATTTGAAACCTTTGAGCAGAGGCTAAATCATCTGTGCATGTGTAATAGGTGGACCACCACAAAACTGACTGGAAAAAGATTGTTACTTTAAAGTCAGAGACATAATTCAATTACTCTCCACAATCCCTGTGGTGTAGGGAAGAAATGGTTGCATAAATGAGTTCCATAACTACACCTCTTTCCATTAAAACAGGACTGGAGGGAGAGAGGATGCTCATTAGTGCAATCAATAGCCACTGACCCATTAAAAGATTGACAGGGACAGAAACAGAGAGAAGGATGAGAGAGACAGAAATGTTAATGCGAAATATGAGGGCAAAAACTATAATATATACTTACTGAAGATGATCATTATCACACAGCGTGCCCTAGAAAAATGACAAAGGAGAAATAAGAAGAGGGTGAACAAGTTCACACAGATTTAGATGAATGAATTTATGATACAGAGCTGACATAAGTGACTTTTCATATAGAGCAAACACTGAATGTAGTCATTATCTGCAGCACTATATCCCTGCAGACTGAATTTAAAATAAGAGTTTGAATTCCAATGACCTGGAGCAGAGCCAAAACAATTAAAAGCATATCTCTGACTACATACAACATTCACCGTGGATTAAGTTATGCTTAGGGAAATCAATTCTCTGCATCAGTCAGGGTTTTGGTCAACAGGACTGGACAGGAGAATTAACCTAACATACATGTTTTGATGGTGGCGGAAACTGGAGCTCACAAAAGAAACCCATGTTAACCAGGACAGAACTTGCAAACTCCACAGAAAGGCCCTGCCCTGGTGGGAGTTTGAATCCAGGATAATCTTGCTTTGAGTATGAGTAAAACTATTGCTGAGTAAAAATTGTTAAACTGATTCCATGGTTCCGTTGGGAGTTATGGATCTGGATCCAGGTCTGATCTGGATGGAAAAGTGTACAGAATGACAGGGATTTAGAGAACAGCATAAAGTAAGAATACAGCCATCCATCTTTGAATTTTCTCTCATGTCTTTAACCTACAGGGGTTGGGGTGTGGAACAGGACACATTCATTGACAGGCCGACACTGTCCAGTGTAACTACTGACCAGACCAGATTCCAGAAATGGACTCTGGATTCAAATCGATTAGTACTGTGACGCTAAACTGTAGACACAATTTTCCCCTTTGGATTTGTATGTTATGTCCGCGTTTGTGTCTGTGTGTGTGATTTCACTGAGAGATTAAGTGAGACAAAATAAATGGCAGCAAACCTTTCGCAATATCCATACGGAAAACAAGGCAATGTTATGTAATCTTGTGTTTCAAGTATAAACCTGAATAAACTTTTACATAAGAGCAATGTGATAATAGATCTTATTCAACCACTCGCCCTTATATTTTTCATAGAGCTGGATGTGCACTGTTACTCTCAGCCAACGCAATCAATTCTTAGAGCACGTACATACATAACAAAGTACCTTTACTCATGTTTTGTCCTTAGGTACAAATTTGAGGTACTTGTACTTTATGTGAGCATTTCCATCTTATACTTCTAATCCTCTATAACCGAGAGGCAAATATTGCACTTTTCACTCCTCTACATTTGTCTGACAGGTTTAGCTACAGTTTTCCATCCCCTTCATGTCCAGTGAAAACCACATATCTCCAAAATGTGTTGCTTTTTTATGTGTTGAGAACATTCTCCTCCTCCTCAAGCTAAATAAACTTTTTTAAAAAAACATCTTGGATTCCATGGAAAATGCAGCGTCGCGAAGCTGAAAACACGCCTGTTTTTCTGAGCTCGTGTAAAATTGACTTTTTAGGGATACATGGTTCTCACGGGATAGCAACGCTGCAAACGTATGATGATCTTATAGAATATGATGCATCACTGTACATTACACTACTCAACAGTATATAAAGTGTTTCAAGTGAGCTCAACATTAAACATCCACAGCAATAAAATGCAACAAACACGGTAACACAGCACTAATATGAATCCAAAAATATCATGTATAATAATAAAACACTGACAAGGGCCATTTTACTGCACACTGGCTACTTTTGCTTTTGGTACTTTAAGTGCATTTTGCTGAAAATGCTATTTAAATACTATTTTAAGAGGTGTATAACGAAAGAATTACTCCAATTCAAATGGCAAATCCAAGTTTCAGCTAACATCACAGGATCTGCTGCATTGCTGAAGTATGACTCAGCTTGCAATGCGTAGTGTTCGACACATCCCACACAGCCTGTGACTCAGCCAAACTGCCTCTACAAGAGAGGAGCCACACTCCGTTTGTTCACTCGACACTGAGAGCTTTTTTCTGCAGTGCAGTGTTATGCTTGTATGTGCTTTTCATGTGTTTTACATCACACAGACCGTGATTCATCTTATGTCCCAGATTTCTTTTTCAGGAGCATGACTAAGAGTGAACACAGCATATCCAGATTTAGAAACGATAATGGTGTTAAATAGAATTTGTACATAGAGGTGGTGTTTCAGCGTTTATCATAAATAGTTTGTTCATCTTTTTGCTTGGTTTGTCCATTTTCATGTACCTTGAACCAACAGATATTTCAAGACAGCATGTCTTTCTCACAAATGTTTCACCATAGCTTTGTTCATATATTTCATTTGTTACATCCAGTAGATACCTGACTGAGATATATGTACATATTTGCCCTTAACAATCCAACTATATCAACTATATCAATCCAACTATATAACACTGAGAACATTAAAAATGTCTTTAAAAAAGTTTATTTGTATGATATCGAACAGACCAGAAATCCTGTGAATGTAAACTCACCCTGTGTTGTTCAGAGTGCCCCACATGATGTGAAAGATATCGACCACTCTGCTCAGAGCTAGGACTGGTAGCACTGGATACTGTGTCTCTGGTCCTGGATGAATCCGATTTACTGGATGAAGACTCAAATCCCAGGCCTGCTCCTGCACCTTGGGCCGAGGATGGCGGCGAGTTGCCTGCCCCTCTGGGCCCAGAGGTCGGGTGCCCCTGCTGGGGGTAGTGCTGGGTGTGGGAGGCGGTGGGCTGCTGTTTGCGGTGGTTGCGTTGTTTGGGCGGAGTGGGTTCAGGGCTGGTGCTGGTTCCATCAGTAAGGTAAGGGCCACACCTTCCACATCTGTCCTCTGACATGGAGTCCCCAGTGGGTGATGGCCTCCTGTCTTTACGGCTGCTTCCATGATGTGTACTATGGATCGAGGTATGAGAGGAGTGATGAGGTGGAGGGCTACCTTGATGGTTCCTAACAGCGTATGAAATCAGTTTGTCAGGATTGGAGCAGTCCGAGTGTTTCCGAGAGCTGCTGCGAGTTGCTTTCTCGTGTTTGCCGTGATGTTTCAGATGCTGTGCCCTCTCCTCCCCTGAGTTCCCTCTGTGCTTCTTGGGTGGCAGCTGAGGCTTGACTGGTTCAGGTGTTTGGGCTGGGGCAGAGGTCATCCCTGTACCTTTATTATTATTATTCACACCCAAGATGTTGAGATGTGATGGACTCATAACCTGTTTCGTTATCTCATCCAGGAAGGCTGAAAACTTCAACTTTCCCTGAACAAAATTTTCTCTGGCTTGCACTATCTCAGCTTGAGTGATCTCTTTTCCCTTCTGTCCAGTGGGATTTTGTCCTGCAGCAACTCTAGGGGACAGCACCTCCATCGACTTAGCCTTACGGATGTCTAAGTGAGGCTCCTTGTTCTTCAGGATCCCTTTGCTGGGAAGCTGGCTGGAAGACACTGCTCTTTTGGGGCCTTTGGAGACTCCTAGCAGAATGTCCTCCTCACTAAAAGCCAGACTTCGGTTCAAACTAGTGGTTTTATTTAGTGGTCCATAGTTCACAACGGTTGCCCTAGATGTTTGTCCTCTAAGGCCAGTTTCGCTGCCCTGCAGAAGACCTTCATCACTTCGACTGTGACCCCGGTCAAGAGAAGATAAAACATGCCTTTCTTTCTTCAAGCTACCAATTAAATCACTACAAATACTGCCGCTGCTTCCATGTTTAATGGTGGCAAAGACAACGGGGTCGGTGTTGTCTTCGAGACGAAAACATCTGCGCACATCTGGGATATTGGAGCAAGACAGGGAATGCTGCGGTCGCTCAGCATGACGGAGAGAGAAGGGGTCATTTGCACTCGACTCTGTGTACCAGGTTGAAGAAGACGAGGAAGAGGAGGAAGAAGAGAGGGAAGAGGATGAAGCCTTAGAGAAAGTTACAGGTGCATGTGTGTTGTTATAAAGTATTTCATCCTCTTCACTATGGTGAAATTGGTGCTGATGGTGGGCATTGTGGTGAATTTTATCATGGTGATAGTGACCATGTTGATCATAATGTGGATGACCATGACTTTCATCTGTATTTCTGTCAGTGTCATCAAACCCTGTGTATCTACAACAAAGTGAAAAAGGGTGAAAAGACAAAGGACAAGACAACTTCAGTAATGTCGCTGCACCAATCAAATGTGCTCATAACTGTGTGAGATAATAGTTAGACACACTCAAGAATTATAATCACTGGCAACCATTTGATATGTGAAGCAAACTGCAGATGACTTTATTAGTATGCTATAGCAAATTAAAAAAAAAAAAGATAATCGTTACTTATGTAAAATGGTGATGAAACTTTTATTTCTTAATACCCCTTCCATCTGAAATGAATTCACGCGTTGCAGACTGGAATGATGGATCTTACCTGTGCGACTGATGGTCCTGGTGATGATGATGATGATGGTGGTGGTGCTTTCGTAGCTTGATCTTGTCAGGGTCAGAAGGGCTGTGAACAGGCTTAAAAAAATTCTCCATCACCTGTCTTTTACCTGGAAGTAGGCTGACGATGCCGTCTTGGTGCGGATGAAAATACAGGGGGAACCGATGGTTATCCGTTTTGGTACTTAGCTGTTTTCCTCCGCTTGGCAGCTCTAAAGTGTCTGATTATCTTCCTCTCTGTAAACTTAGAACTTATCAGTTTCTGCAGAGCTATTCACATTTGACAGCCATTTTGACCAAGAAATAACTATAAAGTAAATCTAAATTCAAAATAAATAATCTAGACAGGAAAAAGAAATTAGATCCTTAAAAAGTTTGCTCACAACAGCGCAGATGATACTGTAAATTTCTGGATTCAGCAAAGTGTTGGATGGTTTGTGCATCTACCTATATAAATAAGCCTGTCTCCCTCTGTGTCTGTCTGCAGAATAATGCAATCACAGCTTGTGAACAGGAATGTATTAGGTCCTGGATGGTCGCTTGTTTTCATATCACGCCTGATGTAACAGCTGGGTGCCCATTCGACCAGCAGAGAGATCGAGACTTTTGTCCTTAAACAGGAGACAATCGAACAAAAACCCCATGGAACAGGATCTATAACAAAGTTAATGTAACCTAGTAATGTAACTCACTGAAGTGGGGTTTGCCGATATGAGTGTGACTATACCGTGTTGAAACCTCATATCAACATCCTATAACATTGTGTGACATTAACCACAGCTATTGAACTTCCTGTAGTTGCCCCATTGATTGTCCTGCTTCCATCAGACTGAGGCCTACGTAATGAAGGTTTAACATACAGTGAGTTACAGGATATATGGTTTACTGTCATTAAATATTTCAGAAGCCCATTGATAGAGCTGGTATGTGGGCTATTCTGTTTTTCAAAGTCCCAATAGATACTCATCACAGAATCTAATGAGCCACTCAATGCAAATGGCGGGCTGCTCCTTTTACTTTGGTTGCAAATGTAGTAGGCCTAAATAGCACCCATCAACATATAGAGTGAACAGCCTATTTTGGTTTGATTATAATATGAAAGAAGATGTCTTTTCTTCTTTTCTAAAGTGTGAGTGGCTGTGACTATATCTTTTCTATGATACAGATCAATGCATTGAAGTTGGGCGGAGCTGAAACAGAAACCCAGGGGGCAACTTCCCACACCCAGCTGAGATCAATTTAGTGCTGTGATGTGAATGTGAATTGTTGCATAAGGGATGCTGCCCAAACATGTCCAGTGCACATAATCAATGCTAAAAACAAGCTCTGCAGATGAAAACATAAGGGAGACGTGACAGAGACCACGTCGTTTCACGTCTCCCTCTGCTGGTCAACAAAAGCAACTACCATTTTGGCTTTTACTCCTGGTAATTTTCCATGTGGTCACAGTTTTAACACCTCCTAGCTCTGGATTTTTCTGGATATTTCTCGTTTTTTCGTGTACTTTCTTGAATCAACGCCGTAACCGTATTAATCTTCTCACGTCCAACACATATGGCAGAACATTAGGCCGATATTAACTACAATGGGGGGGGGGGGGCAACACTGAGTCTAAGCTACAAGACAAATACTGGAAAAACTGCAAACATGGCCTTTAATGCGACTATTAAATACATTTCAAAACAGTGGACTATTGAAATCGTCCCATCAAAGTTTTAAAAAAACTAGATGAGTTGGCTGTTTTCTTTTGTTCGTCGATCACAAACAACATATCATTGCAGTAAATGGAAAGTAGATCCAGCAAGTCAAACGCTACACATTCTGGTTTGATCCGGTTTGTGAGACCTTGTTTCACACAATAAAGATCAATCCGCGCATGGCAGCGGTTTTTATGTGACGTAAGCTAAAATGACTGTGGGCTTTTTTTTTTTAAATGCTTTAGGTATTTTACTTTCCTAATTCGCGTTTTGTATAAATTCAATAGTAAATTCAACTCAACTTAACACACGACCACCCCTCATTCGTTGTCTTACATAAGAACGTCTTACGCGCGAGACACCTCTTGAGTACAATACTACATTAAACAGTGCCTTATTTTATAATGTATCGTCATGTGCGATCACTTTGTTAATCGTTATATTGAAATAGGTTTTTATATTCACAGTCAACAGATGTAAGGCGTTTTTATCGCCTGAATGTTGGTCTACTTTTCTTGTCGGAAGAATACCACGCCTCCGCCTTAACCGAGTCACCAGAACATAAATACCGACAGAGACGCCATTTCAGCTCACTCTGCATTGATGCGATTTCGGGGTTAGATGAGGCTGCGCAGGTTATATCACTCTTGTTTTTCTTCTTTTTTTTTTATTACTTTGACTTTCGATTGTTACGTATGGCGATTTGTAGATTTACTTTACCTACGTCGGTATCTGTCGAGTGACTATATTTTAAGTTTCGTACGAGCTTACAGAATTTAGACGTAGCCATGTGTCGAAGGCAAGTTTCTGAACTTACGTTATAAGAAGATTGATATCGTATTTACCGTATTTTATCTATTTTTTTGCGAGTTTTTTGTTGTCAAGCTCGTTGATTCCTTAACAAGTTGTCGAAAACAGTTGTTGTTTTGGCAATCTAGCTAATGGCACGTAGGCCAAGTGAGTTATATATGTACTAACCACCTGTCGTGGTAAAACCGTTTTTGTAACGGTCGTTGTTAGACTGGCAATGATTAAAATATTGCCTTTCTAATAGAAGTTCCAGAATTACGTTATGACGTTTTTAAATAAGATTAATGTTTGAAGCTTCAAGCACGTAACGGAAGTTGGCTCAAGATGGGAGCTGTGACGTAGTAGCCTGCAAATGTCGGCTATTGGTCGATTTGAACGACGCCCTTGCGTGGCCGATCTTCTTCCTCCGTCGCGACGTTGGTTTGGAGAAAGAAGAAAAAAAAAAAAAAAAAGCGAAGGAGGCGTGAACAACCACAGCACTAAACGAGAGGCCGCAAGTATTTTTATTTACAAAAATAATATTACAAAGAAAACTATTAAACTGCAACTTGCGTTGTCCTAATCAACCAGATGTTTATTCCGCGTAACAAAGACCGTAATGTTAAAGGGCGTTGTCCAACTTAATGCTGAGACCATAGTTGCTTATCTTGATTTATTGATATCTCTTAAAAGCTCCCAATGAGGTCTATTAATTTATCTAAGAAGATCAGAATGAGTTCCAATTGTGAGCAGAACTAAATAGCATCGTATGCAATCTTAAGAAGATTCCTCAGGACAGGAAGGCTATAAGTAGTGAAAGAAATGGCGTGACTCAGCAAGCGGATTCATTTACTTTAAATAGAGATTGCATCAAATCCTACGTATCCGTTGAGGTTTTTGCTTACTGGTGCAGAGCGTCGTGAGGATAAAAGCTAAACGCCTGCCTGATATCTTGGCCTATTTATCTCTTAAAAGGGCAAAATGTGTTCAATTTGTGAATTGCTCTAAAGGCGGCATAGTAGTTCCTAAGAAGCAACACAGAACTCAGACTGAGGTGGTTTCTTAGGATAGCAGAAAAGCTGTAAATAGTCAGAAGAATAGCAAACTGATTAATTCACATTACATAGAAATTGAATCAAATATAAATATCAGCTTGAGGTTATTAGCGCAAAGCCGGGTGAACACGTTAACTATTTATTTAACCAAAAAAAAAAATATAAATAAATAACTTGGGATTTCCTTCCATGAAGGACATTAGACTGAGTTTGCAAACCAAAGACAAATAGACAATCAGTGTTTTGTAGATTTACAAAATAGCCGATGAATGTTTTGTAGATTTACAAAAAGAGTGCCCGTTTTTTGTTTTTGGGCAAGCATCTTGAAATTCAAGGCACTTTAATTTCTCGAGTTTAACTTGAGAATAGGTTTTATTTTTTTATTTGTCGTCATTGCACATCCATCTTAGGGATGTCAAATTTGAAGATGCAATACCGCCTAGGAAAACTGCAGCTTTAAAAAAGGAAGGTGGGGCGGGGGGATCTTAGGAGTTTTTCTTCATGGACTTGATTTCAGTTCTCAGTTTTTGTTTTTTAAACTATTATAGTGAAGACAGAAGATTATTTTTTTTCGGGGGGGGGGAAATGGACTGAGTTATGGGGCGAAATGGACTTAGTTATTGTGAGGAGGAATGGACTTAGATATTAGAAGATCGCGGGACCAGGACGGAGCCAGGCCATGGGAGCCGGGGAGGACCAGAAAGGAGCCAGGCAGGACAGGACCAGAGGGCATGGGAGGACCACGGGGAATGGGAGGACCACAGTGGAGCCAGGCAGGACAGGACCAGAGGGCATACAGGGAGGAGCAGAGGGGTCCCAACAGAGCAGAAAACAGCAGCAGGAGCGGCAGCCACAGGAGCAGTCCGCGGGTGTACACCAGAGGGAGCCAGAGGCGCAGGGCAGTGTAGCAGCACAGAGTTCATCGCTGAAGCAGGTGCAGCGTTCCCAGAGCCAGCCAGCCAGTGATGAGGGTGGGAGAGGGCGCACAAGTATCTTCTAGCTTCACAAGTTTAAACAAGGCTCTGGTTTGTATGCTTGGTAGAGGTATCTCTGTATACTTTCAGGTATTAGTGTTTTTTAACTACTTCATAGAACTGTTGTAGAACACAATTTCTCGCACAGCTCTCTCTTCCCTTTTCCAGGCAAGCCGTGTAAATCGTTTTGTACCGCACCCTCCTGTAATGCGCTGACATGAATGTGGGTGGTGTCTGCTGTGATGAATGCCTTGGTAGTGTGATGGCAAGAGGAACATCTGTATTGGACGTCTACCCCCTGCGATCAGAAGTAGTTCCCCCAGCCGAAGGGAGAGGCAGTCCGTTGTTGTTCACTAGATCTTCCCCAGAGAAGTTTTCAGCATTGGAGTGTGAGTGGATGGTCTCCTGTGCAGCCAATAGATGCGTGTATGCAGCAACCCTTCAGTGCTTCAACAGCGCCTCATTGGTACAGATGAGCTACATCTACCTCTTAATGCAAAGCAGTGAGTTAATGCATGAAATGTACACGTGGGTGTAACTATCCAGTACATTCAATCATAGCCTGTGTGTATATATATTTTGCATTATATTGAAATAGTAGTTGATCCTAGTAAAGGTTTTTAGTCCAAGGGGAGGGGGTGGGGATTCTTAAAACGTTTTTCGAGTTCTTCTTTTCACAGGCCTGACCCCCTAAAGCCGACCACCGAAAGAACCCCACTGTCATAGCCGCTTGGTACACGTTGAGCTCCTCTTATTTACTGTAGTGCAATGGATTGGGATCATGTGCATCCACTGCGAGTTTGAAATGTAGGAAGGTATTTAAATTTGTTCAACAAGTCCATTAGATTGAATATTCATTCTTCTGTTTAAACCGTGTTGTATATGGGGTTTCTTGCACATATTTTGGGTAATGGGAGGGTGGGTTGTGGGCGTTAATCAGTCTCTCCCTAGACTTTACAGCTCCATGTTACCCAACGCAAAATGGCTTGGTTAGGAAACGCCCAGGTGCACCCAACAATCATCAAGAGGACTCTTTGCCTCGCAAGGATAGCAACCTCAAAATCAAAGTAGTCATCCTGATGTAGCAAGAAGCTCTGTTTTCCCAGCGTGTGCGGTAACAAGTCTTTTTACTAGAAGTCATTGTAATTCTGTACAGGCTACATGTTGCTTTGTGGGGTCTGGGAGGGGGATGTGTATTTGTGACTTTTACAGATTAAGTTATATGACCCGCTCTTCAAACGCATATCTGCATTCAAGTCCACATCTACAGTCCATAAGGAAGGAATCCTTCGCGTTCAGGCCTGTGGTATTTAAATGCTTCTTCTGGAAAATAGTCTGTCTTTAATGAACTTAAACTCAGTTATCCAGTTGGCCTCACTAAGGCAGTTGTAATTTACTGTAATGCCAGTAATTGTCTTGTAGTTCTTTACTGCTTCATTGTGTTTGGGGAGGGGTATTGTGGGAGAGAGGCTTTTTTCCTTTGCATTTTTCAGTGTGCTGTGTCCTGTGCGCTTTCCAATACCCCGAGACCATCAGGAACTCTTCTAACTCATTGTATGTACAAGTTTCCTTGCGCATCGACCATCACGTAAGGTCACTTAATGTGTTCACATTTCTCTTAACATTCATTGTCTGGCAAAAAGCCTCCATTGCAATTCCTTTGCAATTAGTTACTATGCTTTGTATTGACAATACAATGAGTGAACTATCTGTAAAGGATTTTCTTTATTGCATAATAAATGCATAGCTTGTTGTGATTGAATACAGTTTTGGTATGCATTTGTTCTTTTTGGGGGCTTGTGTGGGGGAGCTTTTCTTGTGCTTTTTCAGGTATGACTAAAGCTTGGAGCTTTGTAGAGCACGGATGTGACCTGGGCTCGAATGACAGCCTTTTCAAAGTGGAAGTGAAGGCAGATAAGTTGAATCCATCAAATATTGATGTTGGAAATCAGACAATTCTCAACCCTAGAGGGGTCACTTATCTTGAATGGGCTAAAGCGCCCTGATTGATCTTGAAAGCAACTTGGTAAACTTGACACTAGAAGTAGTCCTGCTGTGCTTACTCACAAGCGTCTTGTTATAACTGGAAGATTTGATGGACCTTCACTGATTCTGATATCTGCAGTAAAGCATTTGGGTAAGGATAACAATAGTCAGTTCTATGATATTGTGAGGGTGGGGATAGGGGTGTTTCTTGTCTGCCTCTTTGATCTTACAGAACAGACCAAAGGAAGAAAGCAATCTACTACCTAGGACAACAGGAATCCTCCTACCTTTTGAAATCAACCAACATGCTGTTGGGAGTCAAACAAATGGAGTCAGGTTGTCTTTGTGTATACGCTGATTGGAACATTTATCCCTCAGTTACTAGCCGTTAACGCAACTGTGTAAGCGGCAGGCCATTATGTTTTTATAATATCTTGCAATCGCGCAACTGTGCGACATATTATAAATTTTAGTGACTGAGGAAAGCTGCGCATTGCACAGCTTAAATTTGGTCTGAACTGCAACGCAAATGTGTTGCTTTAGTTTACGTTGTGCATTGGTTTTGGTGGGCGTATCCCTGCACTTCTCTTTACAGAAATCAGTGTGCAAGACTGGTTCAAGCCTGAATGAAGTCCTCTAACCTGGAGCACGTAGTAAGATGTTGGCAAATTTGTCATATTAAACTTCTGCAATGTTGTAGTTGACAAAATGACATCTTGGAACTGGCTTTATGTTAACCTCAAATCATTTATAACAACAATGCTTTACTATATTCCTCTTTGGCCATGGGGCCCTATTGCTTTGCATCTTAACTATAAGATGAGTAGAACCCAAATCTTCAAGTATTGTGTGGTGGGTGTGTTGTGTAGATCACTCTTTGTTTCAGATCATTCGCGTCTGTCCACTCCGATCTCGCCTGCCTCTGAATGCAAAGCCATCTGTGGAAGCTGTCAGCGAATTTGAGTGTGGCCCCTGAATGAAGTTCCAACCCTCTGTGCGCTTGAGCTTAAATCTGAACCCCTGACGTCCTTCGCAGAAGCCCCGCTCTGTGTGTTTGTGTGTGCCTTTTTCTTTCCCTTTGGTTTCTCAGGTCAAATTGCCTAAAATTTGTTTATTTGGCGTCTGGGATGACCTAACCTGTGATGGAACACTGAGAATCCAGTCACATTAAGATCAAGAGCTGCAAGCTTGTCTCGCTAATACTGCATCACTTCAGTCTCATGGGTGCTAAGTTAAGTAATTTCGGTTCACTTGATTTTCCTTTAACATACCATGGCTTAAATGTGTAACTCAACATTTTTGCATGCACATCAGCTCTGCATAACATTTATACGTAAAACACACAATGTTCATGAAGTCGTTGTCAAACATTGCAGTAGATTTGGTCAGGGTTTTTTTGGGGGGGCGGGGCAAAACTCTTCTCTCTTCTTTCAGATTTCTTGTTCAGCTTAACTTGCTACTGAGCCAGGCGACTTTAAACCTCTGCAGGGAGTCACAGGATGACTTGGTAGAACCAGCTTCTAGGGTAAAACTTCAAATCCTCTGAAGAATTTAGCTAGTAAATGCTGCTATGCTAGTTGTGGTAAACGGTAACACTCTTATTTCTTTGGCATTGGTGTGTCTGGTTAATGCGGGAGGGGTGGGGGGGGGGAGGCTTACATTGTTTTGTCTTCTTTCCATTACAGCCATAAACTTGGCAAGGCAGCCTTGACCGTTCGTTTGACCTGTGAGTCCGGCCGAGTTACGTTCTTGAGGAAAAAGGCGTTTAATCACCAGGGACGCTGGTATCGTGGTCTTAATATGGATATCACGGAAGCAGTTGTACACCAATGCAGTGCCGTGGGGAATGCTGGGGATTGGGAAACCAGTTGTCTCTTTCTTCTAGTTTCAGCCTCGTGACCAAGTGAAATCCCCATGTGGTGACAGGATAATATAGCGGCCAGGTGTTCAGGGGTTTTCTTTTCCTGGAGGAACAAACCAACTCTGGTTTTGTTCCTCCAGGTTTTGCTTTTGCCCTTTTTTCATACAGCAACAACAAAAAGCAAAAGACTCCGGTGGTGGCACTCCTGACTTTGTCGGGACGGGGTTCAATTCCCTGCGGTGTCTTGCTTTTTTTAGAATGCTGTGTGGGGATCAGATCCTTTTCTTGATAAATTAAACAGTCTTTGCAGCCAGATTTTATAAAAGTGACTTTGAATCCATTAGCTACAGGATCTCTGTGTAAAAGACCTGGGCATTTTTGCATTAAGATGAAATGGTTGCGCAGAAACTTGTAACATAAGGAAGATTGTTTGGTGTTTGAGGAAGTGTTGAAGACTGTCTGGCATTTCTAACATTTGTAAATCACTAATAAAATTTGTAAACTTCACCCTATGTATCTGGTTTTTTTTTTGGTTTTTTTTTCCCACTGAAAACATTTCACATGAATCTTGTTTGTTTTAGTAAGATACTGGGCTACCAGGAAAAACTTACATCACAGAATAATGAAATGTAGGTACAGTGGCAGCATGTCTATATAGAACAATACAAACATTTGAGAATGGAAAACGTGACTTGCATTCAACTGTTAAAATGACAGTGACTTAAAATGCTGAACATTACCAGAATCTTAAGCGATGCTCACAATCCTGAGGTGTGTAACATAAACTCTACTTTTAATTCCTTTCATTCTGGACAGTAGAGATTAGTCCTATACATGTACTAAACCTGTGAAGTGACCGATGACTTCACTGTCAGACAGGATGCAAAACACAATCACAATATGGCCAATTCCACTTATAGGCAGCCATCTCCAGTCTTCCACAAGTGTTTACTGCTGTATGAACCAGGAGAATTGTGCCAGTTTTGAGATCCTTTGTCAACACAATAGGTAAAACCAAAATCTCCAGTAAGTCCTGCACAGATGCACTGAAAGTCAGGCTGATGATCCTCAAAAGTTATGCTTCTGTGCAGGTATATGAATGTACGTTCCCAGAATCTTATCAATACAAATACTTGCAAGTCATGTAAGAGTTAATAATTAACAAGAAATAAAAATCCTCCTGGATCACTTCAGTGGAAAAATAACTAGTTATAGACAAGGCACTGGATAAAATTCAATAAGTTAGGTTAATACTGGGTTCGTACAGTCATGAAAAACCTGGAAACGATCTCATTTTCCAGACCTGGAAAAGTTATTAAAAAGTAGAATCATGAAAAGATTTGCAGAATTCATGAAATTTAATCGTTAGGGAGGCAAACTCCTCAACTTTTGATGAAATCTGCCATCTATATATATATAGTTCATGGGTTTTTCTCTATCCTGATGCAGAAGTCTAACTGTAAATCCATATTTTAAAGCTAGTATTTATGAGTGAGTATCTTAACCCCCAGGGGGGTTCACATCTTTGCTACCCCTGATGAGTTTACATCCCTGGATTGTATCTGTACTAAGATTCACAACACTAAAAGCAAGCCTGACACTTTAAAAATGGAGTAGACCTCAGGGTTTTCCTTAGGTTTGAGGGATGGCTTTTTGTTGTTGTAAATTGACTAAAAGTATTGGAAGTGTGAGTATTGGACGTGAATGTGAAAATAACTGACAATTAGAGAATGAAAAAGTTTTCATACAATAACTGAAGTACACTTCTGTCCATGTACTTAAAGTCTGTGAAGGGTCATGGAAATTATATTATCGGTCCTTGAAAAGGTTTTGACGTTTTGTCTGTAAAAATGTGTAGGAAGACTGTGGTAATTCTGCATTTTTATAATTTCTGTTATTGTTATTATTAGTATCCGGGTTAAAACAGGCCTTTTATCTATTATGAGAATAAGGTTATATTTGGGTCAAAAGATGACTATACACCTTTTGGTTTTGCTAAATGTTTAATATATCTCTTTGAGCTACTGTACATACACATACCTTAAATGTGCAGGATTTAGATTTTGTTGAAAGAAGTTGATTTATTCATATCAGAGTTGGCATGCCTTACTTTACAGATAGCAGTTCAAGTCGGTATTGTGCTTTAGTGGTGAATTCTTCAAATACAATTATTTGACCACTGTGACAAAGTAGTAAATAATTTAATTTGCCATAAATGTGATTTGGCATCAGGTTTTTTTTGTGTGCAAATGTGAGGCAAAAAATCTGGCAAAAGTCACATGAATTATTTTGCTTTAAAAAGTTGATAAATAAATAATCTGTATTTAAATGAATGACAACAAAAACAATTTTCTCAGGAAACAGAAATTAAGAAGATCTGGTGAAAAATAATCTTTAAACAGTTAATATTCCAAAAACAGAATATCAAAAGGTCATGTTGAAGGGCTTTTATATTGCAGTTCTACAGTAAACCACAGGTGGTCTAATACTTATTTCCAAAGCAGTATATATTTAATTAATGAACCTATTGCAAACCATCTGTATGATACGGAGTTTCCCACTTTGCCTGGTGGGTTATGATTTCTTAATCTGTCCATATCCAGATGCCATTCTTTGATACTGAGTGGAGTATTCATTGGGTTCTTAATTACTGGTCCTTGGTATAAAATACTATTTCTTTAAAAAAAAAAGTAATTTCCAAGGTTTTAACTGAGAACAACCTATTGCGGAACCAATCGTTTCAAGCAAAGTTTCTGCGGAGTCGTTTTGCATTCGTGCCATTTGCTAGCTAGCTATCTAGCAACCTGTGTAGTCTTCTTGTAACTGTGTGTGTGTTTGATGTGGTGTGGAGGAAAGAGGAGATGTGGTCCTTTTTTGCCAGGGATCCTGTCAAAGACTTTGCTTATGAAATTCTCCCAGACACACAAGAAAAGTCTGGAATATGGACGCTTCATCGGGGGAAGCGAAAGGTAAAAACGGCTGCCCAGCCTGTGCTAACGGTTAGCGTTAGCTTGCTTCGTTACGGAGGCCTGTAGCTAGATAGCCGGCTAACGTAGCGTTACTTTAAGCTTCGATAGACGATGCTGTATTTAACTATATCGGCTATGTCACTTATTTTTTTAAACGTGCCACTGATGTAATGTCAGTGCAAGTCTAAATCTACTGGTTGTTTTTAATGTAAAGCCTTGTTAATCGTCGCTAACGGGGTAAGCTCGGGCTTTGTTTACTCCGGGAGACAGACACGTATTTCTCGCCACGTCACCTCGTTTTATCAGACTTATGAACTGTAATTTAAATAGTTTCCAGATTAATGCCACATCTCACTAAAAGGTTTCGTCCCTTCCCACTGACAATGTATCTTAAATCCAACTGTCGTGTTTATTATCTTTCAACCTCACTGTAGGGCCAGAAAATGACATCCAACGACCCGTTTCCTATTTACATCCTCATGAATGAAGATACTTTTATTTATATATATATATATATATATTATATATATAATCTGCTGGTGCGATTTTATCTTTAGGCTGTGTTTAATCTCGCCAAACTACAAGATACAAAGGTTTTATATCGCACCGTTTAGTTCTTTGATAGCTTAATTTAACTCCACCCTGCTTCCTCAGACCAGTGGAGAGCCAGTGTCTGTGTTTGTGTACGAGGTGGCTCAGGGAACAGAGCAGCAGACACAGCTAGCCAAGGCAGCCTTCAAGCGCATGAAGACCCTGCGCCACCCTAACATCCTGGCTTATGTTGATGGATTGGAGGTATGTGTGTTTGTGTATTAGTTGTGTTCTAATCACTGTCATTTTTGTGGCTTTTTTTGCTGCCTACCTGTCTCCCTCCACACACCATTGAATCTGATAATGTTGAGGCATCAGCTTGGCAACTTGTCAGTACTAGTAGTGCGATAGTTATTAATATATAAATGGTGTCTCATCCCATCACCTGCTCTTCTCTGCACTTATGCATTCAGATAGAGGTGAGTGTTAATCCACCACTGTGGGCCTTTACTATGTGTAATAGTGAGTAATTCAGGCTGCTAGATAATGTAAGTAGATTCTTAGGCTCCTTCATTAATATCCTGTGCTCATCATTAACATAAAATACCCCAATAGTCTAGTTATTCTGTATTGTTGTTGTATTGCTGTGTCTTTACATCTCTAACCTATCAAGGAACATGAAACAATTTGTTACAAGCAAAGCCTCTCTTCTGTGTCTGTTATCTTAAGGTGTGTTTCCATCCAGCTGTTTTTATTCGCATTTTAGGGTTAGGGAACACCGAAAATATGAAAAAACCTTGAAATATTACAAAAAAATGTTTATGCTTAGAGGACATGATAAAGTTGGTGTATTGATAAAAGGTAAATGTGAATAAGTGGAATAGAATGTGTCTGCATGTCCGGAGAAGGAGAGTAGAATCTTCACCGGAATATTACAAGAAACAAACATATATGCCATGTTATATGGAAATGGCAACGAACTGCCACAGTGTATGAAAAGCTGTAGGAACAAATGTTAGCCAAAGGCTTTGACAAAATGTGGAAAATTCTGAGAAGCAAAGGGAAGAGCTTGACACAACATTATATGATCTAGACCAGTGATTCGGTTTGGGGGGCAAAAGCTAAAAGCAGCTTCAGGTTTTTGACAAATATAGGTTACCTCTTATGTCTATCAGCTCCTCAATCAGTAGCTCAAGTTGGATGTTATTCTATGAAATGCTATCTAACTGATAAAGTTTCAAACCATGATGATGATACATTTGGATGGAAACCCTTAGTTGCATTCTCCTCGTGTTGGCATTAATTAACAAACTCCTTAACTTGTGATGATGGTAATGAATCACATTTTTATCAAAGTGCCCTGTAATCAATAACAGATTACTCTTTAACTGTATATCAATTAACTTTGTTTATTGAGTTCACATAAATGCGTAAGATGTAATTTTAATAGCTGCTGTAAGATATATGTATCAGAAGAGTTTGTAATGATAATCATTTCCAATTTGCTCTTTTGTCAAGTATTTTTTACCATCCCTCAATAGTCCTCATTGTGTGGGGTTATTTCACAGACAGAGAAAAGCCTGTACCTGGTTACTGAGCAGGTGATGCCCCTCGCAGTCCACCTAAAGGCCCAGGCAGAAAAGGCCGGTTCTGGGGAACTGGAGGTGTCTTGGGGGCTGCACCAGATAGTGGTAAGGAGAGAAAAGCGCACTAACTGATAATTGTTTTAAGATGAGTCATTGTTCCTCTAATTGTCACCTCTCTGCCTAACAAACCATTCACCCCATTTCCTCTGTGTGCCTTCTCCCACAGAAAGCTCTCAGTTTCCTGGTCAATGATTGCCACCTGCTCCATAACAACTTGGGTGTATGGGCTGTTTTTGTGGATCGAGCTGGAGAGTGGAAGCTAGGAGCCCTCGACCATGTGGCCCCTGAACAGGGTGACCCAAGTGGGATCGCACTCCCCACACCTAAGGCCGTTTACCCAGATATGGAGAAATATGACCCACCAGAGATGGCAAATAGCAGTGGAGAGAAATGGTGAGAGAGCACTGCAGGTCAGAATAATATGATACATTGGAAAAGGACAACTGCAAGAAGGATACTTTGAGAGGAAAGGAAACAAGGTGGAGGTTTAGAACAGGAACTGTGAGGAAATTGTATTGAACCAGTTTTCTTGTAGAAAATACCATATTGAACTGTGTTTGTTGTAGGGCAGGGGAGGTGTGGCGGCTCGGCTGCTTAATCTGGGAGGTGTTCAATGGGCCACTACCTCGCACTTCCTCCCTTCGCTCACTAGGAAAGGTATGTTGCTGAGACAATCCCAATTAATCTTATGGTATCTTTCCTCTGTCTTATGCCAAACATTTGGACATTGACGCCCTTTAGTGTTGTTCACAGACTGTTGTGATGTTGGGAATCCATGCAGTAAAGAAAAAATAGAAGGGAAGAAATAATTGTATTTTGTCATTCTTTATTTTGCAAGAAAGAACGCGTCTCGTCAGTGAAGGTCCTTGTTTAAAATGCAGTTGTCTTGAATTTGATTTCCACAGGTCTTAATTGGATTTTTAAATTACTCTAATCTAATATGGTTAACTGCAAATTCAGTGAGATCTGGCTTGAGAATAGCATATTTAGTGCATGGTTGAAGATTGTTGAAAATAAGAAAATTAAAGACCACCTTTTTGTACCTTGTACAAAAAAAACTGTCAAATAGGAACTTTGGATATAAATGTATCAGTCACATGGCACATCCGAAAACCATAATGACTTTGCCTCTCCCAATATTGTTCCATTTTCACACCAGGAGTATCACCAAAGACAAGAGATAAACTCCGGGTTTCCTTTACATCCTTCCAACGTTTTTTGCCAGTATGGATGCAACATACATCTTAAATTGAATACGTTTGTAAAATGTCTTGTAAAGAACACAGAAACACTGTGATTTATCTTGCCAAGAGCAGAGAAAGAACATAAAAACTAGTCGTGCTTTTTTGAGAAGTGATGATCACAGCATGATGTGCGGTTTTCTCTATGCCCACAGGTACCAAAGTCCCTGGTCCCCCATTACTGTGAGCTGGTGGGGGCCAACCCGCGGGCTCGCCCCAACCCAGCCCGCTTCCTGCAGAACTGCAGAGCCCCAGGGGGATTCCTCAGCAACAGCTTTGTGGAAAGCAACCTTTTTCTGGAGGAGATCCAGGTTGATAAACATGCTTTAACACATTCCTAATCATGTACAACAGTGGTTTTTGTAGAGATACCGAACCACATCAACAAAGTCACGAGTTTAAAAAATCAAGATATAAACAGATCGTTAGATTTAGCGAAAAAAAAAATAGCAGTTATCATTAGAAACTGTGTGTCACTTTTCTCAGTACACTTTAATGTGATAGTGTAGTCTAGTTTTTAAATGGTGTGGCATGATCCATTTCTTTCTAAAATGACTGTGTCCAGATTAAAGAGCCAGCTGAGAAGCAGCAGTTCTTCCAGGATCTCAGTGACAACCTGGACTCCTTCCCCGAGGACTTCTGCAAACACAAGGTCCTGCCTCAGCTGCTCACCGCCTTCGAGTTTGGAAATGCAGGAGCTGTAGTCCTCACACCACTCTTCAAAGTGAGTCCTCATCTCTGAGGCCAAAATCTTCATATCTAAATATCATCCGACATACCACAGCAGGTGCAAGCCTGTCAGAGCCTTTATATAATTAAATACAGACAATTTGTTCAGTCTTGCTTATGATGCACACTTAATTAAGGTCAAAAATCTTTTTAAAGCCTTGCTGATATCATCTGTCTGTCTTCTTTACAGGTGGGGAAGTTCTTGTCAGCAGAGGAGTACCAACAGAAGATCATCCCTGTCATTGTGAAGATGTTTTCCTCCACAGACCGAGCAATGAGGATACGACTTTTGCAGCAAGTATGCACTCAGAACAGGCCTATTTCACCTAGCCATTGAGAACCTCCCACTGTGAGCTTGGACATTTTGGCTGTTTGAATTTCCTTTTATTTTCCCATATACCTTCCAGAAAAACAAACTTTGCAACTGTTCTTGAGGTAGAGAAAATCATTAAAATGTAGGTCTACCACTTTTTTCTTTTTCCTTTCACAGATGGAACAGTTCATTCAGTATCTAAACGAGGCAGCAGTCAATTCCCAGATTTTCCCTCACGTTGTTCATGGATTCACAGACACCAACCCTGCCATCAGAGAACAGACTGTTAAGGTAGTTTGCACACAAAAACACGGATTAACAAGGATTAAATATATACAACTGCAGCCTATGCACCAATTTGTTTTGTCTCTTGTCTCCTCCTCTAGTCTATGTTGCTGCTGGCTCCCAAGCTGAACGAGACAAATCTGAACCAGGAGCTGATGCGTCACTTTGCCCGGCTGCAGGCACGAGACGAACAAGGCCCAATCCGCTGCAACACTACTGTCTGTCTGGGCAAGATCGCTTCCTACCTCAACGCTGGGGTAAAACACACAAAAACTGTGCAACGCTCAATTCCTTCAAATGAAATTAATACTTAAGCCAAAATTCAGATTGCACTCAAAAGCGTGAATTTGGTCTTTCCTCTCTCCTCAGACTCGACAGCGTGTTCTGATTTCCGCCTTCTCACGAGCCACGAAGGACCCTTTTCCAGCGTCACGTTCTGCTGGCGTGCTGGGCTTCGCCGCCACCCACAACTATTACAGTGTAACAGAAATTGCTGCACGCATCCTGCCCACCCTCTGCGCCATTACTGTCGACCCCGATAAGAGCGTCCGGGACCAGGTACTGGTGACTAGTGGAGCTATATAATATGTAAAACCTTTTCTGCTTTTACTAAAAACAAATTAAATAAAATTTGATTGCTGCTGTACTTCTGTAATTGTGGCTCTGAGGCGCAGTTTTGTTGAAAAATGGGAGCTATTTTTGTGGCAAAGACAGTCACTTATCAACATGTCAGAATAATTAGTCAAAGTATACACTCCTAACTCCTGACTGCAGCTCAAAAAAGTTACTCACAATGAGGTCCTACACACAAGATTGACTATGTAGTTCAATTCAAGGTGACCTGATATGAAATCCTTGATAATGCATGAAGTCAGAAGTGTATATTGCAACAATCAATGTTTTAGCCGTAATTTTAGCCGTATTTCCCCAGATTAAGATTTTTTTGTATACACATTTAACTTATTTAACTCTCTGACATTCTGAGTTGTCACTGGAGTTTGCTGTTGTGTTTCTGATCAGTATGAGCTCTCCATGTCTCCCTTCGACAGGCGTTCAAAGCCATAAAAAGTTTCCTTTTGAAACTGGAGACGGTGTCAGAAGACCCGAACAAGCTGGCTGAGATAGGTATGTAACACACTGAGCTGCAACATCTCCCCTTTATAAACCATGCTCCAATCCATGCCTCTGTTGTAAATAATCAGTTCATTTTCAGGGCTAATTAAAGCAGCATTAGTATCCATTAATAATGTTGAGCCAAAGTCTCACTTGACTTTATCCTCTTCTGTCTGTCTTGCAGAAAAGGATGTAGCATCATGTGCTCAGCCTGCAGGTGCCTCCTCCAGCTGGGCCGGCTGGGCTGTGACCGGCATGTCCTCACTAACGTCTAAACTGATCCGCAATGCCCCAGGGACAGAGGGGGGAGCTGCAGCTGAGAACACTGGACCTGCAAATGCCACAAGCCCAACAAATGCTCCAGATGGAACACCTGCACCCGGTATGGAACAGGAATGTAGGAGGATTTAATTTGTCATCTACTGACATACACGTAACCTGATGGTCTCAGGTGGCTTGTAGTGTTGAAGAGTTAAAAATATCCTGTGGATATAAATTATAAATCAAAGGTATCAGTGGAGTAGGATATTGGAGTGGAGTTTAATACTGTAGCCTTATAATATAACCAACCAACAAGGGTGGTTTTTAAAAACCTGTTTTAATCAGGGTTTAACTTTAAATTATGTTGCACCAAACTTTAAAATCATCTTAAAATTAAGAATGGTTTAAATTTAAACCTTTTCTTTGTACCTGTTTAGTTTTTGCTCTAATCCTAGATTAAATTTAATTAAAAAACATATATATATATGTATATACGTATATACATGTATATACGTATATACATATATACATGTATATATGTATATACATATATACATATGTGTATATATATACATGTGTATATATATGTGTGTGTGTGTATATATATATATG
>JAPQRN010000002.1:15585472-15624706 GCA_037367275.1 Coranthus polyacanthus
ATGATCTAAACTTGTAATCTTGTATTGTACATGTGGGCAGTCAGACAAAGGTGCTCAGTGTTAGTCAGTATTTTGTTCTGGCAGTGCTGACACTTACAAGGCGGTGCCAAATGAACCACAAAGCCATCTCCAATGTACACAGCCCAATGCTGATATGAGCCACGGAAGATTTCTATCAAGTCTCCAGGATTTGGCTTTTCATCATACTTGAACAGACAGAAAAAAAACATGTGTCAACTTGCTACACTTTGTGTGTAGTAATAATGCAATGCATTTGACCTGACTGGCCTTGACATAATCCTGGTTAAATCAAGATAAGAAATTTTATGTAATTGAAGAATACTTTAAAAATACACTGCAGTTGCCCAGTTTATGATAATAGTTTAACCCAATAGCTATAGTGTATTAAGTGTATTATTTTATCTGTACCAGAGTTGGAGCCATGTCAGTGTTTCTTTTGTCAGTAGTCCCGCGAACCAAACTGGTTTCACTTTCCAGTTGACTTTCAACACCTGTGGGAACATTTATAAATCAAATATGAGCACACATCATGTCATATTAATTCTCCAGCCCGTCTAAGGTCTGTGCATGAAGAACAACTTATCTGTAGTTGTTAATGTTGTCTAAAGATAATGAAAGTTGAATGTGCAGTGCAAAATTCCATTGCCCTACTTGTACTAATGCAAATGTGTCTTTTTTTTGAAATTCTTATCAGCATAACTGGGCAGAAGAAACGTAGAACTGTTTTATTTTTCCTTCTCCCCTTCGTGATTAACAAACGACTGATTTTTATTGCTACAGTATGTGACTTTATATGGTGGATGCTCCTTGTAACTCTATTTAAGACGTGTATTTACATGTTCTGTGGCCGCATTATTACTTTCTACCGTCACTTTTGTAACCCATACCCGTACAACTGTGGAACGCAACATTAGCATTTACGAAAAAACAGAACGTGTGATGATTGCCGGCTAGCAAAAAAAAAACAAAACAAAAAAACAAAAAACACACCATTTCAGATAATTTAGCGTCGATCTGATGTAATTCCGACTTAGACTAGGCACGAAATCCCCGATAAATAGCGCGTACGCGTTCATTTATACTTTGCTCGTTTGGGTTTTAGCACAAGACCCACGTACACGCACGTAAACATCACGTAGCCGTAGTGTTAGCTTAAACCGCGTTTACGTTACATCACGCGACAGCCGTTGAGTCGGCGTTACACCAAGAGTGGAACAGGACGAAAAACAATTTACCTGCTACCTGTGGGTGGGAAGGTTTAAATAAAGGGTCCGACTGTCGTCCTCTCACCTTCAGTGGTTTAGCGCAGCTCGTCGTCCTGTCAGAGACGCCACCAAAGACCCCGACACCAAAGCTCAGCTGTCAGTGATCAGCTGATGCCCGAGGACTTCACAATAAAGTCCTGCAAGGAAACACAATTTACTTGAAAACCTGTGCTATTATTTTTACGTCGCGCCACTTAAGGCCACTTCTATTATTATTAGTAGTAGTAAATTATTAATTTACTGACGCTAATTGCTGAGAAGTGCGGAGGTCGATTAGGGCCGCACTGAAGATTTAAAAAAAAAAAAAAAAAAAGACATTTCGAGAAAAAAGTCGTAATTTTATGAGAATAAACTCATAAAGAAGGGGAAAACGGCGTTAAAATGAGGAATGTAGAGCATCTCCTTCAATTGTACTTTAATATAGGTTTCGCAAATAACGAAATACTCAGTCTTTTGGCATGATAATAGATAATGGATGGCTGTTATGTGTTATATGCTTCCATCCACATTATGTGAGACTAAATCCGTCAACGCAGCCATTAATTCCAACACCGTACGGCTTCAGTTTATCATATGCATCCATCATATGCCATAATGCGTTGGGGAGTATTGTTTGTGACTTTTATTCTCGAAATTATCTTCGGTGTGGCCCTAATCCTGCTTCGTAGAGAAGCGAATACAGTCGCCAACTGTTGTGAATCCTGCAGTGAGTTTTAATTCTTTCTGTTTTATTAATGCATGCATCAGGGGAGGGGTGTGAGTGTGTTCTGAAACGTTTTTTCTCATGAAAATATGAATTACGAATCACAGTGGGCAGATGCCATGCGGAGGTTAGAAGTTGTTAAAGTAACATTTATAGAATATTGACGGACTGGATGGATATTTTAGTCCTTTTTTCATTCAATTCATCAAGTATCGCGATATTTTGCGGACAGATAGGGGATCCCACAGCGCTGGTTATCACATAAATGATTGTGATTCTTTATTCTTTCAAGTTTAAAATGTAAAAAACAAACAAACCCTAAAGACAAAGAAATTAATTTAAAAGAAATTAAATAATTATTGCTATATATAATTATATTGTGATAATCATAGCTGCTTATCACAATATAATAGAAAAATGATACTGCGATATGATATAAAACTATGCCACTGTAACTGTCATTATAGTTTCATTGCCCAGCCCTTAAACAAGTCAAAATTAAATCCCCTTCTCAGTACCATAGTCTGCATAGATCTTTGTTCATATAATTTTATGTACAGTCTGTGTTTATCACCACCAGCCAAAGCAGGTATTTGTAAATGTCAATATTCTGACTTTATGCCATAAAGTCAATTTACTGGTGTAGATGTTTATGGCTGAGATAAGTTGAAATATTTTAAATACTGTTGAGTAGTTGTTGCTGTCCCGTGAGAACCATGTATCCCTAAGAGGTCATCTGTTTTCAGCATTTTCCGGCTAATCCAAGACAGTTTATTTATCTTAAGGAGGAGATTTCTCTAAACCCATAAAAGAACACTTAATCTTTCAGTTTATCACTTCATTCAAAATCAACACTGGGCAGGAAGACGTGATCTGAAAAGTAACTAAAGTTGTCAGACAAATGTACAGAACAGTGTCCTCTGAGATGTAGTGGTGTAGAAGTATAAAGTTGCATAAAATGGAAATAAATCAGAGACAACCAGTGCCACTAGGTGTCGCCGTTGACGCAAACGGTGAGTCGGTCTTTCATTTTGGAAGCGGTGAAGAAGAACAATCTTCCGGCTTCGGGGCGCCCTTTCGCTGTATTTTGTCCTGGCTTTTGACAGAGATTTCAACACAAAGCTGTCACCGTTGCTCTCGTCGAAGCCCATAAACAAGAGGTGGATTTGATGCGACGCTTTAATGTTAAAAGACCAAACGATGTCTGCGGTGTTTGACGGGAGTCCGCTGAAAGCGATGCAGAGCTCGCACACTCACACACCGCAGGCTGCTCTGAGGTGAGTGTACGGAGCGAGAGCAGGGCTGACACAACAACACATTCAGACAAGAAAGTCAGCTTACTACAGCTTTACATTTGTACCTCAGTTACACGAACCCAGAGGAATGTGCCTTAACCGAACACGGATGTGTGTGTTAATTGTTAACTCTTTTATGCTATTATCAAACGTTGAAACTTCATATTTAAACAATAGGGGTTGAAGCCACTCGTTAAGCGAACTGACTTTTTATAACATATTTAAGGGATAAAATATGATACATACGCTTTAAAAGGTTTCCATTGTCCAAAATGTTAGCTTACTGTGTTTTAATATGACCAACCCCCCCCCCCCCAAAAAAAACCCAAACAAACACTTGATTGAAGGGAAGCAAGTAATGAAACGATGTTTTTTTTATAAGTTCTAATATTTTTTGTAAAATTAATTATATGTTATGACTGCATCTTATGATTATCTCCATCACCGAATAACCTGTTGTGGAAGCTGATATGTTTAGTCAGTTAATTGAATAGTTATAATAGTGAATGCAATAAAATAATTAGTGCCTTGAAAGTTTTTAGTCATTTTTCAGGTACAAATGTCTAACTTTTCAGAAAGTATCTGGGGCCGTTTTTGTCTTATCTGATGGAACATGAAATATATTTAGTTTTTCAACTCTTGGTTGTACTAATTCAGCAATGTGAAGGCATCACATTGAGCTTAGTAATAACATGTCAAAATAAGGTGATTTTTGGACGAACTAACTAATCAATGCAATAATCAGTGGAATACTATATAGAAACTGTAGATATTTAGTTTACACTTATATAAAACAGTGTAAAGCACCAGTTATTTAATGTTAAGATGTGAGAACATGGATGCAGCATATTTTTCTTTCCTGACAAAAGATTTAAATAATTAATTGATGATTAAAAAACATAATTTTCTGTTGATCTTTTCTCACGTGCACCTGTTTTTACTCTTCTGCTTATTGACTCTAAACCATTCCTTCTGACCCTTTTCCTCTAGTGCTCAGGAGCTGTCCCAGGAGATCAAATCTTTCATCAATGGTGTGGACAGTGTTCAGGGTAGAAAGCTCAGTGTACGGGAGCACGCCCGCTGTGCCGTACGCCTGCTGCGCTCAGTCCCGGCCTGTCGAGGGGCAGTGCTGGAGCATCTGAGGGGTGTGTACGATGAACATGTCTCTGCTTTCCTGCACAACCTGGAGACAGAAGGAGACACCAGCTCCGGGGTCAGCACCAACCTGGAGGACATCATCCAGGTAAGACTAATGCTATAGCTTAAAAATCAATATGTGATGAAAATATTGCGAGGTTAATAAAGATAAGAACCATGCAAGTGTTTTCTTTCTCAGTTCTCATAGGTTATTGGTTAATTGTTTTAACTTAAAAACTCAAACCAATTGAGGGTTCTTATTCTAATGTGGCTCTGAGATAAAGACAGACATTTGAGAAACTCAGGTTTATTGGTGTTGTCTAACATTACAGATAATGTGTGTTCAGATTCAAAAACCTTGTGTGTATCAGTAAAATCATTTGGTACTAATCTAGCGTGCATTAATGAATGACTGATGTATGGCTGAACAATTAACCGAATTATTATTGAAATCATAGTGTGGTCGAGTACAGTATCCAAACTGCAAGAGGTAAAATGTGCCTCAACACACCACTGTAAATGACGCATTGTGGTGCTACAGACATGCCTCAGCTTACAAATCATATTCTTCAGATAACATGTTTGCTTGGTACAGACCACAGCAAAAATCAAATAATTTTTAGAATTTTTTTCAGTGAAAATGAATTACCAAATTTGTATCTTTCCCACTCAAATTGTTAGTCACATTTCAATCTTTTTTTCTTTTTTTTCAGTCCTAAAATTCAGTCTGTTTCTATTTCTGTTGTCTGCTGTAGGAGGTTCATGGCGTGCTTTCGGAGTTCATCCGCCTCAACCCGCGGGCCTGGGCCCCTCTGGTTTCCGCTTGGGCTGTGGACTTACTGGGCCAGTTGAGTAGCAAACACGCTGGGCGCAGGGTGGCCCCCCACTCCTCCAGCCTGAATGAGCTACTCCAACTCTGGATGTCCTGTGCAGCCACACGGTCCCTCATGGAGGCCTACTCTCAGTGCTTGGCTGCCATGCTGGCCTGGTGCCCTGACGCCTGTGTGGACGCCCTGTTGGACACCTCAGTTCAGCACAGTCCCCATTTTGACTGGGTGGTGGCTCACATTGGCTCTGCCTTCCCTGGGACAATCATCAGTAGAGTCTTGGCCTGTGGACTCAAGGACTTCTGCTCTCATGGTGCCCAGGACCAAGGGCTAGTAGTGATGGGAGTGGATATAGGCAGCAGAGTGCCCAAGATTGGCTCAGTGGTGGGAATTCTTGGTCACCTTGCAGCGCACCATTCAGACAGCATTCGGAAGGAACTGCTCAGGATGTTCCAGGAAAGTCTGACCCCATCAAGCCCTCTGTCTCCAACATCATCATCCACCTCCTGGGAGACGTCCCCTCAGCTCCGTCGAGCTGCAGTACCATTCCTTCTCCAGCTGGCTGCCATGTCTCCTAACCTCTTCGGTGCTGTATCTGCAGAGCTGGTGGAGCTTCTGCGCCCGCCTGTCCTACTCCAGCTGCAGGGCTTGTTGCAGGGTCTTCCCAGAGAGGAACTGGATAACATGCTGGGGCTGGCTGTCCACCTTATTAGTCAGAGCCCAACAGGTGGGGCCCGGATCCTTCGCTTTCTGGCAGACACAGCAACACCAGCCTCGGTTATCATCTCTGGACCTACACCCTCCCCTCATGAAGGAGTTAGAGAAGGCTGTGACCGCCTGCTTCAGATGCTGCTTCTCCATCTCCATAAACTGGTCTACAATCGGTCGGATGGAGTGGAAGGCAACCCCCATCACTCTGCTTCCTCCCAGCCTCAGAGGGTCATCCCCTTCTTAGAGGAACTTCAGTCTCATGTAGGTGAGCTTTGTGCCGAGACACTCCGACTGGAGAGAAAGCGTCATCTCTGGCTGCACCAGTTGCTGTGCTTGCTGTCGGTGTATGGGGGGCCGAGTGTGGCCACGGAGGCCCTGTGCCAGCTACTTACCCAGGCCCGAAACCCAGAGGAGCTGGCTCTGGCCTGGCAGCTCCACACCACACTCTCTTCTTGCATGGTGGGCCTCATTCCTGCTGCTGTAGCCCGCTCTGTGGCCCAGATCCACACACACACTCTGGGCCCCCGGCAGCTGAGGCAGCTGCTGCTTAACCTGGCTGCAGCCATTCAGAGCCAGGATGAGGAGAGAAGAGGAGCAGCAGGACCACAGTCCTCCATGGCCATCCAGGTTGGCTCAGCAGTTTCAGGACACCTCCATGACTTTGGCCCGCTCCTTCTCCATGGAGACCCAGTTGTATCTCATGCTGCGGTCCACCTCTTGTCCTGTAGCCCTCTCCCTCGCACCTCATCCCCAGCTCACCTGCTCTTGCTCTCACGTGCTGCTGTCACTCATTTCTTTTTGGCACTGCGCAGGAGAGGAGAAGGAGGGAAAGTTGGGAGAGATGGCGGACAGGCAAGTGAGGCAGTGAATTGTTCAGTCCTGCTTCTGTCCCGTTTCGCGGCATACTCTCCCCTTACCCTGAAGGCGGTACTTCAGCAGCTGGTTGAGGGCGCACTACATAAAGGCAATGCTGACCTGTTTGGAGCGCAGATTGCAGACATGTCTGGTGCTCCTGTAACCTCCCCATCTGTGTCCCCTGACCTCGGAGCGTCACTGCTGGACATCAACTGTCGGTTTGGTACCACTGTCAACTTTTCTGGCAGCGTGTGGTCTGTGTTTCATGCTGGTGTTATCGGAAAGGGACTAAAGGTCCGCACTTCCATCCCTCTGCCTGACCCATCTGGGGTCATTCAGGTGAGTTGCACAATTTTAAGTCACCACTGCATCACTTTGCATCTGAATCAGATAACGTAACAGCAATAAAGATAACTTCCTATTTAGGTAACCATTTTTTCAGGTTAACAAAGCATAACTTCAGCAGTCTTTTCTGTTGGTTTTCAAGTGCATTTTCTTACAAAGTGAATGCTAAATATTGCAGTTACATGTATATTCATAGTGTAAATGTGCATTTTACAGATTCATGTATATAGAAATTTTAAACAGAAAAATTATCATGGATTGTAAATATAATTAGAAGTGGATTTTTAAAGGTGGATTTATTAACAATAGTTTGGACATACCCTGACCACCCCAACCCACCTTGAAAAAACTTGGAAACTAACTAAGGGTTGAACTGATCAGTAAAAGTAATAAATAAATCTGGATACCTGAACTCCGACTCAAAGTGATGAATCAGTACATCTGGAAGTGCACATCAAACTAACCATAAATAAGTACATTTTATTACTTTGAGCTATTATTTTTCCTCAAAGTTCGGAAACACAATATTAGGAAAAATTGATAAAAGCACAAGTGAATGTGTATTTTTTTGTGTTTGACTGCAGCAGAAAAATATGTCAATATGTCACCGTCATTGTGCTCTCTCTGTAGAACATCCAGACTCTGCTGGCTGTTGTCGTTCAGTGCTGCAGCTCCTCTGGTCTCAACGGCTCAATCAACGGCTCCCGGCCTCCATCTGACCCCGATGAGCCACCACCCATCAATGCAGAAGCTGCCAAGGTGGTTGCAGTCACACTTGTGGAAAATGTTTGTCCGGATGTGGCCAACGGTGAGCTGTCCTGGCCCCCAGAGGAGCACGCCCGCACCACAGTAGAGCGAGACATCCACATACGACGTTGCTTTGAGGCCCATCCTGTGCTCTTCGCACTGCTGCAGGTGGTGGCAGCTGGACGCCCGGCTCTCTGCTACTGCTCCGCTGTGCTCAGAGGCCTCCTGGCCACTCTGCTGGCCCACTGGGAGGCGTCCCGTGAAATTTCATCCACAGACTCCCCATGGCACCTCCAGGCCTCCTGCCTCTTGGTGTCCTGCATGGGAGAGGGCCAGCTCCTTCCTCCTGTGCTGGCTAATGTCCACGAGGCCTTCCCCTACCTCACACCTTTCGAAGTGAGGCTGCTGCTCCTGGCTGTGTGGGAGTATGTGAGAGGCAATGGGCCCATGCCCCAGAAGTTTGTCTTCAGCTCAGAGAAGGGTGGTCTCTTCTGCAGGGATTTCTCACGGGATGGTGACGTGGCGAGATACGTGGCACCGATTCACAGCGTCCTGCATAAGAACATTGATCGATTGGGACACTTGTGCTGGCGGTTCCAGCTCTGAGATAAACTGTGATGGGCAGTTGACAGTGAATAAAGACTGAAAATAAAATACTGTGTTACATTGCTCAGAATTGGACTGCAACGCTGCCATCACTGTACCTCAGTTTCATACAAGTATAGTGGTGTGTGTGTTTACCTTTTGTACAACATTTTTAGAATTGATACTTTTCTAACTAGTTGTTTCTGTGAAAAAGAAAAGGTGACAAAAGAAATGACACAGTATTATAATTCATAATTTGCCCCATACATAATATAGCCTTAATATGCCCCCTTGGTTAAAAAATACTATCATAGTTTGTTGGTATCATTTTGAGATTGATTTTATAATTTACATGTCCACATGTTGTGAAAATGTTGCTACAAACATGCCTGGCATCTGTTGTTATATGAGCAAACTGTTTCAACCACTAGAAAATAAATCCTCTTTGTTCTGAGCCTCGTTTTACTGGACATCCTGTAAATGATTCACTCGTATATTGGTGTGATAGGGCCTGTTACTCATATAACTGTACATCGTTTAAACCAGGGGTTTACTGCGGCTTGTTTGTGACCCCTGAATACAAAACAACATCTGCTTGCCACAATGTATTACAAGGTGCGAGTCATGAGTTGTGGCCATTTAAGTGGAAAAATGAATTACCTTTCTCCCTTCAGCATTTTATTAGAAACATTTTAGAGGCTGATTATGAAGTAAAAGTAATGACACTTAAGTCCAGACTTGAGCAAACTCTACTTTTATTTTAGAATAAGGTGCCTAGTCTAACTTACAACTAAATATAGTAGAGGTTGGACAGTAATGGAAACATTTCTGTTTTGTAACTCAGTCTATTAAAACCTCCCATTTCCAAAATTAAACCAATAATTTACTATAGTACCAATATACTTTTACAGAGATTAATAAGAGATAGATTACAAATTACATAGAGTGGTTTTCTTTTGCTAGTGATTCCTTAAAATAAAGTGGTATCTCCTTTTATCCCACTTCACAGATTGTGGTATCAGGGTTCATAAATTGTAAGCATTTAATTAACATGTAGATTTTTTCCCTTAAGCACATCTCACACACACAAAAAAAGAACAAATTCTAGAGATTCCAGACCCTCTGATTTATCATCTTGGTACCAGCTGAGGAATTTCTTGGTTGGAAACAACTACCGTACGCCTAAAAGGGTAAACACGTTTCAAGGTTTGCAAAGATCTGATTTGTTACAGGGTTGTATAGTCTTGCACACAGTGTGCAATGGTGAAGTCGAGAGATTTATCCAGAACAAATGTGTGTACTTCACTGAATGGAGCTCGGAGATGACGTGTCGCTGCCTGAGAGGATACAGATCCACGAATAAAAGACAACATCCTCTACCAGCGCTCAATTAAAAAGATAATGGGACAGTTTTGTGTGAAAATATCAGCACACCAGGTCTTGTAGGATGTACAACTGCGTTTAGACTAAATATATCAGTTAATAATTCAAATCAGTTTTTCGCTCAGTTGTTGAGAATCTTACTTTTTAACGATCTTTGTTGCGGAGTCAAATGGGCGGAGTCAAGCGGGCGCATAATCAAGATGGCCACCTTCACTGAAAGGTAAGACAAAGCGGTTCCGCTCTCTCATGGTGAATTTATCATTTGTTTTATTGAATATGTTTGTGCTAGTGGACAGACATTGTTGCTGTGAGCATACACTCAGTAAGCACGACAGCAACATGACCGTTTCTGCTCCGCCGGGGTGCAATTCTACTGGAAATGTCGAGATCTCCCACCAATTGAATTAACGGCTTGACAGTCTTCCCCCACCGCTGTTAGCAGGGTTAGCACGTTATCCTGCCTTTAAGTAGATAATTAACGATAACCAGGCAGACAGACAGACAGACAGACAGGCCGGAGTTCTTCCGTAAAAGACTGGTACATCGCGGTTATAAGTTTTCTTATTAATTTAATCGGTCCTGGTTTTCTTGTGTATTTCCTTGATTTCCGACTGCATGCTAGCAAGTCTTCGTTAGCTGATACGTTGACTAATACAGTAACTTGGCATCGTTTCAAACACATCGTCCGGCTTTGACAGGAGTGTGAATATTGGAAATTCTCTACATGGTGGCTTCTGGTAACACGAAAAACTGCACTCTGATGCGGTTATAAATGTTAAATGTTGTAGCTGTAGCCGGAAAAGGAAACGGGATATGGTTCAGCGGCTTGTGAATTTTTTTTTTTTATTTTTTTTTTTTTTTTAAGCAGCCTTACACTAGAGGATATATTTTACCACAGTAGTAAGATCAAAGTCCGGTGTGTGTTTTGTATAAACTTGTGCTACAGTTTGCTATAGATTTCCAGTTATTGACCTCTTGAGTAATGACCCGGTTATTGCTCAACCAAGTGTGGCTGAATAAAAAGCGGTGTTTGAGTTGTGGTAGTCAAATCAGTCTAATAGTTTGGGTTGTCTTTTTGTAGGATGGCACCTGTCCTGGCGTTTTGGTTGGCTGTGTGCCTCAGCGGGACATGGGCTGTGGACAGGGGCAACTTCAAGACCTGTGACCAGAGTGCCTTCTGCAAGTGAGTTCACTGAATGTAAAGATGGAAAAATAGTAATTAACTTTTATGTGAGTATCTTCTCTTCTCTGAAAGCAAAACACTGATTGGTTATTTTCTCAACACTTCATAACAAAATATAAACAGGCGTCAGCGAGCGTTGAAGCCTGGGGAGTCTCCTTATCGAGCCCTGCTGGAGACCATGGAGCTGACCAACACCAGACTCACTCTGCAGCTCATCAATGACAACAACAAGGTACGCCAAGTAGCTCTGGCATCACCAGACCAATTCTCAAATGAAAACTAGTCTTTGAACCTCTCAGTTCATTTTTGAGTTGCATCTAAATTTCTCTGGGGGGCAGTTGGATAGACCTACAAGTTGTAAGTCTTTCAGGTAATTGTTTCATAGCTTGGTTGTAGGCTTCAACCAATCAGAGCAATGACACCTGAGATGTTGAACCATCTGGTAAATTAAACTTCCAAATCAAATCCTGTCAAATTTACTGCAAACACGGTGAAGGCTTTATGTGCAACTGTTTGTTCTTCTTTCAGAGAAAATATATTGTCTAAAAGACCATTTCAAATGCGCTTGGAGAAACGGTTGTGATTGGCCGTACCAGATCGCAGCCGGATTGCAAATCTTTTTAAAACGGAGCAGGGCCAGATGGACCTGCCAGAGCAAATTAAACATTTGTTTTCAGGCAGATGCACCTGGTTCCAAAGCCGAGTGGAGCACGTATTCACATAGGCTCCCAGACAGCAGCGGTGTGCACTTAATGTCTCACTTCATATATCTTGTGA
Organism: Coranthus polyacanthus; assembly: GCA_037367275.1. Taxonomy (NCBI): domain Eukaryota; kingdom Metazoa; phylum Chordata; class Actinopteri; order Kurtiformes; family Apogonidae; genus Coranthus; species Coranthus polyacanthus. Next base: position 15,597,307 of record JAPQRN010000002.1, read on the forward strand.
AATACACCAACCAGCTTTCAATTTGAAAACCAAATATCTGCTAAAATGAATGTTGTCCATTATAATATACTATAATAAGGAACTGTCTCCACTATAACTGTTACCTCGTATTAGTGCTTAAATGACCATTGTGATTTAAGAAGTCCTTCTTTTGTGAGATAATGTAATGCATTTCCTCTATGCCCTCCATCACTTCTTCTGTATCTCCTTCGATCTTACCCCTCTGTCTCTGTGTTTGTCAGGTGCGTCTGCTGCTCGAGCTCTACCGTCTCCAGGGAAACATAACGAGGGTGAAGATTAACGAGCTGAAGCCTCTGAAGCCTCGCTATGAGGTCCCAGACGTGCTCATCAGGGAGCCACCTACTGAGCCGTAAGTCTCCTAGGGTTGTTACCCACTGTGAGGTGTGGGTGGGTGCAGAGTCAAAATTACAGATTTAGACATAGTGCTGCTGGTGAAGTCAATTTCGAACTAGTTAATCCACTAATTATCACTGATTAATTAGCCTAAAATCACAGAATTTACACTCGAATATGAATTCTTGCAGTGAAACTAAAGGGTTATCTTTTTCAGGTAATTGTTTTGTAGCTTTACCAGTTGAAATCTAATTTAATATACTCAACTTTGAAGTTCAATATTTAGTTTATTATTATTATTATTATTATTATTATTATTATTACTACTACTACCACCACCTCAGTACATAAACATTACAAAAACAAAACGAAAAATCCGTGAGCAGTGGAGGTGTGAATATTCACTTGATTCACGATTTGATTAGACTGTGATGTCTGCATCACAATGCTTCTGTCAACTGAGAAAGTTTTACACCTCTAAGTTGAATATATTAAAGTCACAAATTTGACTCAAAGGGCTTCGCAATCTGTACGCTATTTAACGTTCTCTGTCCTTCAACCCTCATTTCGTGTAAGGAAAACTCCTCCCAAAAAATTTGTACCACAAGTTTGGATAATAGGCCAATGATACAAATGTTAGCTAAACTAATCCCCTCCATGCCCTCACCTCTCTGTCCCTCTCTCTGCCTCAGCCTGTCTCTCTTGTCTCAAGACGACAACGGGGTGGTGCTGTCCTTGGGGGCGGAGTCTCAGAGGGTCATCGTCAGTGCTCGTCCCTTCCGATTGGACATCATGGAGGGGCGTGACGTTCTGATGTCACTGAACTCGCGCGGCCTGCTGGCCTTCGAGCACCTGAGGATGCGCAAGGACACGTGAGAAACCACGCATGCACACACTTTGATAAAATACCAGGCCTCTCTTTTTATCTACGTCCTCACTCAGAAGATTTGATTTCTAGTTAGATTGATTTCTATTTTTGTTCCCATGAAATGGTTTGTTTTTTGAGTATTGTCTCTGACTCGTTGTTCTGTCCTCTTCTCCCTATCATCCCAGTTTCTCCTATAAAGTAACTAGCACAGTGGCTAGCGTGTGGGATAATATCAAGAGGGTTTTCTCTAGGTAAAGACCCTTAAGATTTGTGTGTATTCTGTTCCTTGTGCTGATGCTGCCAATAGTGACATAACATGTAGGGACTCCCATCACACCAAATACAGTACTTACCCTCAAATAAATGACTGAGAGTGAGAGAGGGGAGTGGATGAGTGCGTGCATGGCGGTGATTGATTTGATCCGGATTAAGGGGGTCAGTTCAGCCCTGTTTGTTATTATCCTCACATTTTTTATGAATAATTTCAACAATCAAAGGAACATTGGATGTTGATTTATTTTATGTCTTATTTCATGAAACTAAGTGAATCATGCTGATCATAAGAAAATGAATTCACATGTAGGGTCTGATGTAGGTCTAACAGATTTTAAGTACATCAGTCAGATCAGTCTCTGATTTTTCTCAATCGCACACTAAAATGTCGCTCCAGCAGCTTGTCTGACCGACTGATCTAACGCTACAACTGCATGACTGGCTGGGTTTCCTCCTTAGTAATGTTGTAAGAGATGATTTGTCCAGCTTGCTCAGGTTATGGTCAGAGCTAACTGTGACAGCTGGACGCACCAGTTGTGGACCATGTTTAGAAAAGTGTAGTCTGTGTCCCACCCGATAGTTCAGACAATGCAGCCCATTTCCCAAACCCAACAGCAGCATTCTCTCTTTGTGGTTATGTTTGAATTTTGTTGTAGGTGTAGTAGTTATATGGGACTTAACTTCAAAACAATCTGTGGTCAGTGCCTCTTGTATACACCACCATAAATCTTCAGCAGTTAAAAGCTTGTGTGAGGGGGTGTTAGTATTACTTGGTGATATACTTATGCATACTGTAGCATAGTTGAAACAGCTGTAACACTTCAATAGGCAGCAAATTATATAATATTGTCGGCTACTAGAAGTGCTACAGAGCGCTGTATACAGTGGAGTGTATTGAAAAATGTTCCCTTCTTAATAACTGCTGTAACTTCTATTAATTACCAACAACTTGCCCACTTTGGGACATTACAAACACAAACAATCCATTTATACAAGGACATGATCCCACAACAGACAGTTGAGATTTTGTTTTGCAGAGGAACCAAGGCCAAAGTTGTCTATCTGTTTATTTTTGAGTTCAGTTTTTTAATTTGTTGCAGTTTGCACAATAGAAATGGTTTACATTCAGCTTTTTATATTCTGTGTTTGTATATATTCTGCGTACTCTTCACAGTAGAATAAGCCACAAACTTATATGAAGCACATTCATGCAAAAGAAAAAGATACCATAATATACAGTGAAACCTCCAGAATCCAAAAATACATTTTTGATCCTACCACCCAGCACTAGTTGTTAGGCTCGGGATGTGATCTAAGACAATTCGCTCGTTGATATATGGAGAATCCAATGGTTAGCAGTCCTGTGGGTGCATAATGTGGCCTCTAGAGGTCCTGTCCCATAATGCCTAGCTTGAAATAGCCACATGGTAGGGAGTTGCTCAGTCCCTATTGTCATTTAAGACCTGGTAGAGTATTTCTTTTTTAGTGTAGAGTCAGGAGGCAATCACCAACGTCCCTGTTTGTCTTTTTCCTTTTACCATAGTGTAATTATACTCCCATATATTGTTACTCAGCACTAGATACTATGACTTTACCAAAGTGACACGTCTGACTTTATGTCGTGTCCCCTCCCTCCATTCTCTGTCATGGAGCAGTCAGGCAGACCCAGAGACCGACAAGAAAGAGGAGGCTGATCCTGCGAACCAGGCTGAGGTACTACACACTGAAATACACACATTTCTGTCCCTACGTCCCCCTTTGTTTTTAACACCACACTTCTGACTCTGTATCTCAGGCTCAGTCTTTTCTTAGCCAATATATGTTACTGTTCTCCCCCTTTGTCTGCCAGACAGGAAAAGAAGAGGAAGAGAAAGTAGAAGATGGTATGTGGGAGGAGACATTTAAGTCGCACTCAGACAGCAAACCTAATGGTAAGGCCCCAAGTTTTATGGACCTTCTTTGTGCTGAGCCCTTGTTTGCTGGTTACTGTATCTTTTTTGTTAATTATTCATAAAGTATCACGCTAAATCTATCAAAAATTGCATTAGGATGTCTTTAATGATGTTCACTGAATGACATTTATGAAAACCCTGATTGCCTTTTGACCATATTTTTCACGTCACTGTGACTTTCCTTCTTTAACTTAATTTTTTGGTTGCTTCCACAGGTCCATCTGCCATTAGTTTAGACTTTTCATTGCCAGGCGTGGAGCACGTCTACGGCATCCCAGAACATGCAGATACCCTCAGACTTAAAACAACAGAGTGAGTAACAACAACAGGCTACTTTTCAGACAAAAGGCTGGTCAGATATCTTCAGAATTTTGTTTTATATTCAAGGCTGTGTGTTTGTGTGTTGCAGTAATGGGGATCCGTATCGGCTCTATAACCTGGATGTGTTCCAGTATGAACTCTATAACCCTATGGCGCTTTATGGTGCAGTCCCAGTTATGTTAGCTCACAATACCCAGAGGACCACTGGCATCTTCTGGCTCAATGCTGCAGAGACGTGGGTGGACATTAGCTCCAACACAGCGGGAAAGGTATGTTAGTTTAGATTCAGACTCTGGGTTTAAGGAGCAAAAGGTTCGATAGTTATATCTGTCTCTGACATTTCTTTCCAGACTGTTTTTGGGAAGATGTTGGATTACGTGCAGGGCTCCAGTGAGACACCTCAGACAGATGTGCGTTGGATCTCTGAAAGCGGCATCATTGATGTCTTCATAATGCTTGGACCAACACCCAAAGATGTTTTCTCTCAGTATGCCTCGCTCACAGGTAGGAAAATGGATGACTGACCATGAACACCTCTGTTCCAATGTTTTTTCAAACAGTGCTGTGGGCCTCTTGACTTATAAGGGTTGACTGCTTTCTTTAGTAACTCTTGTTGAATGCACAAATTCCACATATCTCTTTATTGCCACATATTGTGCAAAAAACACAGTATCTTCATATGCAAATATGTCCGCTCTGAAGTTGAGACCACTTGTCAACTTCAAATGAGAACATCCACACAGTGTTAAGAAATTGTCTAGTTTAGTAGTCTAGTTTATTTCTTTTGCTGCAGTAATGGTACAGGCATTAAAGTCATTACATTTAAAAATGTGCAAATACTCTGTTGGAGATGGAGAACAGATCCTTTTTCAATTAAATGACCTATTCCATTATGTGGAGTGCACAGATTAAATCACTCTAACACTTCAAATGAAGGGACAGATTTAATTAATTAATTCTGACCCTTCTCATTTACTAAAATCAAGTGTGCAATTGAAAATTAACAGAATCAAATTGAAATCTGGATGAACACTGTGCCGTTAACATAATAAATCACAGGTGTTGCTATAAAGTTTACCACGTTTACATTCTTACTCTTTACTGTTCAGTCTGAGCTCCTTTCTTTACCTCATCCCTTGTCTCGTTTCGCCCTTAAGGCACACAGGCCTTCCCTCCTTTGTCTGCTCTGGCCTACCACCAGTGCCGCTGGAACTACAACGACCAAGAAGACGTGCAGGCGGTGGATGCTGGCTTCGACGAGCACGACATCCCCTACGACTTTATCTGGCTTGATATCGAGCACACAGACGGGAAGCGCTACTTCACCTGGGATCCACACAAGTTTGCAACACCGAAAGAAATGCTGCAGGGTATCACGGACAAGAAACGCAAGGTACACACTATAAAAAAACATTTCTGTCACAGCAGTATGCTTTGATCCGCAATTATCTTTTTGATTTGGTGTTTATTTATTTATTTTTTAATTTTCTGTTTGTTTGTTTCTGTGTTTTTGTAGATGGTGGCCATTGTGGACCCTCATATCAAAGTAGATAGCAACTACAAGATCCATAATGAAATCCGCTCTCGGGGTTTCTATATCAAGAACAAAGATGGGGGAGACTATGAGGGCTGGTGCTGGCCTGGTAAGAGATGGTTTGATAGATTGATTAATTCCTTATTGATCCCAAAGCATATTTGGGTATCTAGGAGCTACATACACACAGAGATTTAGCCATACAAATTTCACAATAAAATTAGCCTGTTTAGGGTAACTGCACTATACTGATATACATGTACTAATACTACAATAGTAGTTAAAGATAATGTAGTTGTATTTAAAATATTCTTTATAAATCCTTTGAGGAGCTGAGGGGCAAACACACTTAATGACTTAGTTTAATTTAGAGATATGAGATTTGTACTGATGATAATTTGCAGAAGAGATCTTAGATATTAGTGATAGTCTGTATTTCTCTCACATCCACCTCTCCAACGTTGTGATGATGTATGACGTCTTTCAGGTAGTGCTGGTTATCCAGACTTCACCCGTCCAGACATGAGGGCCTGGTGGGCGAGTATGTTCGCCTACGATCAGTATGAGGTGAGTCCGAGGGCCTCTTCTCTGCTGGTCACTCTCCTTAAGACAGTCACTTATCTGCAAATTAGGGTTACAGTTTTATGAAAGTTATTATGCCATGTATATTTGGTTATCTATGGTAATGGGGCTGGAGGCGGATGCAACTGGACAGAGAACCTATTTTGATTTTGTTCAAATGCAAGATATAGAGCTTTCCTATTTTCTGTTATCTTACATTTAATAGGGAGGCTTCTCGCACAGACTTACATTTGGTGAAAAATGGTTTCAGTGATAATGCATTTGCTCAAGCAAACAAACAAACCCCTACTCTTTCCTTTCCATTGTGGGTAGTAATAATTTTATATTACCATGATGCCGTAATATTTTCTGAGCCAGTTGTCATTCTGTGAAAATCTCATACTGTTGCAATCTTACTGCAAATGCACCTATTTTAGGAAGACTTAATCTGTGACTGTTGCTCTTTGTGGTTATTAAAAGAAACATTTATGAGGAACATTTATGGGCTCCCTTTTCTGTTTGGTCTGTGCTCTAAACTAACATCCACTCTTTTAGGGCTCCATGGAGAACTTGTACACGTGGAATGACATGAACGAGCCCTCTGTCTTTAATGGGCCAGAGGTCACCATGCACAAAGATGCAGTGCATGGAGCCTGGGAGCACCGCGATGTCCATAACCTCTATGGTTTCTATGTGGTGAGTGAACACCATTCGACCGTGACTGAACTTCATTGTTAAAATATCAGTGATGGACTCCTTTTTACATAGTTCCAAAGTTATATGGAGCTAATGTGTTGATGTTTAAATTGTGGTGAAATGAAAATTTGTAGTTACAGCAACTTTTAAGATTTGTCGTCCTGTTTGTGATCTGCAGCAAATGGCCACAGCGGAGGGTCTGATCCAGAGGTCAGGAGGAGTTGAACGCCCATTTGTCCTCACAAGGGCCTTCTTTGCTGGGTCACAACGCTATGGTGAGCATTGTATTGTTTTTGCCTTCTGAATCTGTCCACCTTTTAAAGGTTAAAGGTGCACCTGCAGCCTCTGTTTGAATTGAACTGTAATGTGTTTCCTCCTTGGTGCGATTCAGACCAAAACAACTGCACCAAGACCCTTTAGAAGAGGTGGTCTCGGTCTGGAGCAGTTAGTTTGTGGTGGGAACATGATCTGACCTTGATCCGACTGCAAGTTTGAGCTAAACAGCTCCTGTAGCCAGGTGTGCTTTGCATTCTGGGTGACAGAGCACACAAACTAAATAGCAGCAGCTAGCTGTTCCGTGTTAAACTGTCTAGCAATGTTTCTCCCACATGCACTAATTCAGAACACAGGACCTTCTTCCTATATTTATTGTGGTTTGTTGTGATGCATTCTGGTCACTTAGATTTTTCTCTCTGTGAAAAGAACCCAAACTAGGGAAAGAAGTCTAAGTCTCTAAGTAAGTCAAGGGAACCTCTTTGTGTCTGATGCTAAGTGTGGGTTTGTTCCTGCAGGTGCTGTGTGGACAGGTGATAACGCTGCTGAGTGGGACCATCTGAAGATCTCCATCCCTATGTGTCTGAGTCTGGGTCTGGTTGGAATCTCTTTCTGTGGTGGTGAGTGAACATCAGGCTTTACAGTCGACTGAAACTTTAAAGCTCTAACAACATATGAACAATGGGTCATCTTGCTGTAGAAAACGGAAGCCAATCAGGTATTGATCAATAATACTCTTGATCAATAATGAAATGATGCCCTGAATTGACATTAATCCACTGTTACAATGCTCAACACCTAAGATCACTCTCCTTTCAGTCCCATGTGACTGAGGAACAGCAGTGAAACTGATCTGAAAACCTGGTCTTAAGTGAAAGAAGATGCATCTTTATAAAAATCAGTTTTCCTAAAATATTTTTTTCTGACACAGATCTCCCTAGAGTGTTTTAGTAATGTTGTGATGGAAAGCTGCACAGATAAACTGCAGGAGGTGTTACCATGGTGAAGGCACAGGTTCCCTGATTTGTATATTTAGCACTTTAACATTTCTGCTGGCTGAGTGTCTGGTATCCTGTTCACAGAAGCTCCATTCAGGATCAGATGAGGTGTTTTTCTGTGATTAAAATTAAACATCAGCACCAAAAGTGTAAGAAAAGCACACACTTATTTCTCTCTAGTTCCCCTCAACAACAGCCATGATAGCGTCCACCTAAAATAAAAAACTCAAAAACAAAGGTTACGTCAGGTATTCCTGGGTTAAACATCCCAGACATGACTAACTCTTATCATATTGTTTGTTTCGTAGCCGATGTGGGAGGCTTCTTCAAGTCTCCAAGCACGGAGCTGCTGGTGCGTTGGTACCAGACCGGGGCATACCAGCCATTCTTCCGGGCCCATGCTCATCTGGACACGCCCCGTCGCGAGCCCTGGCTGTTCGGTCCTGAAAACACGGCACTGATTCGTGAAGCAGTCCGCCAACGCTACACCCTGCTGCCCTACTGGTACCAGCAGTTTTACCAGGCACACCGTACTGGACAGCCCATTATGAGGTGTGTGTGTGTGTCTGTCTATTTCATCATATCTCACCTATAGTAGAGGTTAAAGGGAATAATTTTAATTCAAATGAATCAATATGGATATCATTAGTAACTTGTTTCAGGTGTCTGGACAGACATCAGTTTACTCTGGCTCACTAAAGTAGCCTTACATGACAAAAATACTGTCAAAGTAAATACTTTAGATACGCCTCACAGGGTTGTAGGTTGTAACATAATTTAAAATTAAATACTGTAGCAAGCTGACAAATGTCTTGTGCCTGACTAGACACGCATTTCTGTGTGATTAAATTTGACATGTGAATATCAGTGGTGTATTTTTGTCTTCCTCATTACGTCACCACACAGGTGCGCATTGTTTAACTACTTTTTATCCTGGTCTCAATGGACAAAAACACACTGTATGTAGTTCGAATTCAGTGCATACTTTACTAACACACACAGTGCGGTGTATGATCATGTTAATTCTTCCACAGCTTAAAGTGTTCTAAAATCCTTGACATTAACTCTGCTCCTGATTATCTGTCGCAGACCTCTGTGGGTGGAATATCCTCAGGATCCGGCTACTTTCGCTCTGGATGATGAGTTCCTGATCGGTGAGATGAAAAACAGACACAAAACTTTTTTCCTTTTTTTTTTTTTTTTTTTTCCCTTGTTTTGGTTGTGGGCCAAAAAAAGATATTTGAGGACGTCATCTCAGGCTTCGAGAATCGCTTATTTACATTTTTCACCATTTTCAGATTTTTAATAGATCAAACAACTAATCCATTAATTGAGATAATTATGGTCAGATTTAACTTACAATGGAAATAACCCACACGTTCACTTTTTCTACAATATGTTTGAAAACTGAACCAGAGAAATGAGAGAGCAAGATTGTTTCCACTCTTCGGATAAAACGTCGAAATCAGTTCCACTCATCTCACTTTTCCTGCTGCAGGAAGAGATTTGTTGGTGCACCCAGTCACAGAGGAAGGAGCCAGGGGAGTCACCGCTTACCTGCCGGGCAAGGACGAGGTGAGAGGAAGAACCGCGTATCGTACATTTTCCTGGCGATGTAATCAGGCCTGAAGTTTTAGTCTTTTAAAACCTTGTCCTCATGTGTGCGTCTCTGTAGGTCTGGTTCGATGTCAACACCTTCCAGAAACACAACGGAGCCCAGAACCTTTACATCCCTGTCACCATGAGCTCTGTAAGACCCACAAACTGAACCCAACTTAAGTCTATAAATACACTGATTCCTGTCACAAAAGCCTGAAACTTCATGTATTGTGTAAATTACAGCAGATTTTCATCAGTGAAGTCTAGGCTTGGAGCAGTACTTTGTGATATATTTAAAATATTGAAGCACAAATTAACTTATTTTTAAAGAGACAGTAGTGTTTGTTTGTTTGTTTGTTTTTTACATGTGTTTCAACAGGAGATGTACACATTTATTATATTTTCAAAAGGTAGACTTTACACATTTGGATTTAAAAAAAAAAAAAACAGTGTCAAGTTTCAATCAATAACCAAAATATCCTCCTGTTTTAATCCCTTAAGGGTCACTGATAACAGTAATAATTACTATGATACCATGAAATGTTTATACTATGAAAATCTCATACCATTGCACATTTTAATTTCTTTGAACATCTCTGCAATTTATACATTGTTCATATTTCTATGTTTTCTCTGGTTTAAATATGGAGTCTTGTCTCTTGTTGGCAGATCCCGGTTTTCCAGCGCGGAGGCTCCATTATTCCCAGGAAGCTTAGAGTCCGCAGGTCGTCCTCCTGTATGGAGAACGATCCCTACACCTTATATGTGGCACTGAATCCACAGGTAACTAAAATCTACACTGCAGACCTTCAAGATATAACTGTACAGAAATTGTTGTATTTAAAAGACGTGACTTTCTCTAACAGAGAAGCGCAGAGGGCAAGCTCTACATAGACGACGGCCACACCTTCAACTATGAAAAGCAGGAGTTCATCCACAGGAGGCTGACCTTTGCTAACAACATCCTCTCTTCTGTGTGAGTGACGGGGAAACATTCACTCTGGGGCTGAGCTTGATATTTGAGCAGGCATTGTTTTACTAACTGGTGTTGTGATTTGTTTTTGTTACATCCACAGTAACCTCAATCCAGAGGCTCAGTTTACTACTCGCTCCTGGATTGAACGCATCGTTATACTGGGAGCGAGTAAACCTAGCAAGGTTACTCTTAAGACTGCTGGTGAGTGCCTAATCTCTGTCATATGTTGATTCTGTATTTCTTTAGATTGTCCTGTTAATTCTTATATGAAGTGTCACCTGTATCAATAGATTTTATTGTTATGTTTTTAAAACGTTGGGAAATGATTACTTACTGTTTTGTATCTAATAGTAAAATACTAGTTTAATGGGAATGGTCTCTCAGTTCACACATTCACACTGCAAGCCTTAGTGTTTAATTCAGATTTATTGCTCCGATCCAATGATTTTTGTTTGGCTTTTCACATTATTTTTAAAATGTGGCCAATATCAGATTCCTGTGTGAACTGGTCACAGCCCTGAATTGACCTGCACAAGCAAAAGAACAACCAATGATCTGACCACGAGCGCTTAGTTGATCTGAGTCTTTAGCTTCTTTAAACTTGGCTCTAAGGCTCTTAACTTTTTCTCTAACTCTCCACATATGGAAGTGGCCCAAATGAGAATTGAAATGATGAATTCTCATGTGATTTGAAAGAAAAGAAGAAGAAAATCAGACGTGGGCCTCTTTTCCCTGCAGTCTGAACGCAGCTTTATTTTAAGAGGCCAGAGATGAACGAGCTCAAATCAATTGTTGTGAGGATAGTTTCCTCGAGCCCAAGGGGACATCGCCTTTGAGCAATCAACAAAATCCTTCATTGGATTGCATCAGGTTCTCATCAAGAACAGGGCTGAATTAAATCAAAATGACAAAAACAATGACCAGTTTCTTATCCACAAGGTTGAAAGGCAGACACTGATAGTGGTAAATAAATCGTGGATGAGCCAGTGCAGTTGGACTTAGAAGGGTCTTCATCAGGGCATAAAACACAATGAAGACAGGTGCTCTGTATGAAACATGAGTTGTTATATAACACAAATACGTCAACAACTTGGTAATACAAATAGAATTGATCAGTGAACATTTGATCATGTTGAGTTGGTAAAACTTTGAGTCAAACAGCAGCCCCAGATTTGATCTTATTTCACTAATTGTGAGGTTGTGGCCTGTGTTTTGAGGACATTTACACAAGCGGTCCGCTTCCTTTTGTAATGTTGTTGGGGTTTTTTGGGTCTCCCCCCCTCACACAGATGGTGAGGAGAGCACCGTGGAGTTTGAGTTTGACGCCTCCATGTCTGTGTTGACGCTGCGCAAGCCCGGCATGAACGCAGGGGTAGACTGGACTGTGATGCTTCAGTAACCGTGGCGACGGAAACGGAGGAGCAGTAGAAGAAAAGGACTGGACTGAACAGAAGGATGGAGAGAGAGAGAGAGAGAGAGAGGGGTGAATCGAGGGAACAGACGCAAGCCACTGATACCAAGACTAATGAAAATGAGACGACAGGATATCCAACATAAAGGACATAAACACAAGACATATTCACACACAAATCCATGTAGACCTGTTAGTCGAACTGAACTACATAACGTCTCTGCCGTATCCGTCTTGTGTTCAGTCACACTGTAATGCCTAACAAAAAGGGTGACTACTAGATAGATAGTTTTTGTTTTTAAAGTAGATAACAACTGATCAGTTCAAATCATGTCAACGTAATGAATCTTTTGAAGAAAAAAAAAAAAAGAAGCTTTTTTTGTTTTGTTTTCATTTTCTTTTCGTCCACTTGTTTGTCCATCCAGTATGCCTCAGAAATAAAGAGCACTGTGGGGGATTGTCTGCGGGTTCAAAAATTGAAGGCTCATGTTCAAACCACGTGCTCCCCCTGCTGGTGGTTCCCTGTACCTGTTTCTGACTTGAGACATTCCCTCTTTTAGGCAAAGCACTTAAACCACCACTGGAAGACCTTCTTGTGCCACATTTCATTCAGGGAGGGCTTGCCAACTCTGTAACTCTAAACTGCTCTGTCATCATGCATTTCTTAAGTTTGCCACAATTATTTTTGTTTAGCCTCTCCCTAAATTAATGGATTTGTGTGCATGGAAATGATCATTGCTTCCCTTTAGGAGCTCTTCAACTGCTGCACAGAGGCAACAGGAATCATTCAGAGGACTGAACCAATGATGATTGTGGATCAACCTTTTGATGTGTTGTTTTGTCACATTTTATCACATTCTTTTTCCAACATTGTTTACTAGATTATTTTAATGCACTTAAGGAAGAATAAAAATTAAAAATGGCTTAGATTTTCATGTTTTAGTAGATATCCAGGGTCCAGGATTTCCAGTTCAACATTTGTAATAATTTTGCCTAATCAGAGATTTCATTTGCAGATATTCATCGGTTGCCTATGAATCCTAAATGTACACATTGCAGATTTAAATATCCTAAAGAGCCACCGGAGATTCTGGATTATGTCCTGTCAAGTCAAAACGTCAGACCTTTTTTTAAGGCTTTTTGTTGTTTTGAGTTTGTCTCGATTGTTTTTATGATCATAAATGTACATGTTGCTGCAATTTTGTTGGAAATGGCTTGAGCTGATGGAAATGGAAGTGAAAGAACAGACTTTAATTAAAGTTGTCAAATGTACTCTAAAAGATGAGACCAAGTGAAAATAAAGTTGACCAAATGTAATGAAATACCTGTTTTTGACTTATGTATTGTTCTGCCTTCATCAGTTTGAACATCTCACCTCAAGGTTTATAAAAGCATTGAGGCACACATTATAGATATCTCATACCCATAGTTTCTAAAATGCAAAACGGCACAGTAAGTCTGTCTTAAAGATCTGGTTTTAGAAAAAATGTAATTTTCCTGCAGTCTTGTGATAGATAAAAACTCCGTCGGTCAGTCAGCTGCATTTGTGAAGCCAGAAATCTTTTTTTTTTAAGTTTACAAGCTTGTTTTGTTAATTTCGATGAGTTTCATTAAATGCTTATTGTGTTCATTGCTCATTTTGTTGATTTCATACTTCAAAAATAAGTGCAGTCTGAATTCCAACTTTCTTAATTCCTTTTATTTTCAGCAGCAGGTGCAAAAAAATGCCAAGCAGTGTGAAGGACATCTGATGAGTCAGAATGAACTTGTTTTTGATCAACAATATTATGTGTGTTTTTTTTAACATTATATAAACATTTATGACTACTCCTCAGCAATGTAACATGTCCCACACAAACATAATATTCTTTATCCCATATTTGGTTTCTTGGGATCTGGTCACTCTAGATGAGAAGTATCTAACCACATTCAAAATGCCTAAAGTTTTCTTACATGGGATACTTTGCCACGGCTCGTATCAAGTGTGACAAAACCATGGACTGTACATACAGCCTATCGCCAAATTTAGGTTTTAGATGTAGCCACAGACTGGAAAGAAGAAAGATGACTGCAGCTCATTCCTTATTTTTACCCAACAGTCTTGTCGCATATGAATGACGTCAGGACGCGATCCATCATGGCGGCGGAAGGCTGCGAGGAGATGAGCGGCAACGGGGAGCTCGAAGAGTCTCCAGGTATTTTTTACGAACTATACCAAGACTACAACTCGGAGTCGTGAATCGTTTCACAGAAGTAGTCAGGCGCTGCATTTATCTGCACGTCCCTTTGGTAAATAGTTTGATCGGAACTGTTGTAGAGGCAGGCGTGACTAGCTAGGCTAACATTGCTAACATGGTTTTAACTACACACACCATGTAACACAGCTGAGTAATACATTACTAACTTAATGCATAACTAACTCCATACGTTTAACAAAGAGGCCGGTTGCGCCGTATCACTGTCCGTTGGATTAAGGCCACATTGAACCCAAACAATTGTGCACTTGGCACTGTCAAACCTGAACACACCGCTCTGAGGCTTCAATGAATGAAGTGTGTCTGTGTTTGTAATCATGGGGTGTTTTCATGCAATTACACACTTTATTTTTGTTTCATTGAATATCGTGGTCACGTATGATTTGGTTTGAATACTTTGTACTGTGTTTCCTCTTTATTCACATTGCAACCACCGAAAACAGATATATATATATATCTATATTTTTATAATGTGTACTGTGATTTAAGTTTTTAAGGTTCCCTACAACTAAACTAAATTATGTCCAGTTGCATTAGAAGTAATGATTGTGCAATAATTAAAACGTTATAACCTCAACTACAATCACTGACAATTGTAAGAGCATCCCTCTCAAACTACTACAAACATGTTCTATGCAGAGCTGTGTCGCCATACAGGTGTTTACGATTCACTATACTGCAGTGTGCAGCAAGGCAATACTGTGTTTTTCTTTTATCTAATATCAAGAAAACTGTCTTAGTGTAAAGAACACCACAATGTGCATAAAATCTGAGTAAAAAAAGCAACATTTTTTTAAGCAGTCAGAACAGTGTGATCTGCATTTAGATGTATTACTGTCCCTGTAACATTCAACATCATAGTATTACTTTTTGTGCAGTATGAGCAAAGGAAGTAACAGTCTAGTAATAAACAAAAAATTGGTACTGACACCCTAGTAGGAGTAGTGGTGGTGAGAAAGCACATGAACAATCATGCGTCTCAAATCCATGGAGAAGGAGCAAATTAGGAGAAATGAGAAGGAAAAGTGTCCATGTGAGTAAGTTATTGCCTCATGACAACAAAGGCTAATGCTTGATATCTCCCTCTCTTCAATAGTCATGGAGACCTCTGACGTCCCTGTGCAGCCTGCAGTAGAGATGTCGGAGGAGAACGGCGGTGCCGCTGCGGCCCCTGCATGCCCCGACCCTGCTTCCTTCTCCATGCCGCCCGCTGCAGAGGATGAGGAGGGGGATCCGCCTGCAGACTTTGAGCGTCTGTGGAAGGCCGCTCATGACAACCCGCAGGACTTCACCAGCTGGACTGATCTGCTGCAGTACTGCGAGCAAGAGGTTTGCATCTCATATTTTGACCGAGTAAACGGAGTATGAGTGGTGCTGGTTAAAATGAAAAATAAGCATGTTACCTCCCAGTTATCATGATGGGTCTAGGCGTTTGTGTTAACATCCTGGCATCATTTTTATTTTACCTGGTCAGAGTCACGCCACAGCTTCTCGCAGAGCGCTGGAGGCCTTTCTTGTCCGCTACCCCCTCTGCTACGGCTACTGGAAGAAATTTGCTGATTTGGAACGTCGCGCAGGGTACAACAACAAAGCAGAGGAGGTAAAACATCAGCTGGGCTTTTTCACTGAGCATTATGCTAGCTGTATTAACAATTTCTCCACTGGCTTCCATGAGCTGCTGTTTATAAGTGAGTGAGGTGTTTTTTTTTAGGTGTGTATTCAGGGTCTTCAGTCAATCCCTCTGAGTGTAGATCTATGGATCCACTACATCAATCTACTGCTGGGAACGCTGGACATGAACCTGCCTGAGTCACCCACACGGATTCGGAGGTAAATAAAACTTCACCCATGTCCAATACATATCTTTTAAATTTAATTTATCTTTTACATCTTTTTTTTTTATTGTGTCACTGTTTTCCGACCTCAACCCTCAGTGTGTTTGAGGACGCGGTCGCAGCAGCAGGTCTGGACTTCCACTCAGATCGGCTTTGGGATCTGTATGTTGAGTGGGAGAAGGAGCAGGGGAACATGAAGAACGCTACAGCCGTCCTAGACAGAGTCCTCCAGGTCCCCACACAGCTGTACAACACCCACTATGACAAGTAAGCACACACACAGTTAAGTTAATTTTATTATCCCAGATGGGAAACTTGGTTCGCAACCAGGGACACAAGAAAAAACAACAACACAGTAACAGAACAGTAACATTTAAAGCTTGTACAGGAAAAAGCAGACAGCATAAAGGAGTGGAACAAGCACCATGCAAAGACTACTGAGCAAATAGTTCCTGGTCAAAAATAGCTGTCCAGCGGGTCTGTGTGACATCCATCACCTTGACAACCTTTTAGACAGGCCTTCAAATGTTAAGATGTCTCAAATGGAATTTACACATGTAATGTTAAGAAATGCATTATGTTTATTATCATGTTTAAGAATGTGATGAAAGAGGCTATCTTCAAGTTTTGTTTTCTGCACTCCTTTAAGGTTCAAGGCCCATCTGAACAGCCATGAACCCAAAGAGGTGCTTTCCCCAGAGGAGTACGAGGAGGTGAGGGCGTTGTGTCGGCAGAGTCAGAAGGCTGAGCGTGCTGAACAAGCCCAGGAGGAAGAAGAGGAGAGGCCGCCGGGGGAAGAAGAGCCAGCCACACCTGAGGGCACAGACACAGTGAGTGACACCGGACTGTCTCAAACTCAACCACAAAGAGGGAGTGTCTGTGTTCTGTGTAATGAAAAGCTGACATTTTTTAAAGCAGTGTCTTGACAAGTGCAAGAGAGTGTTTTTTTTAATAATCTCTACTCTTTGTCTGCAGGAGGAACTGATGCAGAAGATTAGGGAACAAGTTCTGGTTCGCAGGGACAAAGTGTACCAGCAGAACGAGGGAGAAGTCCGCAAGAGATGGCACTTTGAAGACGCTGTGAGTCATGTCAACCATGAACCAAACCAGATGTCTAACAACATGAAGCTTCACTAGGCAGCATGAAGAAAAAAACACTGGAATTTTTGAAAAATACACACCTTCGTCCTCCTGTAACACGTTTCTGTCCTAAGCATAGACGCTATAGAAAAGTGGCTGACAGATATTGTAATTCAAGTGGTCTTGAGGAAAGAGGAAATGAGACTTCCCCACCTCCTCCAGGCTCTGTTTTCAGGCTTTAGAAAATCTAGTGTGCAACCAAGATTTTGGCCAATCACGGGTCTTATCAGAAAGGGGGTGATATTGCAACAGCTGTAATGACCAAGATTTTGAAGTTTATTATGGAAATTTTGCTCAGTGACTCAAAAAATGCTGCCTACTGAAGCTTTAATTGACTCCAGAAACACATCTGATTTCTTTTATTTCTATCTCCATCCTGTAGATTAAACGACCTTACTTCCACGTCAAGCCACTCGACCGTCTCCAGCTGCGTGCCTGGCACTCCTATTTGGACTGGGAGATTGCTCAGCTTACCAGCGACACCAAAGACCCCAACCAAGGTGAGCACATAATGGAGATACTATTTGTTTTCATTGGGGTTCAGGATGTTGTAAGCATCAGTTATGACACCCTTTTCTTTTACTAGATCCAAACCAGGCATCTCCAGAGGGGTCAGAGGTCACGGCACAGCCTCAGGATGGATCAGGGAGCAGTGTGGTTGCCCATGACGACCACAGGGTTCGCATCCTCTTTGAGCGTTGCCTGATTGCCTGTGCGCTGTATGAGGAATTCTGGACTAGGGTATGAAAAGAAATGTGTGTGTCTGTGAGAACTATATTTACAGGATTTGTTCTTTTAGGCAGGCTCCTAGACTTTTTTGTAGTATTAATTTCTAGTGTATGTGTATGAGTCAGAGCCTGTAGACTAGATCATAAAGAGAAGAAAAGTGTTTTTTTTTGTCTGTGACCACTGGTGTGTAATGATAACTGTCCTTGTGTGTGCTGTTCAGTACGTCCAGTATCTGGAGCCACAGAGTGTGGATGAAGCTCGGGCCGTGTTCAAACGGGCCTGTGAGATCCACCTGACGTACAAACCCAACATCCACATGCAGTGGGCCACCTTTGAGGAGAGGCACGGTATGACAAACATGGACGCACAAACGCACTGTTCAGGGTTTCTGCAGGGTTCAATAAGATGACATTCTGACTTTTTAAGACCATTATGAATGCAGTAGACCTAGATGTTAGTGCAGAGTTGGTCCCACTGAGGCCAAACTTTGGTGATGTTCTGGCTGTGAACACAGAACAATACTGGGTGACTGCAGGCTTTATGTTTTTCTGACTTCCAATGCCTTTGCGCTCTGATTACATTCTGACCAGTCTGCACAATTTTCATTCTGGTTATTAGTTCCATATTGGTTTAATTTTGTTAGTGTGATCAATGCAAATTATATCCAGAGACACTTGGAAAGTTAATGCAACTATAGAAGGGATGTTAACTTCATGATCCAATCCATCTCCAGGCCTCATTATTGGATATCTGCAGATTCAGAATGAAAGTAGATGGGGTCTCAGCTTCATTAAGTTTAACTGCTTTGCACTCACTGAGGTTTTGAAAGTCAACTTAAAAGTGTGAAGAAAATATACAAGACTAGAGCCGTCATTTTCCACAGTTTTATCAAAAGACATGACTAACATTAGGGATGGGAATGTGGAAACGTGTAGACGTAAGGACCTCAGTCATTACATAAGTTAACGAAAGTATTGTAGACGCTGTTTTCAACATTTTCACACTCAAAGATACTGCGTCATCCTCTCGATCAGGTGACTTAACCGAGGCCCGGCGAATACTTGAGGCCCTGGAGAAAAGCCTACCAGGTTTGGCAGTGGTACGTCTGCGCAGGGCCGCGTTGGAGAGACGGGCAGGACAGCTGGAACAATCAGAGGCCTTGTTGCAGGAGGCGGTGACAGAATCCAAAGAGAAGCCCACCTTACACGCTTTCTACTCCATCAAGCTGGCTCGTCTACTGCTGAAGCTCAGCAGAAACCCCAGCAGGGCCAGAAGTGTCCTCCAGGAGGCGCTGGAAATTAGTCCGGTGAGAAACACAAATAGTACATACAGTGCAAAAGCACAAAATAAGCTGTTCTTTAATGGTAACATCTGGCACGGCAGATTTTAGCCTCATTTTTATGATACATTGTCCATACTGTTAGCTAGAATATTTACTCATTACTTAATAAATCTCGATTTCTGACTGCTCAGATATAAAACATATCATATCCACCTCTGGTTCTTCATGGTTTCTATCCTCCTCCCTCAGGATAATGATAAACTCCATATGAACCTGTTAGAGCTGGAAGTGTCGGGGGACCCTTGGGCCTCAACTGAAGCAGTGCAGGAGTGTGTGAGACGAGCCCTGGCAGCTCCCCTCGATCCACACACAAAGATCCTCTTCTCTGAGAGGGGCTTGCAATACGCAGAGGACTATAGCAACTCCATTCAAAGGTTGGAAAACAGAAGCACTCTGACTTTTTCTTTGTCACCTCTAATGGTTTTGTTAACTCTGACAGTGTGTTTCATTGTTCTGCAGTGTGGTGTCTGTATATGAGGGACACCAAAAACTGGTGAAGGAGCTCGGCGGGACGAAGAGAGGAGCAGAGAACGGGTGAGAAGAGCAAGAAGGAATCAGTGACACAAAGTTAAAATGATAAATTTAAGAGAAACATTTCTGCAACTGGTAGTGTTTAAAATTCTCATTTGGTGTGTGACACACAAATAGCTCGTAATTCATAAATGAATATTAATATTGAAGAAAAAAATGCCACTTATTTTTATAGCCCCTATAGAGTCTGATTTGCAGATCAGTCCAGAGGTTGCTTGATTGTTGATCCTCCAATACATTTGCAGGGACGAGGATCCGGAGAAGCTGAGCAAAGCCGACGATGGCTCGGCTGTTGCCGTATCTGCACAAGTCCCGCCTACAATACCACATGTTCCCATCACCACGCCTCCTCCTCCTGTGATGGGCAGCGACATGAGCGCCCAGAGTGGCTACAGCGGATACGGGAGCTGGTACCAGGTACGATCAAGATTATGCAGACAGGGTTTCTACACATTTTCCATTTCAAGATTGCATGCCTTTTCACATGTCTCAGCAGTCTCAATCTGTGTATAAATAGTTAAATATTTATCATATAAATAAATGTTTTTAAAATCCAACAGTGAATATTTACTGTATGCTCCATTCTGACTGTGTATGTTGCCAAATAATTGGAAGAAGGCTGTAGTTAAGTTCTGTATCTTTTCTGTTTGTAAAACTGTATCTCTTTTTTTTTCTTTAGAAATTCTGAATTTTATATTTTAGAAAACACAGGGGCAAAAGTCTGGAAACACTAAATTTCCTACTCTCTTCTTTTTTTTCTCCATACTTATCCAGACCTGTAAATGACTAAAATTAAGTCTCATACTGTGTAAGAATCCTGAGTTTTACATAAAGAAAATAAAATCTGTAAATAGACCAATGAGATAAGACTGAAGAAGAGTGAAGTCTAAGTGAAGCACAGTCTAAACAAATACAGAACCGTCAGACATGGCTACATTTGATGGTTCACTTTAAACTATGTTAAGAAAAAAGGGCAGTTCAAGCTGTTCATTGTTTACCTTTTGTGCCCCCCCCCCCCCCAGCAACCACAGTACGGCAGCTACGGCTATCAGAACACCTGGAACTACAACCAGGGCTACTACCCTCCCAGCTAAAGTAACAACAGAAACTGACCGCGAAAGGCCACAGGAAGCAGTGAGATGCAGGACGAACAAACAGAAACTGAGCCACCCGGTCCTGCCGGTCCACCTGCTAAGACACACCAGAGCATCATTTCCTCTCCGTCCTTCCTCTGAGTTACCTCACTGTCCTGGATTTGTGAAAACTCGTTACATGTCCTGTCATTTCAGTGTCGATTCTGGGGGACAGGTGGAAAGACGATGCAAGGAAACAGCAGTCTCTCCTCATCATTTTGGCTCTCCATTTTAATCAGAACTATTTTTGTATTTGTGTGCAAGCCAACCCCTTTCCTGTATGTTAAAGTCATCTGATGTATCCAACTTTACAGGTGATGTATAATTGGCATTTTCTACCATTCCACAATATAGGTTTTTTTGTTGCTTTTCTAATGTATATAAAGGTATTTTATAGTGTGTCACAACAGAACTATTTGGTGTTATTTTGTCTTTATTAACTCATAATCGTGGTGATTCTTCAATCTTTGTATGAAAAAAAATCAAAGGCAAAAAAAGGTTTGCTTCCTTCCCCATATAAACGGCAGCTCTTTCTAAAAAGGTTAGCAACGAGCCTTGTACTTCATGTTGAATACCAGCATTTCCTAATTTCATGTCAAAATCAGTGCTAAACATGACCATATTTTTAAACAAAACGAATTATTAGGCATTTATATTCAGGCTCTAGTGGATCATCACTGCTAATTTTACAACTAATAGCCTTTAACAGAATTCTGTTGTCCATTATAACTGAGCAGAGATGCCTCCTTCATCTTAAAACATAATCTCGTTGAGGTTTCCAATCAGTCTAAATTAATTCTCTTAGGCTTTATGCTCTCTTTTTGACCTGTCCTGAACAGTTCAGAGTATTCATGGCCCTTTTCTGTTGTGGGGTCACACACATGAGCTAAAACATCCAACTTTTTATTTGATATGTTTGTAGTTTTTACATCTGCTATTTCACATATAACCCCAAATCAGGAAACGTTGGGATGGTATGGAAAATGCAAAAAAAAAAACAAAAAAACCCAACTACATTTCATTTGTAAATATACATCCATTCCTGACATTTAGGCTGCAACACATTCCAAAAAACAGTTGGGACAGGAGCAATTGGGGACTAGTAATGAACTGAGATAATTAAATAACTATGTGATTTGAACAGTTGACTGTAATTAGGATTTGGTACAAAAGCAGCATCTGTCCAGTCCTTTAGGAGCAAAACTGGGCTGAGGGTTGCAAGAGAAAGTGTATTAAAACACTGCTCCACAAAAAAAACAGGAAAGGATTTGGATGTTTCACTAATTGTGGTGCATAATATAATTAAAAGATTCAATCTGGAAGTATTTCAGTACGTTTTTGTTTTTTTTTTCGATCCCTCAGACGACACCGTATCAAGAACCGTCATTCGTGTATAGCTGATAGAACCACATGGGCTCAGGATTACTGTGGCAAACCCGTGTCAAGCACTACAATATGTAATGTCAGTTCAAACTTCACTGAGCCAAAAGGAAGCCTTATGTTAACTGTGTGCAGAAGTGTCATGGACTTCTCTGGACTCAGGAGGCGTCTGGGATGGATCGTCACTCAGTGGAAACTTGGATTTGTGGTCAGACCAACCAGTATCCAGGTCTTTTTTTTTTTGGGAGAAATGGACGCCATGTGGTCTGGACCAAAGACAAAAAGGACCATCCAGACTGTTACCAGCAACAATTGCACCATTATTCACCATTTATGCTGAAAAGTACAGTGAGATTTTCTTTGAGCAACACATGCTGCCTTCGATAAGACAACTTTTCCTGGGACGGCCATGCGTATTTAAACAAGACAATGCAAAACCACATTGTGCACACATTCCAAAGGCCTGTCTGAGGAAGAAGAGGGTGCTGGACTGGACTGGACTGATGCAGTCCCTACTTGTCCCCAGCAGAGAATGTGTGGCACATCTTGAAACAAAGTGAGACAACGAAGACCCTGTACTGTTGCACAACTTAAACCTTGTTTACAGGAAGAATGGGACAGATTTCCAACTCAAATAATTCATCACTTTGTGTCTTCAGTCCCTAGATGTCTTTTAAGTGTTGCAAAAAGAAATGGCTTTTCCTTGAATGTGTTGCAGCCTGAATGTGAGGAATGGATGTATATTTACAAATGAAATAACCAGAAAAAACATGAAATATGTTGTGTTCATACTGTCTAGAATGAAATACAAAGCAAAGTAAATCTTAACGTCACTGCTTTCTTTTTTGATTTGCATTTTCCATACGGTCCTGACTATTTCTGATTCGGGGTTGTCAGTTACTATTTAAAAAAGTCAATCCAGTCACAATTCTCCATTGTCAGCTTTATTTTAAGTGGTTTCTTGGTGATTAACTGTCAATATATTTTAACATATAAAAAAACTGGCAAAGTATGTCACAAAATCAGGAAAATTGTGGGGAATTAAATTTAAGGCCCTTTCAGAACCAATCTAGATCTTATGTGATATTTTGTTATATATGTATGTAAAGGTCAGGTTAAAACTGAACAGTTTAGTTTCAACTGTTTTATAAATGTTTTGTTGAAAACCATGAACAGTGTTTCTCAAAGTATCAATCAAAAGCCAGCCACCTTCACTGAGTGAAGGTCACTAGAAAGCTCAAGCAAACAAACCAACCATTACTGTAACTTAACAGCGGTGATTCATTGTCTGAGTAGTCCTGCTCTGAGTTTTACCTCTCGGCTATAGTTCAGGTAGCTGGTTTATTGAATGATACTAAAATGTGGAGGCTCTGTTCCTGGGTCAGTCTCTTTCCGGTGTCTCGTGTTGATGTAGTGGTGAGGTAGGCTCACAGCTCACACTTTTTGGTAACAATCAGCACAGCCGAAGGCACCAAACCTAAAAGGGACATTGAAAAAAAAAAAAGGTCAAGAAGGGGTGTTATCATCATCATCCTAGGAGCGCTGTTCAGAAAGCATTTAAGACTGGATGAGACTAGCAGCCTCTTTAAATGGCATTGTAAATTACAGGGACCTAAAGGCACTTTTGCACCACATGGAACCAGCTTGACTCGACTCTACTCACGTTTGGTATCTGGTACACGGTTTTCTGCAGCAAATATACTAATACCCCCTCACTGTAGCTGTCTGTCAATGCAATGCCCATGAACATAGATGACAGTACGGCTTTGCAGGTTGCCATATAATCAGTGGTATAGTATAATAAATGAATATAATATAAATAAATGTAATATCGCAACAGTGGGTAGAGTATAGTAACTTGGCCATTTAAAAATGGTGGGTTTGTTCAGCCCCGTTTTGCACAATGACGATGCAGAGATAGTGACGATTCTCTCTGGCCAATCAGTAGTCTGCAGTGTTTTCATGTCACCTCGATGACACCCAAAAAAGCACAGACATATACGTCTAGATGGCACATTGACCGTCCTGCATCTATGTATTTATGTTGATGAAAAAACAACCACCACAACTTTTGTCTGACAGAAAACCAACGATGGCAAGTTGAGTCAAGCAAGCTGTAGAAAAAAAAGGCACCATTTTGGCGTTCCCATCCAACACTCACCTAGTTCTTTCAGGGGCTTCTCCATGTCCAGCTCAGTGTACACGTGACGGGGGAAGGGTGACAGCAGTGTGAAGTCCTGACCCTCAGGTGTGTTGCCGTTCATTTGTATGTAGACTCGCACTGCCGCCAGCGGCTCCTGGGCCTTGAAGACTGTTGTGATGGTTGAGCCGTCGAGCAGACGTACCTGTTCAGGGGCAAAAGAAGTGAATGAGTAGGACTGTATGTATGTGAAGGATACTGAGAGGAAACGGCTTGTTCAACATCTTAAAATGTGACAAGATGTTTCATAAAAATAAACAGAATACCTTTGTCATTTTACAACAAAAGTGTGACCAGCTATGTAAAATTAAACCAAATTAAATATATCTATGAGATTTTGAAATATAAATACGAAGGAAATCTGTGTTTTTTTTCCCCAGCAAATTGTAAGAAACATGAAGAAAATGTATGACTAAGTTTAAGTGTAATAAGTATTAAATGTCTTATTTTTGATGGACAAACTTTATTTTCTTCTAATCAGATCATTTAAATGAACGTTTCAGACACGTTGTGACAGTTTGTGCTTTGTGTCTTTCAGTCTATATCTGTATATAACTTTAACTGAAGCCTGTACCTGTATCCTGGACTCATCATACTCCTTCTTAGTGGGTGGAGGACCCTGACTGGTGGGTGATGAGGGACTTGGCTGGGAAGGCTGAGATGACATGGCCGTGCTGGAAGACCCACCACCTCCAAACTGACAGGACAGGGGAAAAAAGAGTCTACATTTATACTGGTTCTGGCAGAGGCGGTTTGAAGACAGACTGGGGAGTGAACACGGCAAACAGAAAACTTACCTTCTGCGCTCGCTCCTCTCTGTCTCGTGCTATTTTCTCTTTGACCCTTTGCCTGATGGGAATGTAGACAAAATGACAAAGTTGGTGATAATGAATTCAGCTTAAAAAGGTAAAACGTCTTTTCATTCACATATGCAGTTGCTTAGGTTTACATAGGTTTCTTATCTTTTAAGGTGCCTTAAAATTCCAACCTGAATTGTCTCAATTTTTTGCATTTAAGTGATTTACTATCCTGGTTGCACACCTTTTATCGCTGTGCATCAAGGATGACAAAACAATTATGAAGTGCAAATAAAACTGTATTTCAGTCTGATTGTCAGGCTTCTTATTTGCCCTTTTGTGTATCTTTTTCTTTCTCTCCTTGGATTATCTTCAAGAGGTAGGTCATTAAAGGTTTTAAAGACAAGAGAAAATAATGGAAACATCTTTCATACTGGCTCAAACACTATGAATTGGTTACTGCACCAACTCAGACATAATTACTTAATGTGTTTTACATAAGACCTTACCTTGCCAGTTTGTCCTCCATCTTCTCTCGCCTGCGTTGGTCAGCTAGCTTCTTCATATCATCATCCTGTAGCTTTTGGCGGATCTGCTGCAGCTCTTGGCCCTGCCTCCTCCGCTGCTTCTCCCTCTCCACCTCCTCTGCTCGCTCACGCTCTCTTCTCTCCGCCTGCTTCATCCGCATCAACTCCTCTAGCCTGAGAAGACACAAAAAAACAACAAATTACTAATAAAAGGCCAGATCTGTCAATCTCCAGTTCATTATACGCTTGTGTAAAAGGTAGTAGCTGATTTAATCCACGTCATCATTAAAGATTACAATGTATTCACTCTGACCTTTTGACTTGTTCACGTTTCTCTTCCTCCGTCATTGGCCGTTTTACACCATCCTGGGTAGTAATGTAGTTGCTGTCTTCGCCTGCTATATCTGAGGCCAGAACAGATGTTCATGAGAAAGTGAAATAAAAACAGATTAAGACAGAAAGAGAAATGTAAATGTGTTGTGTGGGATTGAGCAAATATAAGAATAGAAAGAGAGACGGAGGTTTAGGTGCAACACCTGAGCCAACTAACTAGATGACTTTTCCCAGTTTAAATGGTGCACTTGGCCCCTGCACACTTAAGTCTTCCATAAACTTAGGAAAACACTGGAACTCAGCACCACCCAAGTCCTCTGAAAAACAAGAAATCTATAACAATGCGCAGTAGGACCTGACCTTCAGCGTCATCCCCTAGTGTCAGCTCTCGTGTGCTGGGCTGGTTGTCTGATTCTCCTCCCACGACGTTCCCCACAGGTGGCACATAAGGCTCATCAATGTCTGGGTCATTCTCATGCTCCATTAACCTGGGGGGGGGGGGGATCAAAACATAGACCCATAATATAATTTCCATGATCATTCCCAACCTTGAACTACATGAACAGAAGGGGACTTTTAAATTTTGTAAGAAAAATTAAACAGCAACAAATGCTGGTTATTTTCAGATTCACCTCAAATACTCATTCTCAACTCAAAAAAGTGCTTAACGAAAAATACTTACCAATAACCACTCATACTTTAGTGAATTTCAATTATTTAATGTACTAGCATGACTTCCCTTTGTTAAAGTTATAATGAACTATTTGGAACAACAAGGCTGTTCACACCACATGCATACATTTACAAAAGAGAAAATGCTGAGCTTCACAGTGTATTGTGGTGTGAGCTACACAGCCAGAAGAAAACAAAACACTATGATGCTACACTCAAGAAAACAATTAATACTCATTCAACCATCATTGTTCGAACATCAAATTTCATTTTTTTCCTCTTCAATGTCTTTGTCCTTGTTTTTTTAAATTTCATCACAGACAATAAAATTAAATTCCATGACGGCAGTGGCCAGTGTTTACATTGGTATGATTGAATTTGAGGTCAATCAAAGATGTGACGAAAGACTCAAAGATTTTAAAATAGCACAGTTATTTTCATTTTTATTTTTTACGAGGGTTTTGTTTCATCATTCTGTTCATTCTGGGGATTTTTTGTTTAAATAACAATAAAAACAAAACCAACGGTCAGAAAATAACATCAGCAGCCAAACTGCTATTTTCAACACTGGTATTGGCCCAGAATTTCACAATCATGCATCCCTACTTTCGATGTTCATGACTTTATCAGACGTGGAAAATGAGATTTTTCATGACACAGGTACACCCCGCATAGGGAACTAAAGGAAGTGACTGCTTCTCCTGATCCAA
>JAPQRN010000002.1:15624806-15636091 GCA_037367275.1 Coranthus polyacanthus
AAAGGAAGTGACTGCTTCTCCTGATCCAATCTCCTGATCATTCACCTAATGATCAGGAGATCGGGCGACGCTTCAGGAAGATGTTAAGCATGTAGAGCATCACTGACATGTTCATTCCTGTTTGCCTCAGACTCACCAGTCCATGGCCTGTTCAATTCCCTGGTTCCCAGTGTTGGCCACCGCTTTCTCCCTGCAAACATCAGACAAAAGTACAGCCAGGTGGGTTCACTCTGCTTATTTCACAATTCTTTGAGCAAAGTTTGAAATCTGTGAATTACTTAATCACTCACGCTCTGTTCCTGTCAAAACCCATCTCCAGCAGACTCTCTAGTGTCGTTAGCTCTGCCATCTTCAGCTGAAACACAGATTGTGTACATGTTGTCATTTTAACAAACTGTTACCCATTGGTTATGTCTGCTGAAAGCCACACAAAGCCCATTATAACGCGTCTAGTACACCAAAACCCATCTTGAATCACTACCTAAAGTCAACACACCATGAGTTTTCTTTAGCTCAGTCATGTGTAAAAGAGCTGCATTACCACTGCAATCCGTCTATAAATCCTTAGACTAAGCTTTGCTAGACTATCGCCCTAAAGAAACACTTGTTTCTCGCTGCTGTTTGGTTGTAGCTACTTAATATCAGAACTAACATTACGCTTAGAGCTAAAATTAGCATTTCTGTGGCTAACGTTCAAATTTCGAAAGCTAACTACATGGGAAGCCTCGCTAGCTTGCACAATTAAAACGAACGAAAAACACCGATAAACTCTCGGAAATTTAGACTGTTACGTTATGTTCGTATGCTACAGTTAAAGGCCCAAATGAGGGTTATTTTCCTCTTTTTATTGGTAATGTCAGCTAATGAATTCAACAAGAAAACGATAGTTAGCTACTCACACATTAGTCAACACCGCTTCAACAGTACGGGAACCCAGATAAGTCAAAAAGAACAATGGAATAGCGGCTTTTCCACGCTTTTGGGGTATTATCTCAATGGTTCTCGACACCAATGGTTCCCAGACTTTTTCAGTGGAGACCGATAAGACACATTTTGTTGTTTCCCCAGGTCCCAAACTTCCAATAATTCAATAAGGACTGCCAAAACATTGCATTTTTTTTAATGACTCTTGCATCGTCAAAACACTGCACAAAGAATCTGAGATGAATAGATTAGTGAAGCAAAAAAACCCCCCCAAAAAACATCTCTTCTTCTGTTTGAATTAGGCAAATAGAAGTATTCAGATCCTTTACTTGAATAAAAGTAACAACACCACATTGCAGAATTACTTCATTACAAGTAAAAGTCACGAATGTTACTTTGGGAAAAATACAGCAAAATATATTTTTAAAAAGTGTCAATAATATTAAGGTGTTATATTATTCTTGAATATTGTATTTTTGTGTTTAGTACAAAGAAATATGTTATAATGTTGTAGTTTGTGGAGTCTATTTGTAAATTACTGGGTAGATTAGTGGTACAGCACTGCACCAAATTATATAAGCATCTAATTTTGTAATGGAAAAAAAATCCAACTAACTTTTAAGTGTCAAATAAACACTTCTCTCTTAAATGTAATGGAGTACAAGTAGCATAAAATGGAAATACTTTGGTAAAGTACAAGTATGTCAAATTTCAGTAAATATACTGAGTACAACCCACCAGTGAAAATAGGAAATTTAGGAAAATGAATCAACTCAAGCAAGATTCAGCTCTCCTTCCTAATCCTCATCCTTCTTCTCCTCATCTGCAACCAGACATGGGACAATCTATCTCTGACAGTCACCAGTAGCCTAAGTAGAACAATCTTGTAGTGTTGAAGTATATGAGGTACCATTTTTGATACAAAAACCTGAGCATTTTAATGCATAATATGATGTTATGTTGCATAATGCATAACATTTTATCAATCAGCATGTTTTATTCAAAATCTGTCCAATGTAGTGAAGTGAAATGTAGGCTATTTCCTTCTGATTTATGTACTGTATAATGGACCAGAAGAAAAAGTACCGCAAATTCTAGTACAATAATATGTTATACTGGAATTGTTCATTTTATAGAGCTGCAATTAACTACAGTTACTTTCATTCACTGCCATTCAGTATTTCATTGTTCGTTGTTTTTAGAAGAAGACACCCAGCTACTATTTTGTAGTGTCATTTACTTGCTCGATTAAGTTACTTAGAATGAATAGAAATTCCACGCGAAAGACAAGTTTGTTTTTAAGATACAGGACTAAAATAAAGGAAGAGAGAAAAGAGGACTTGAAGAGCAAAGAGACATAACAAACCGATATTTTGTTCATAAATAAAACAGCTAAATGCTCATTTTAGAGTGGGTTTTCATATATAATCAAACTGCTGGACAACTGGTTAATGCATTTAACAAAACTCCAGATTCATAAGAGAACAGTCATCCATTATTAATCAGCTCCGCTCGCACATTTGTCTTCATTATAGTGTGCGCATTTGTGCCCCACATATTTCACATATGAATGTGACGGCAGGAAGTCATGAGACTGACTGAAGAGGCCTAAGTGTGAGGAGGCCGAGGACGGATGGTGTCCCTTATTGGTTGCTCTCCATCTTGTATGATTTTATCCCATCCTTGTGTGTCTGTGGGTGTCCAAACAGAATGCAATTTGCTGAGTTTTATGAGCAGGTTGGGTCTGTTACATATTTACAGTAAGTGTAATGATTAATTCTTTTCTCCCCCACACAGTCTTAAGCAGCTCTCATTCACGAGTCTGCCATTTGACTTCTCTTCACATCTTTGTGGCTTCTCTTCTCTTTTAAAAACTCATAGACAAACTTTTTCTCACCTAAATATGCCAATTATTTGTTTGACTTGTTGTTCCTTACTCTTTCGTCTGTCTTTACTCTGTCTGTTCTGTGTTGTACTTTTCAGCATTTAAAGCTAATTCAAGCTTCATTTGCAGTATTTGACGGGTGAGTGTAAACTTTTTTTACGCAGCCTTTACAATTTTATTTGGCTAATGAACAGAAAATACAAAATGAAACCTACATTTAATCAATTTACATCAATTCAAAGATATTTATAGGACAGTTCTATTGTATTGTGTTGCACTCTACTGTTGATTGGTACCATTTATTCATAGTGCATCAATTATACCTGATGTGTGAAATGGCCTCAAGATCATCCTTGGAGCATTTTTTCTGCCTCATTTAAGTTGAAGTAAAAAGCTAAGGACAGCATGGCTGTGGAGAAAAAGTATTAATTAGACAAGGTTAAAAACTAAATTAAGTTCTGGATGCTTCCCAGTGGATTTTTTGGTTGCCAGGCAACAAACACTTTCTGTAAACGATGTTGTTAAATAATAGAGCAAAAGACTGGTTTATACAGCTATTGAAAACGGATACATTTGTCCCATTCAGTGTTGAAATATAACTGTTATTTCAGCAGCAGTTTGTTTTACAGGAGAATTGCGAACCTGATTAAAACGTATCAGGGTGAAAAAGCCTGTGAATTTGTAATCAGCAGTCAACCCGATTTCTATCAGTAGCAGCACTCCCTGTTTTAATGTAAAGTTTTAATACTGTACTGAAATTATGACAAAGAGTTTCTAGTTGCACTGGTGACCCTTTTGCTGTGGATTTGTGCAAAATGTGCAAGGGTGAACAAAGTCGAAGGACACAATAGGAGTTAAGGTCACGTTGTGTTCTCTTAAATTGCTTTATGAGTCTGGTTTTTTTTTGCAGAAGGAGAGGGTTAAAGGTCAAAGCTCAGTCAGGATAAGTTAAAACAGATTATGGGAAACTATAAGGAGGGGAGGCGTAGACAAACTTGAGTTTACGACTTGTGTTTAAAGCTATCTCATTGTCCGTATGTAAAAGATTAATTTTAACGCCTATGGGGCTAAATGTATTATCTGGGAAGGCACTCCCTTTGACTCCTCACACACATACTTTGATTCATTCAGTGAATGACCCTGATTTTATTGGTGTCCTAAGGGTGACATGTAATCTTAGACGCAGTAAAAACAAATAAGAGCAGACTAAAGGCTACAGTGCATTCCTTTTACTGACCATTTATAAGGTGTGGGTGGTATTATCACATGAAGGATCAGATCTAAAATGTGGGTTAAAAGGATTTGATTTCATGTAGTCGATGGCAGCCCAACAGAGGGCAGTACTAGTACATATTACATTATGTGTCATGCCATCATTTTGCTGCAATATCTATTAAACAATAATCTACTGAATCTCCTAACGCTACTGAAATGATTTGCGTTCATGACCTGGGCAATGCGAATAGCATAATGTGCATTTAAACTAAACATAATCACAAAATAAAAAAAAGTTACTCACAAACCATATTTCTACACAATTGAACATTCTCCTTGATGCTCAGCGTTAGATATCTGCAGAAATTGTACAACCAACAACCTCCATGTTCACAGTGTTATCAGCTGTGCTGTTTCTGTGGGTCTCACCAGCTGTAACAGCATCTCCATATGGAAAAACTCTGGCTTCCAGTGGAGCTGCTGTTATCTGTGGAGGGACACCTCTTGTCATCAAAACGCTGCTGGGATTCTGTGGCTTTCCAGTTCACACATCTGACTGTTAAATGTTTTCGGACACTTAATATTTGCTGCTTTCCACTCCGTTCTTTTTAATGATTTCTGTGCAGTTTGTTCTTTGTAATAAAATTAAAACAAGAAATAAAAAGAATATATAAGGGTCTCTATGTTTCTTTGCCATACTGTGTGGACAGAGGGGAATCTGCAGTGAGAGTGATTTGATTTTCTGTAGCTATCTCAAAGTAAAACCAAAAACTATTGAGTGAATGAATGAACAGTGGAAGCGGTGCCTGAATGAATGAGTGTATGTATGAATTCATATTTTAAGGCACCCACACTGGTTTACAGGAAACCACTAACATCACTCATAAGGAAAGAGAAAACAAAATGGAAAGAAAACACATGGACGTTTACCAATACATGTCATGGGCTCTTTTACTTTTACTCTTTTACTTTCACTGTGAAATGAAAATGAAATAAGGGGATTTTTAAGTTGATGATTGCCATTAATACTCACAAGTTGTAGAAATGTCAGTAGCCAGGATGCATAATATCAAACAATCAACCATCAGTGTCTGGACTTCATTCATTGACAAAGTGAGATCTTTTGTGCACACTAGATAATTCGAAAAATGTTATCTACTTTTTCACCTCATTCATCTACCAAGGCCAGTCGTAATCTGTATTGAGTGGCCGCCAGGAGTTGGGAGCATGGTGGTGGGGTTAAATGCTGGATAAATGTTGTGTTGTGTATAGCCTATGTTTGTTTCCCATGTTAAAATAATAAAGAGTTGATAACGCGAAAAAGAACTCAGACGTCTTTGTTTGATTTTTTTATGTTCCTCAAAAGAACAGCTCAAGTCTTACTGCAAAAAACGAAAAATGACAAAACGGAAAAAAAAAAAAAAAAAAAAAAAAAAAAACTACTGTGAAAAGTAAAATAAATGCTTCGTTTAGACCCCAGTAATATAAATAATATCTAAATTAAATCTAAATCTAAATCTAATGGAAAAAGCACATGTACATTTTAGAATTACAAACTGGGGGCGCAGTTGTATTTTACTACGTCATATTACAGGCTAGGTGGCGTTAAGGCTTTTATTGTGAAATATTTATGAGTTTTCCGGTATCCGCGTGCCAGCCTTCTTTGGTGAGGTTACCGACTGACAGCCGGTGACTAGCGGAGCTAAGCTAACTAACTGCTAACGGGAGTTTAAACGACTGAGTCATTTCAGTTGTGGGGCGTTACTTAGACTATATTATCGAGCCTGGTAGAGCCAGGTGTTTATAATAGAGCATAGACAGAGTATCGAACGTAATCCAACATTAGCTAACGTCAGCTGTAGAGGGAGTCCTCCCCGAATGACTGACTCGCAGTGTGTGGCTAGCTAGCGAAGGAGGGTGGAGACAAAAACTTCCAAGACCGCGCCCAGCCGTTGCTTCATTCCAGCAGGCAGCTACTCTCTCGGCGGTGTGAGGGACCCACACCACTAAAACCAGATTATAATTTAAGGGGAGACTGACACACTTGTGTCAACTAAGGGTAAAAGTAAGTAACCATGTTCAGGAAAACCTTAAAGAAAGACCCGGAGCTGTTTCAGAATGTGTCGGAGGGGCTGCGGCGACTCTACCGGACCAAACTGTTCCCGCTGGAGGACACGTATCGATTCCACGACTTCCACTCCCCTGCACTCGAAGATGCCGACTTCGACAACAAGCCCATGGTCCTCCTGGTGGGGCAGTATTCAACCGGGAAAACCACCTTCATCCGCCACCTGATGGAACAGGACTTCCCCGGTATGCGGATTGGCCCCGAGCCGACTACAGACTCTTTCATCGCGGTGATGCACGGTGAACAGGATGGGGTGATACCTGGTAACGCTCTGGTTGTCGACCCAAAGAAGCCCTTCCGCAAACTCAACGCCTTTGGTAACGCATTTCTCAACAGGTAAAAGCGACTGCAAAGTCCACAGCCCACATTAAAGAGCTTACACTGAACTATGTGAAAAATGTAGTACACGTGGATTATAAGACTTGAGTCCAGTTCCCTAGAGTTATACACAAACGTATGAATGAAATGTACACAGCCTATGTCAGGTCAATGTCACGCTTTTCTTGAAGAGTCATTATTAAACACAGCTGTGAGTTTAGAGACGTGTCATAACACATCAGCCAGATTTAAATCCCCACCTTACAAGTTTGAACATGTACCACACTTTCAAGGTAAATTCACACACTGAGTTTGTTGCACAATGTTCCCTGCAGTCTTAGAAGAAATGTGTATGAGTGTTTTCCCTCTTTCATCATCCTCTGAGAATGCGACTGTTCAGTTTCAGTAGTTAGGTTGAAGAGCCAGTCTGTGTATGGCAAAGCAAAAGTACAGTGAGGTGCTTTCCAACCCTTACCCCATACACAGAGTTAGCTGGTGATTCAACAAGGCCTTTTCCTTTCACTTTAGATCAAATTCTGCAAATTAATGCTGTACTTTGCTTCTGCTACCACTTCTGTCTAAGCACCTGGCAGAGTCACTCCTGACAGACCGTTTTGTCACTGTGTGGCCCCTTGAACATAGAAATAGTTTAAAGTGATGTTGCTAGGCAACACTGACCTTGTCCTGTCCTCGGATGGGGGTGCCTTAAGTTTCATACCTCCTGGTCATAAAACTTTTACCATATCAATAGATGCTGACAAACCAACTCCCACATTCACTACCTGTATTATGAAATCTTATCACAAAGGGTTAAAGGTTTAGGTGTCTATCTTTTTGTATTGTTAGCTGAGTCAGCTGGTGTCTTACTAAGGTTATAGTTAGTGTGTCAAGAAGCTTAGCCAATTGGGCTTTAATCTTTTTGCCAGATGATTTACAGATCTGAAGAAACTCACAGAGAAGTGTTCAAAGCCCTATGAGTCACCCTGAATTACTCTTGTTTGTGGAATTCCAGATGTCGAAGTCTTATGCCAAAAAATGTCCTGATGGCAAAAACTCAGATGACTCAGAAGTTTTGCTCAGGTGGGGCTTTCACTAATCACCAGCAACAGCAATGCCATTTGAAACATTTGAAAATTGTAGAATAGAAGTAAAATTGAAAGTAAAGCAAACTGAAAGTAAACCGAGAGATAACTTGAGTAAAACAAGTACACTGTCATATTAAGTAAATAAAATGAGCACCTCTCAGTCCAGGTCAGACACTAGGGGAGAACAAGTGAGGTGTTATGAGTCAGAGCCAGTGTGACAGTGCTTCATTACATTTTAAACATCTTAACCCAGTCTATTCTGTGTGGATTTATGATGGCGTCAAATGGCCAGCAGCTGCTTGTTAATGTTGTCACTTCCTGTAGAGGATGTACACGCAGTGTATCCTCTTCTCTTCTCAGTAGTGTAATGTCACCCTCCACAGAACTGGGCAGCTTACCAAAAATAAACAATACACAAACATATGTAAGCTTACTTGTGGTCACTGGCCTGTCAGGATCTGAATCTTATGTTAGAGTTAGTTCCAGATTAGTAGATGGGTTCTGCTGCCATATGCTGTATTAGGACAAACAGCTCCACGCTTATTCTCTTTTTATTGTGTTATTCTCTCTCAAGTTGACATTTCCCTTCCACGCCCTCAGTGTTGTGGAGTGTTTGTTTTATTTTGAATAAGCCCAAGCTCGTGCATCAGTCAAACTCAGAAAAATGAAGTAATGCAGTTGAGATAACAGTTTTAAAAGGTGGGGGTGTTAAACTTCACAGTTCACAAGTCACCCCTCTGGAGTTCATTACAGAGTTGAGAGGAAAGCAGATAAGATTGTGCATAAACAAAGGCCATTGTCCACTGTAGCGTCATTTGTCAAACTATTGGATGCAGTCCCATAGTATCATGGGACTAGGCCTGTCACAATTACTGCATAATCGCCTGATCATGATTATTTGCGATGACGCGATCATTTTACATAATTGCAAGAATCATTTCCATTCACCTGTATAAAAGCATTCAGATGAGACTAACAGAAATGTCATATTTCCTGTTTGACTGGTGTTGCTTTAATGATTTTTAATGCCCCTTTCTTCTGCTACACACACCTTTTGTGGAGAATTAGAGCCTCCAACTGCTTGTCTCATGATGTTTAACATCTAAATTTGACCAACTGCATTTTGATGAGCATCTATTGACATTAACATCATGGATTTAGTTGTGGGCACATTTTGGTTTTAAGCCAAATGAAAATGTTTGTTTACAAAAAGGCAAACAAATGTATATGTTATAGTGAGTTTCAATAAATGGCTCTTTATGTTCATAAGGTGTACAGCATGTTAATTATTAAACTATTACTATGCTTATACTATAATAGTGGCATAAAATGAACCAAAAAAAAGACAAATCGTTAATTGCAATTTGTATGACAATGAATTATTAACTAAAATTGTGACAGCCCTTCATGGGATTTATGGTTGTTTTTGAATTCAATCTGCATATTTCTAGTACAGTGAGGGTGGTCACACATTAGTGTAATGAAAGCCTTTTGTACTCACATGACCATACATACCAGGATGTGTGTGTGACATTAGCAGGTGCACAACCTCTATGAACAGCTCCATATGAGTGGATCTGATTCATAAATAATCCTGTGCGATGGTATGTAGGTGGGAGCAGGCCTACAGTCATAGATTAAGTTTTTGTCAAGACCCAGATCCAGAAAAGCATTTAGATTTGGGCTGTTTTTGGCTCAGACTGGGCCAGTTTTCCATTTTCCTCTCACCAGGCCAAAAGTATGTGGATTTGCCTTCAGCTATGAGCTGGTTGAGTGTGTTTTAGTCATAAATGTAGACAGGGGCTATCCAGGGTCAGTAAATTGTATATCTAAGTCAGGAGCATACAAAGCCTGATTTAGTGTGATAGCAGTTCCACTGTGTTGCTCCCTAACCATAGTCATTCAACCTGCAGATTAGCCTTTAACTACCAGGCTCATATAGATAGACTTTCTCTATAACCAGTTATTTATGAATAGTAAACAGAGCTCAGTCATACGATCCTCGCTCCTACAATTTCCTATTAGATTTGGCAAATATAGAGTCTAACGGCCCGTTTACTCTACAGCATGTCAGTTTTCATACTTTGCCCATTATTTCCATTTTTCAGCTGCCAGTTTCAGATTGTGTCCTATTGCTTGTGCACTGATCATGACTGACTCATTTGTTTTTGTTCGTTTTGTTTTGATATTTGTGTGACAATATCTTGATATTTCTCTTCCACCTCCACATTCCCATAGTGCATATATACTCTGTTCTCTTTTAGTTAAAGTAAGGCAGCAGTCAGAGGGCCTCAGTGCGTTTGTGCTCTGTGTGAGCCTTTAGTCTCTAAAACCAGAGTCAGCAAAGTGTAAGTTCCGCACTGGCCCACCCCGGCCTTCACTGTCCTACTCCGTTATTCCAGGACACTGACTCTGCACTTTACTGAGATGGGGGCTGACACACGAAGGAGTTTAAAAAGCATATGTTCTTATAAACACCTATGAGGACACCTGTGTCGATTTCTATATATAATAGACAGATAAAGATGTTTTATTCACATACAGCAAGATTTTAGAGGAAACAAATGTGGAAAAGTGTAACCTCTCTGTCCACATCCCCAGTGCTAGTGCCAGCCACCCCCTTTCCTTTTCTCTTCAGGAAGCTGAGGTCACAATGTGAGGAATGGTCAAATGTCAGGAGGTGGGGTGAGCTAAGCTGAAGATGACCTTCCAGTCACAGGTCTGATGCTTTGCTGCAGTCTCACAAAAAGGAGGGTTTTCTCACTTGGTTGAGACATGACTGAAGAGTAAAGGCTCTCAGATAGTTCCAGAATCTCAGGCCCTCGTGCTTGCTAGGGTCCTCTTTTCTAAGAATTCCAGCTGAGAGTTTTTTTTCCTTCAGGCTCTGTGTGGAAAATGTTGGGATAGATTGTTAAATGGAAACCCTGAGCCAAAATTCCAGCTGCATATCATACGCCATCGGCATTGAGAAGGAGGGGAAAAAAGCCTGCCTGTTTGTTATCTTTGGCACTCAGTATTATTGTAATGTAATACCATACATAGGATTTCTATGCAAGCCCCTCTCATATTTCTTTGACTTGTTCTTTCTGCTTGGATTTTTCTGATTTCCCCCCTGCGTGTGCTGTGGGACCTCTGTTAGGATTTGCAGTGTGTCTGTGTGTGTCTACCCTTGGTGCGGTTGCTGCAGGAATGTAAAAGTGAGGTTCTCCCGGTCTTATGACCCGGTGCCTCTGAGATCATGTTGTGAGTATCGGTTCAGATTGACTCAAAGGGCAGCAGAGCGAGAAGGAGTACTCTGAGCTTTGTGGTGTCTTAACAATCCCCTTCTTTGTCTGGAGCGGGACACCGTGGGTTTATGCAAAACCACTCATCCTCTCACGCTTTATAGCGTGTATTTTTGTCTGTGTATGAGTGTATGTGTGTCTTGGAATGACACTGTCTTTAAAGTTTAAACCCCAGTGTCCCAGCTTAAAGGAGACTATTGTGCAGTGAATTACGATGCATTGGGAATAAGTCAGGCATACATTTAATATATTACACAGTGTATTGTCTCAGCATTATATCACCAGTGGCCTCCTACAGCTCGAAAATGTCCTCTTTCAGGAAAACTCGACTATATCTTCATGTAGTTTGTTTATGTTATAGCTTCATTTTTCAATAATTTTACCTTTCATTTTGACTTTTTTTGTTTCAAAGCTAGTCTTAATATAATACAGTTTCAGTTAGATGT
>JAPQRN010000002.1:15636191-15656099 GCA_037367275.1 Coranthus polyacanthus
TTCAATAATTTTACCTTTCATTTTGACTTTTTTTGTTTCAAAGCTAGTCTTAATATAATACAGTTTCAGTTAGATGTTTTCATTAACAAGAATAACCTTGCTCAGTGTTATTACCTGTTACCTTTTACCTACTGCAGTAGGTGCAAAGTCAGAACAAAAGGTGAGGTCTAACTCCAGGCATCAGATGTCCAGTGGAGAAAACCTGCTACTTGCCTGTATTATATTCTGAATTAACGTGCAATCGCCAGATAGTTTTCTAAATGTAAAAAACTTTACAGACCTTCTGAAATTGGGTAGTGGCAGCTCTCTGTACCACTTTTTCCCTTTACACGTAGTGATATATGGGGCTTATTTGTGTATCTTTTACAGTAATGGTTTTCCCCTAATGTTAGTGCCAGAATGCAAGGGGGTTATTAATGAAAAGCTCCAAAATAATGTCTGTTTAGTGTTTAATGTCACGTTTATGTGTAAACAATCTCACCAGACTGGTTTTTGTGTCTGTTCCACCCTCCCTCTAAACACACCTTAGCTTTTTACTTCTGATCTTCTTTCTGTGACTCTCATCCTGTTTTCTGTCTTTCTTTCATTTGTCTTTTACCTTTTTTCTCTCACCTCTCTTTATCCTGTACCCCTCTCATGTCCCTCTGTTTTCTTGGCAGGTTCATGTGTGCCCAGATGCCGAACCCTGTCTTGGAGAGCATCAGTATCATCGATACTCCAGGAATCCTGTCAGGGGAGAAACAGAGGATAAGCAGAGGTCTGTCTGACACGCACACTTTTTTCACTCACTCGTTCACCTTCTTACTACTGTTACTTTTTTACAGAGCCCCACCCTCTGCTCAAGAAATACTATAAACAGAGAACTTTGTATGCATGCAGGAATAGATAGGCCCACAGGAAGTCACACATTTCAAAAAGAAAAGGAAACATGCTTAAAAAAATGTACACATGCTCTTTAACTGTCTGCTTGGTATTTCTGCGTGTTTTGCAATGTCAACTGTTGCAGCTGAGCTTGTAGTGTTTAAGGCCTTAACCCCCTCAGGGACGTGCCGAAACCAAACAGGTCATGTAAATCTGATGGAGACCTTCACAGCTTGACAGCAGCAAGGAGAGTGCACACAGCACTTTGAAGTTCATTTCCTGTACCTGTGGTTTTCTAGGGCACCCTCTTCTCTCATATCCTTCCCTCTTGTTGACTGTTTTGTTTTCTGTTTTCAGCCCTAAGCTTGTGTTGTATTGGAAAGATCAATGAACAACAATACCTGAAAACATTTCCTGTTTTTGAATTAGTTTTTTAGTCTTTGTTCGAACAGTTTAATTCGATAAACCTTCTTTCCTTGTCCTATACCATTCATCATTTTACATCTGAGTCATTTCCTGTGGCTCTGTGGTAATAAATTAATTCTCCACGTGTCCAACAATGCTGCGACCTGCAGGGTCACACAGAATTGCCACATACACAGTTTTCCTTTTGCTTTTGATGATCCAACAAAATTCAGGCAGATGATAACAGTGCAACTTAACAAAACTTCTTCTTTTTTTACCTGATTTGAGCCCCTTTAAGAGGAAGCATACATACAGCAGTACAGCTTTTGTGTACTCTTGGGAAAGGAAGTGGAGTGAAATGGCAACTATAGCAGTTTCCCAAGACTCCTGTCCCATATCACCACTACATGTGTTACACAGAAATACACAGCTGGCAGATCTGGTTTTTATTTACTCAGATTTCCCAAAATTCACAGTAAGATAAAAAAAGACCTGAATAAGAAGACATTAGGAGATGTGGGAGGAGTTTCACCGGCAAAAAGACCATAAAGGCCAGTGAAGCAACTGTAAATACAAAGTACTGCCTTTTGAGAAGGAAGTGTGGGCATGTCTGAATGAAGAGACTGGTGCTTGTCGAGGTGACCCTGTCCAAGGAGAGTAGACGAAATCTGGTGCCGCACATCTCAGACAGTTTTGTTTCCATACATACATATGCATTCTTACTCTCAGAGTCACACAGTCTGCCTTTTCCCTCATTCACACATGCACTACCTTTGTTTCTGTATAAACACGGATACAGTACTGTACTACTGACTGTGTCATATATAAACACAACTGATTGGATTGTGCAGCTGACGTGTGACGGGCGTGTGGGTGAATACTGGCAGATATTAGGCATGAATCAGGCCACAGGAAACTACATTCTTAATTTAAACCTCACAGCTACAGTATGTGTGATAGCCACACCTTTATATATGTTTGATATGGAGCAGCTGTGTACATGTTTTTCTAATAGCACGAGGAAGTGGAGAGTAGGGCAGTGGGGGTTCATGCTTATTCCCCTTGAATAAGCATCAACTTCCCTAGGATTTAAAGGTAGTCTTTTTATATAACTTAAGGAGGAAGCAGAAGCATCCTGTGTCTGACTCAATTAAATTTTCAACTGAATCAATTAATTGGGGTGGGGGATCAGCATCAGCTATCTTGATAATTATATGTTTTTTATGATTTTTCAATCAAAAATGTTAATTAAATGCATCAAA
Source organism: Coranthus polyacanthus (assembly GCA_037367275.1). Lineage (NCBI taxonomy): Eukaryota > Metazoa > Chordata > Actinopteri > Kurtiformes > Apogonidae > Coranthus > Coranthus polyacanthus. The sequence goes on from JAPQRN010000002.1 coordinate 15,638,720, forward strand.
CCTTAATTGCAGTGTCAGCCTAAGCAGTTATACACATCTCAAGCTGATCATTAATCTGTGTATTTTCCTCGATAGCCAAACAAGAAGACTGAGATCACAATATTGTCCACAAGAATCACAATCTGACTTTTTCACCACATCATGCAGCTCTAGTCAAACATAATGACTTGCTCCATTTTTGTCTAATTTGTTTTACATTTTATAGATGATTAATCTAGAAAATAATTGTCAGATTAATATATAATGAAAATAGTCGTTAAATGCAGCCCTAAATGTCATTGCATAATTCTTTGACTTCACATATCTTTTTGGTGAGGTCAGCAGGAATGACTTGGAGATTGTTCCTTGTTGAACCATGAAGTGATGAAACTTCATTTTGCAGAACTGCTTGGGTTCTTTCTCATAGTAATTGCTTCAGATAGGACATGAAATGTTTAGCGCTGTTCATCCAATTTTGACAGAAAAAATAGATTTATAAAGTAAAAACTTTTATAAACCATTGTAATTAGTTTACGTAACATTGTCCTTGTTATCGTAATTAATTGTGTAGATATTCAGCTTTCTCCAAGAAAAATGCCTGGCTCAGTCCACTTCTCTGCTCTGTATGTAGCAGCAGAGTGTGATCTTCTGCTCTGTTCAAATACGCCACGAGTTCACTGGTGTATTCCTAGCATGTCTGCATATGAGACATGTCAGTTGTTAATGTAGTCTATAAGTAAGTCTCAGCTGAAGCAGCTGTCTCTCTCTATCCTCAGCTGGCTCCCACTGGGATCCTGGACTTAGAATATTCCCCTTTCATCCCGCTCTTCTTCAACATGTCATGCCAACAAACAGGCAAACTTCTTTTCGCTGAGGGCATTTCCCTGTTCCCGCCTTCTCTGTGCCTTTCATGCTGTGTGTGTTTCTCTTCCCCTCATTCATCTACTGTATGTCTTAGTTTCTCTCTAACTTCATCTGCCCTCTTGTATCTCTCTGTCTCTCTTTTGTATACACGTGCTCGGACACAGACAAAAGCCAGCCATGTTGGAATGCATGTGCAGCAGATCTGGCGCTGATTGTGCGGCAGCAGAGATGATCTTTTAGAGCAACTGCATTCTTTTCTGATCAGATGACACAGACACTAATCAAAACCATAATTCTCTCTTCCTCACTTTCTCTTCCCAGCTCCTCAAGGGAGAGGACAGCTCAAGAAAAAGTCCAGCTTTATGTAATTTGAGTTAGTCCCCTTGTTTCTCAAATAACCAATTGAAGTGAGTCGTAGAGTACATTTGTGTAAAAATGCGATAGAAATGTCTTTGCCACCCCGTCATTTGTCACTCTTTGGTGTGATCATAATTACTGACACCGTGTAGCATTTTGCCACTTGTTTCCACTTTCTGTCTCAAACTTTTCTCACTTCCTTCCTTCTATTTAAATCTTTTGTTACTGACAAGTTTATTTTTGCAAGGCACACTGCATCACAGCACTGAACCCTTCCTAATAAAAGGCATTTCATCCCCGGGGCTAATACATATGACAACCCAGACTCTCCAAAAGCCTGACTTTCTCTCCACATACCCCTCTCTTGTAAACTCACTGATTCAAGTTAATATATAACCAGGAAGAAAAGCAGTGTCTCTTGAAAGCGCTTATATAAACACTATTAGACTGACATTTGATCAACATGAGTGGTAAAATAAATGAGGAACAAACAATTAATGCAGCTCCAACACACCATGTATTTATTAACTGAGCCATTGAGCTCAGGTTGAATTCCTGTATTTCTCCACACAAGGCTGCTTGGTGTCCTATTTGTAATCACAGTGCTCAGTGTAAAATGTTTTCATACTTTCATTCTGACATAAGTGGAAATGTAAATACCTTACAATGTTTTGTAGATAAGTTGGCTACCTCAGTACTCAAAAATGTCACTGATCTGTGCAGTCAAAACTCATGCAAGACTCGCTATTTTGACCTCGTCTCAGTCAGTTGAGTGAAATCCAGTGAATCGACTGTAAACAAAGCCAGTAACCAGGTAATAGTGCACAGGGTACGTACAGACTCCATCTTTTAAAAAGCCAGCGTCCTCTCCTCCTTTCTCACCAGGTTATGACTTTGCCGCCGTGCTGGAGTGGTTTGCTGAGCGCGTGGACCGGATCATCCTCCTGTTTGATGCCCACAAGCTGGACATCTCAGACGAGTTCTCCGAGGTGATCCGAGCCCTCAAGAACCACGAGGACAAAATGCGTGTGGTGCTGAACAAGGCGGACCAGATTAGTACTCAGCAGCTCATGAGGGTCTACGGAGCCCTTATGTGGTCTCTGGGCAAAATCATCAATACACCTGAGGTAAAAAAAAAAAAAATACAAATAAAAAAAGTACAAGCCCACTAAGGGTACTTAAAAGTAATTAATTTCAATTTATTTCTTTTTTACTAGATTCTGAATTTATTTATGCTTCAGTGTACTTTCACATGGCTTGATTAATTCACAAGCCAAACTGATGGAGTTCCTTTAAAAAACCGATTGACAGTCAGTTGGCTTGTAGAGCAGACATTTTAGACATTTTTCTGCCAAAGCCTAAAATATCTGTGCTGGTTGAAAATGTTCATTTCCCACAGTGACAGCTGCGCCTTGGCTTCCTCAGTCACCACTTTGCATTATAACCATTCTTGTCAAGGTCATTGAAGGTGTAACATGGTTAATATTTTGAAGAAAAATCTGACATTGTTAGGCTCATCTGGACAAAGTTCAGACGTTTCTTAAAAGGACACGGCCTTTTCAGCTTATCATTGTGAGAACCAGCAAAGAAAAAGCACCTTTATGAATGTATTGAAAGTGAAACACATTTTTAATACCATGTATGTCAAATCCTGTGTGCCATCTGATATCATGTGCTGGTCTTATGACGTTTTTCCTGACTGTTAGTTAATGTTTAATGTAGGACTATATTCATAAACTTATCCCAGAGAAACCTTTGGATCATCTAGACAATGATTCATTGACTTTGAGAGCACACTATTGTAAAGCCTCTCTACATGATGTAAAGCACATTCCACATATTTTACCCACTTACAGTTACTAAACATATCTATATGTTGAATCTGTCATGCTTTTTCTGTCTTTTCATTCATGTTCGATTGCACCAGTGTTTGTGAGCCATAAAAGAATGTCCTCATGTGGGCGTGAGCATAACATCGAGTATAACCTTATGAACAAAGGAGATTAAACTAACCTGTGCAAACTTGATCCAGGTGGTGCGCGTCTACATTGGGTCATTCTGGGCCCAGCCCCTGTTGGTCCCAGACAACAGGAAGCTGTTTGAGGCAGAGGAGCAGGACTTGTTCTTGGACATCCAGTCACTGCCACGAAACGCAGCACTACGGAAACTCAATGACCTCATCAAACGAGCACGCCTCGCCAAGGTCAGTGTTAGAAATACCTGATTTAAAAACTGCACCAACACATCTTATTTTCTAACCCTGTAATAGTCATTACAAAAACACCACAAAAACCGAACTAAACAGAAATGTCTGGTTTCATGCAATTGTAGGTATTTGGTTTCTAAATTAACCACAGGCAGAACTGAGTAGATTATCAGAATCTTGTAACACTTACAAAAAGGGAAAAAACTTTAGTTACTTCTGCTAACAGTCTCTGAGTACATTCCAAAACTACATTTTCTTGTTTGCATCAGAAGGCCTCAGATTTAGATGTCACATGGTGGGATCCCACCCAGTGTCTTTCACCGTAAATCCACTAACATATCAACCATAAGAATGTCAGTCTGCTTTGTGTGTCAAGTTCCTTTAAAAATGCTGTTCAATACTGACTAAAAATCGGTATATTCTCCTCAGGTGCATGCCTATATCATCAGCTCTCTGAAAAAGGAGATGCCAAGTGTATTTGGAAAGGACTCCAAGAAGAAGGAGCTGATTTCTAACCTGGGAGAAATCTACCATAAGATTGAGAAAGAGCACCAGATCTCACCTGGAGACTTTCCCAACATTGCCAAGATGCAGGTAAGGACAAGACCGCAACAACTTCCTACACAGATTTGACAGAAAACCGCATTAACTCTACAGCCAACATTGTATGATGTTTTTAGAGTGTTATATAAATTGTTACACACAAATGGTTCAGAGTAGAAAGACCTCTCAACCTTTACTCTCTTCACATCTTTGCCCCTCTTTCCTGCCTTGCTCTCCAGGATGGGCCAGGATGGGGTTGAGATTTATTTTTCCTGGTTTGTCAGGAAATCCTGCTTCTTGTACGCTGCTCCCATTGCTAGCCATTGAAGACTGATCTATTTCTATCCCTAATTCCTGTTTTCTCTCAACCCCCATCTTTTCTTTTCAGGAGCTACTCAATGGCCAGGACTTCTCCAAGTTCGCCACGCTGAAGCCCAAGCTACTGGAGTCGGTGGAGGACATGCTTGCCAACGACATTGCCCGTCTTATGGCCATGGTGCGCCAGGAGGAAGCCGCCATGCCCAGCCAGTCTGTGAAGGGTGGAGCATTTGAGGGAACTATGTCCGGGCCCTTCGGTCACGGCTACGGCGAGGGCGCCAGCGAGGGCATCGATGAGCTGGAGTGGGTGGTGGGCCGCGACAAGCCCTCATATGATGAGATCTTTTACACCCTCTCTCCCATCAACGGCAAAGTGTCAGGCGCTGCAGCCAAGAAGGAGATGGTGAAGTCCAAGCTGCCGAACACAGTGCTGGGAAAGATCTGGAAGCTGGCAGACGTGGATAAAGATGGCCTCCTTGACGATGAAGAGTTTGCCCTGGCCAACCACTTGATCAAGGTAAAACTGGAGGGCCACGAGCTGCCGCCGACGCTGCCCGACCACCTGGTGCCTCCGTCCAAACGTGGGACAGTGGTGCAGGACTAAGGGTCCACAGAAGAATGGGAGCCATTTCAGTGCTTAGCTACATGTTTCTCCAGGCAAAAATCCAACGAAAAGCATGAACAGTGTCATCGCCTAGCAAGCTGAGAGTCTCCAGGCTTCCTGATGCACCATGAAGAGGTATAGCTGTGATCTTTTTCACCAGAGAGAGACTGGAGGGTTTTGGGGGGAGGTGGGAGGGCAGGGCAATGTGGTCTTTGTGCATTAGGGGATAAATGTTCAGGTATCTATTACAAATAAAAAAGGGGGGGGGGGTGATTATCAACTGATGAAAGGACTTTGGATCATGATTATTAGATGATTCACTTGGATATTTGAGGTCACATGATGGGTTTAAATATGGATTTGTGCGTCATGTGTACAAGATGTCTTATAAGTAAACGGTCCATCTTATATTTTGATCCACAGAGTATAGTTTGTTCTTTTTTTTCATTTGGAGAGAGAGAGAGAGGGGAAATAAATCAAAACAGCTGTTAGAATTATTTTATCTATATTTTTGTATTTCCTGACTGTTAACTCTTTCCAAATGCCTACCTTTTTATTATTTTGCCAGATAAATAAAAAGGAAATACTCTACCATCAGACTCTATTATGTGGATTTCTTCTGTCACTATGTAACATTTGTTTGAGTTTATCAGTTGTACCTACATTATAACCTGAACTGAAACTTAGTCTTTGCTTTTAATTCATCGGTGAGGGTCATACCAAGGACTGTGTCAACCAAAGGTCACCCACAGAGTGGCTTTTCTTTTGAAAAGCCTTCAGTTTGGTTGTTTTATTGTGATATACTGCCCCCTGGAGGCCAGAAATAGCCATTTTCAGTTCAGCTTCGGGACATTTGCCCATAATACAATTTGCCTCGGCCTGGATTTTTTTTTTTTTTTTTTTTAGTGGGAAAATTGAAAACAGGGGTGGAGGCAGACACTGGTGACATAGGGGACACATGGAGGCAATTTACAACAATGGCAATTCAGTGCAGGCTCAGAAAAAATAAACAGACAGGAAGTTGTCACATTGAGTAATACTGAAGTCAAAATAGAGAAGATGTGAGCTGTAATGTTTCCTTGAACCTGTTTTTTCTCATATGAACTGAACATAGGGATGGGCAATATATTGAGCAATATACTGAGTTAATTTGATTTTGATTAGTTTTTTAACTGTGAAAAAATGTCTAAATGGCAAAAGGGAGATTAGTGTTTCCTCTGGAGACCTTTCTTACTCAACAAAAATTCTTGTTGTAATATTCATTGTGACTTAGTTTCTCCATTCATTGCCCAACAGTGGTGTTTTATATTCATTTCAATTATTTTTATTCTTTAACAAATCTTTCAGATTGACACCCTTGCGAGTGTTGTTTTATTGTTGATGAAGATGACTGAACGTCTGAGGTGTATTTGAATCATTCTAACAGGATCTAGGGGTAAGAAACAGAAATGCTAATCAGATGATCTTAAACAATGAACTGAAGCTGAGTGAAAGAAGCAGGGCCAGGTAATGTGTTTACCCCCCTGTACTCCATGTTTCACTTCATGTCTGAGCACATCCATCATCCTCGGCTTGGAAAAATCTCCTGGTTGTTTTGGAAAAACACGATCACACAGAGCAGCGACACATCTCTCGAAAACACAATGCGAACGTTTCATTTTCATTTCAGACTCCCAGTCATGAGTCTGTCCCTCATCGGCTCACTCAGCCTCCATCGAGACTCATTGAAATTCTGCACACTGACTCACCAGATTATCACTCTCAGTGTCACACACACATGATCTTCAACTGCTTTTTTTTTTTTTCTTCCCACCGCAGACATCTTTGATGAAGTCCAGAGGCGCTCCCTTGTGTTGTGATAAGTTATTACACATAACACATAATAAGGCTATTTCTACCACTATGTATGGTTTGTGTCTTGTATTTTCAGTTGTGTTCAGAAAAAGTTTCGTATTAGACCTGCGTGCAGACACGAAAAGGGAGTGACAGCAAGTCGAGATGACAGAAGGCTGAAAATTACTGTTCGAAAGCCAGACTCTCCCAAAATTAGCACAGCAATTCAGGAATCCACCAAACCAGAACAATTCCAAGAAGCCTCAAGGAAGCTGGTTTTGGGACTTTTGTGAATGACATAACAAAGACTAATTGCACAACATATGATGAAAGGAGGTTATGAAAAGAGCGTTTTTTTTTGCCCGGGAGCGTAGTGTAGTACAAACATTTGCTGATTACACTGTGCATTTTGATATGGACCAGAGCAAACAGTAGTTGTTGCCAAGGTAACGGCCGACAGAGAGCAGCTTCAGTAAATGTAGTTACGTTTCTTTAACAGGCACTGAAGTGAACTTTGTGTTCAGTGTAGATAATTTACAGCAGCCTCAGGGTTCCTCTTGTTCTGGTATGATAATATATTGACACAGAGCTGCTGAAATGCCCACAGTGGTGTGAAGTGAGAGGCAGCGTGGCTCTGTGTGCCTCTGTTTCTGCACACCGTGTTTGCATAGCTGTCACCCTCTGCTGCTGCACTGTATATCTCTCCTTTACATTGTTTCCTTTTTCCTGTCTTCCTCCGTTTGGACGTCATTATATTCCCTCTGTCTCTTTTTCCTTCTTCCTTTCTTTTTTTTTCCCCCCCCGCTGTTTATGGAGAGCAGCTTTTCCCTGTTATTCCGCTTCTGTTTCTTTGTTTTTTTTGTCTGTTTTCCCGGCACTCCCCTGGCTCTTTCTGTCACCCCTCCGTCTCTCGGTGTTTTAGGTCATGTTTGTCCCATTCAGGTCTAAAAATATTCCCAGCAGACCTCGCTCCTGCTGACACACTGACCCTTGCAGATAGTTGACTGGGTCGAACTTATATAACACAGTCATGTGTGGGGAGTGCCACTTCTCATGCAGATGAGGAATGAGGCACCTGTGTGCATATATGAGAGAACAAGTACACAAGAAGGTTACTGCGGTTTAACTGTTACACACCAGTGGCTTCATTCGGACCTAATGCACTTAATCCTTATCCACCTAAAAGCCAAAACTTGTCTGTTTAAACTCTATGAGTGATGGTTTATCTGTTTAAATGCTGTTCAAACCCCATTTAATTTCTGCTGTTCACACTAAAGACACACCTGTCACCTAAAAAATAGCGGAACACACTTTCAAGAGCAATATTTTCACATCATTCGATCATGTTGTTACATGTTGCACAAGTTTCAACCTCTTTAACCTGCCCAACGGCCACCTTTAGCATAATACCGCACGTAAGAATAGATGAATAGAAGAAACATTACGCAAAGCCAGTGACTTAAAAGGATGAGAATTTATTTGTGGAGTACTGATACAGAACAATCAGAGCAGCATAAAATCCATGTTTTCACTGAGTGCATCGGTAGTCCCTGTAATAATGCGTCCAGAGCATTATTTCACATTTTGGAGGGAACATGGGGACAAAGAGGCAATCAAAAAAAGGAGAGGAGGTAAGTGCTATGAAGGAGTCTGATTACCAAGAAAGACGTTGACCCCGTTTCTGCAATGTGAAGCTGGAGGCGGAGGTTGAGGTGACAGATTTTATAATGTACTGGCATTGCCGGTTCTGCTAAAACCGGATTGTTTGCTCACAGTTTATGGGATAACTAAAGAGCAAATATGATACTTTCTGACTGTAAGGAGAGAAAACTGGGAAGAAAACATTTTAGATTCTAGATTTTTAGGTGACAGCACCCAGAATCTGTTACATTTTCTTTCCTTAAAGAATGTAATATTTTGACATTTCTATTACTGTCTCTGAACAAAGTATGCAGTCAGTCAGTCAGTCATTCAGTCACTTAGCCGATCAAGTAATCCATCTGCTTTTAAAGAGACATATCAGACTGACTTATCCACAAAACTATATATGAAACTGTCAGCACCCACAATTCAGTCTGTAGTACTTGTTTTAATCATTGGAAACACTGAGGGAAGCCTAGGGCTGAAATGCGTCCATTTTCTCTTTTGCTGCCATGCAATATTTTAAAAAGTATTACTGGACTGCTCACAGCTTCATTTATAGTTGGTGTTTTTAGGTTTTTTTTTGTTTGTGACGTATCCACCCCAGTCCGGTCCTGGCCGGTTAAAGTGGCGGAGTCAAGAAAAGACAGAATTGCTGTTTAAAACTTCAGATGAGGTAGGTTGATATGCAGTTTTGGGCTAAAACGGGACGAAAACAATCCCAGCTTGGTTCAGTTCGTCCCCGGTGGTGCGGTCTCCGTGTGTTTGGTTAGGGTTCAGTTCGTTTTTGTGTGCTGAGAGCTCAGCAGGGCGGCCTGGCTACAGGTTGAGGCGCCCCAAACATTTCCTGTGAGGCGTAGGTGATGTAGAGGAAGCCGTCAGGGTCTCTGTAGCGGGAATAAACATCCCCCATACTGGAGGACATACAGGACATGCTCTTCTCTGCCACCAGGAGAAACAGTGCCTGGGTTGAGTCCAGATCAATCTTATTCCTGTAATAAAGAGAGAAACAAATCAAGAGCTGGAAGGATGGGAAGCAACAGTGAATCATAGCACAAATGTAGAAAACAGTGAGAAATCTGACAGCTTGATGGGAAAATGTGGAGGAGGGTGGGTTGGACTGAAATGGAAATGCTAAAAAACATTTACAAGCTGTTTGAGATGTAAGTAGGAGGAAAGAGTTTTCTCAAAAAGTGTGTAAAAAGTGTGTAATTACAACAGATTATTTACCTGAGAAGGCAGAGGAACTGACCCAACGTGAGCTCAAAGGGAACCAGGAACTTTGTCTTGTCCAAAAGGGGGAGAGTTTTCTCACGGATGTAACGCTCTACAATCACCTGGAAATAAAAAAAACAAAACACATTTGTGATGAGCTGCCGGTGCAGACACACAGTTAATGAAATACATTAAAGAAGAACACAGTAAGAAAACCAACGTACAGGCAACTTGTTTGGGAATTTAGACCGGATACTGCACACCTCATCTTTTCTTGTTGCTGCAGAGAAATAGAAAAGAGACTTTTAGATCAATCCCAACACTGCCAGGTCAATATCTCGGAGAAACAACCACAGATCAGCTTAAGTAAGAGACAGAATCTCTGCTTAATAACTCACCGAGGCATTTCCTCTGCTTAAAAGGCATCATCTCCATAGATTTCTCAAAAGGAGCCATGTTTGTTGCTTAGGGCGGTTTGTAAAGACCAGCGGTGTCAGAGGTGGAGAAACGCCGGTGATGGTCTTACCCAGGCTGACAGTGAAGCCCCCTTGGGTGGAAGTTAGCAAACCCCAATGAGCTGCTGTGACCATTGGTGTTTTATAGGAGATGCAGCTGGGAGGAGTCGAAATGTGACACCAACAAACAAAAGCACACACCTCGTCTTGCTGAGCAGCCTGCGGATGCAGGGAGGCATCTGTGCTTTTGGCCTCTTTACTGGTTCAAACCAGATTCACACGTACTGGTTATCTCACAGAGCACTCTCTCATCCACTTGTGATATTGATGTTGCTGTCACGTCCACATTCACACGCAGCAGTACCAACGCATACACAGAAGTGTAATGAGGGCAGCCCATTATGTGAAGAGCATAAACAACACACATGGCATTAATAATTCAGACAAACAGAGACAAACTCACACACAGAAAAACCAACGCAGTTGATATGTGTGTCAGTCTGCTGCAACACAACACAGATTTTGTGAACTCCTGACCTTTGACCTCACTTATCTGATAGTCGTGCTGGACAAGAAGTCACCATGGCCTCTATGATGCCTTGCCAGTCGATGATGGCCAATGATTGCATTAACTGTGTGAGCTCCTATAGACCTTCTTCCTTCTTTCTTTCCTCTAGGCACAGAAAATGCAGCGGTGGAATGTAAAGATTTGTACAGATTTGATGTACTTGAGCCTTTCCATTTTATGCGTCTTTATACTGCTACTCCACTACATCTCAGAGGTAAATACTGTGCTTTCTACTGCACTACATTTGTCTGACAACTTTAGTTACTTTTCAGATTACAAAAGAGATCAATAGCTCTGCATCACAGTACAGAATCCTCCACCCTCAGCATGGCCCATTTTGACCCAAGGTAGACCAGAGGATCTCAAGAGTAAAGACAACACAAGGGTTAATTGTCCAAAAAAATTCTTCTGCATCTTGAGCTAAATTAACTCTTAAAAAACCTAAAAAACTAGTCAACAGCATACTGAGTAGTTCAGATGAGCTCCGTTTTAAATATGTGCAACATACACAGAAACATCATATATAATATAAAAACACTGACAGGGACCGTTTTACTGCAAAATGACTACTTTTACTTTTCACACTTTAAGTACATTTTGCTGATAATGGTTACATACTTTAAGTAAGGTTTTGAATGCAGAACTTCTACTTTTAGTGGAGGATTTTCACAGTTTGATGTTAGTACTTCATACTTAAGTAAAGGATCTGAAAACGTCTTCCACCGCTGCTGAATTGTTGCCCGTGTCATGTGAATGTCTTTCTCTTTTTCCACGCGCCTGCTATTTTTTTTTCCTCGCTCATTTACTTCGCCTAGAAAATAGAACCTGAAATCCCCAAATTCAGTCTAAACCGAGGATTAAGAGGTCATTTTTCATACACGGCCACGGTGAGAAGCGTCATCATTTTGAGATGATATGCTTGTGATGCTTTTGAACTGACCTGCTCTATTATGAGGAGCAGAGGGTGAAGATCACCCTCTGCTGGATGGAAGGTGGCAACAGAGTGCACTGCCCCTGGAAACCTAACATTACTCAGCTGCTTCACCAGGGGTGAGTCTAATGGATTTTGGATTTTTACAAACATAAAGTGGGCATAATTAGTAAATGATACGTGTTATATTAAGTTTCAACAACTCTGCGTAGGTCTAAGGAATAGAAATACACTTGCAATTAAGCTTACATTCACCAAAATAATAATAATAATAAAAAAAACATGGTTCAGTTATAATAGCCTATGTATGTAATAATAAAGAGACTTCATTTAGTCTAGACACTTCTGAATTTGATTACAGTTCACGTCTAAAACCCTGTTAAGGTCCCAGGACTTGTTTAGGGCCCCTACTGACCCCTGTCTGCCAACCCTGTGGTCCACGGTGAATGTGCACTTTTGACTTCGAGTTGCTAAAATTAAATCCAGTGCATACGGAAGACAACCTGCTCTTCTGTCCCTGAATGACACACAGTCCAGTTTTACTGTGTCATTTTGTTGCATCTCGACGATTCGTATCATTATGCACCACATGAGATGTGAGCAAGTAAAATAAGAAATCTCCAAATTCAACTCCAACCCAGCGGTTTTCCAGCAAGACCACAGTGGCCCCATAGGACTGCATTCAAAGATAAAGTGCTGAATTCTGGGACAAAACTGGATGTCAGAAGATAGAGTTACACTCCTGCTGAAGTATGTCTTTCTGTCTGCAGACATTTCAACTTGTCATAGTGGGAAAAGCACGGGTGGTTATGGCCTGTTTAAGTGTCCCACAAAGTCATGACAAGACGCTAAAGAGCGTGGTGAGGTGTTTGTAACACTACAGATGAGCTCCTCTGTGAGGACAGCCTCTTACCCCGACCCGACAGTGTGTTTGTCTTTGGCCATGTTGTACAGTGAAGTTGGACAGTCAGGGGTTTTTTTTTTTTCAGTGCGTCTATTCGAAAAACTTCCCGGACCAATCCCGGTGCAGCTCTGGTGCAGTGACTCCTCCTCTCTGCTGCCTGCTCCCACATGTAACGTTACCAGCCTCTGCCTGTCTGTTGCATTGTTTCAGTGGGAACGCAGCGTTCGAACTCCAGCATCATGGTAACTCCACCGGACCACGGGGCTTGTAAATGATACAAGAAAAAAAAAAACAGACAGTGTCAACGGGAAATCGAGCTGGATTATTAAGAGGAGACATGGTTCGTTGATGTTCATTCAGCCTAGCAGTGGATTCATTAATTCCAGTCTTGTGCCACTCAGCAGGTCTGCCTCGAAGCTGTAGGCTGCATGGCACGTTACAGATGGTGAGGATTTTCTTATTATAACGTTCATTCAGGCTGCTACTATGTTGCAGTCTCTGGTCCGGACTTGTGTTGCATTACCCGGTGCTGGACCGTAGCCCACTCGTTGCGCTCATCCATTGCACGGAAATTGAGCGGTGGTCAGCGGTGCGCCCCGGTTCCCCCCTGCCGGCACCCCGACAACGATGGCCGGCCGCCGCGGCTGCGTGAACTCGCTCTGGTCGGGCACCGAGCGCGTCCGGATCGGAGAGCGCCTCAAAGCGACGCTGGCCGGCGTGCTGGAGCTGGAGCTGCTCAGGTGCAAACACCTGGAGATGGTGGACGCCGCGTTGGAGGACCGAGCCGCCGCCGAGGTGCCACGGGCGGAGGGGAGCGGAACCCCGGAGAGCGCCGCGTCGAATGCCGAGCAGGGCTCTGCGACATCCCGCAGGCAACAGGTCAGTCAGCGTGGCAGCTCGTAGCCCGGATCTCTACATGACCAGATTATTAAATATGTATGTGGGGATGATGGTGATCTGCCAACAAGCCAGTCCCTCTGCGGCTCAGGAGACAGATTTTATCGCTGCCTGGCGGCGCATGGCTGCGCCGGGCGCTGAATACCCAATTGATTGAGACGGTGCCAGAGACCATCCAAGCATGCAGCCCAATCATTAGCCTATATAGGACACAGTGTATGACCGTCACATGGAGCAAATGTCATTGAGATCAGGGTACCAGGACCAGCTGGCTCTGTGCCCTGGCTCAAGGTTATACGGGAGAATGTGGTGGGATGTAGGCGCTAAAATCAGTTGTAGGTATTAATACACAAGCCAACAAACAGACTGCTGCATTTTTTTGTGTGTGGCTCTGGTCGGTATAAGCTCATCAGCTGCAAAGGTCACTTTGGCGCACAGTTTGCATCCAGATCACTTGACATGACGGTGGTAACAGTGCGGGGGTCTGTTCTGAGTTTCTGAGCTTTTCTCAAATGTTTCATGTGAAATTCCCAATGTTAAGAAAGGTACGGATGCGTGATCTCACCCCCACGTAAGCAACCTATTTCCCAGCTTTGTCCCGAAACTGATACGCGGGTCTCTTTTTTGTGTTGAGAATGTGGGGAATGTGGGTTGACATGTAATACACAAGGACAGGATGTGAACAGGTAACAAACATCCTGAGGCCTGGATACTGGGGCTCTGCTGTGGTCCCGGCATCACAGGTAAACAAACATGTCAGGTATCCAAGATGGGAAATCTGGCAGTACTGCTAAAATAAGAAGGGCCCCCAGCTACATATTAATAAAATATTAATACAGCAAAGACAGGTGAGAAGAGTTGATCAGAAAGATTCATCTATTAAATGATCGGCACTAGGTAAAATTGACAACTGTTTTGATAACTCATAATTTGAAAACAAACTTGCCAAGCTGTCCCATGTTTGAGCTTCTCAGATGCGAGGATTTCATACTAATCTGGTTCTTTTGGTAAACAGACTTATACAACCGCTTTGAAGATGCCATCTTGGGCTCAGGGAAAGTTTATTGCATATTTTTTCCACAATTGTTTTTGGCAGTTTGAAGATCAAATGATTAAACAATGTTAAACAAGAAAAGAATTTGAAGATTAATTAATAGTAAAAAAAGTCATCAGCCGAGACCGGGGGGAATAACACAGCCGTTTGTCTCAGTTTTCTCATCATAGGGCACCAATCTCACAATAATTAACACTAATTGCATCTTTCCACTGCACAGATGGCCTAGTTTGATAGAAATGACCGTCGTTCCAGCAGGAAAATTGCTCTTTAGGACTAATAAGAAATAATGTGGCATTGTGAGTGAGAGTATGCACAGAAATGTAGCTATTATGAACTGACATTAAAAAGTGCACTGCGAATACAGTACAGTACAGTGCGTGTTACTCCCTACTAAATCAGTTTGTCATGGATTATCTGTGGTTAATTCCCAATTTTGACAAAGCAGTGTCGTGACATGTTCATGCTGCGTTCAGGGTTCCCTGGTGTTGGCAGTTTTTCATATACGAGACATCATTAATTAATTACATTTATTGTTACTGACAAAAAGTTATGCAGACTTCGCTGCGGTTATTGTGCGTTTTTTTACACTGTGAATATCTGCGCCTGATACCACTGAGTGGTGTTAGTCATCATCCTGCAGCACATTAATTCATGTTCTGTCTAAATCAGGCTGCAGATGAGCTCACCTTTGCAGAACTGTGGCTTTATTTGCTGAAATAATATGAAATTGTTTCCCTTATATGCTGCTCTAGAGAAAGGAATATAATAAAAGATGTTTTTTTTTTCTTTTTATCAGAGCAGGGACAGAAATTGCAGTCCCATCAGCATGGAAGTGCAGCTCATAATGTCCTCACCACCCACCTACCAACATCTCCTCTGTAGTTCCTCCCGTGGTGCTGAGATATCCTGCTGAGAGGGCGAGCAGCTTTGCTCATTCTCACCTCTGAAGGGAGCTGCCAGTATGGCAGAGCAGGCTGGCACCCTGCCCTCTGAACGGGCCGGCCTCCGCCAACACAAACACACACAGCATTTACATAAATGGAGACAAATTGGTGCTGTTGTTGCAAAAGTGACCACAGCTACTTTAAACTCTGCAGCAGCTGGAGACAGACCAAGACAAAGTATGAGAACAACCTGCGGTTTTATCGATACGAAAAAAGGTGAAGTAGTTGCATTTAACGTGAAAAAAATCATTAAAAAATCCATTGCTTACAGCTTTGAAAACACAATAGTTAAAAATAGAACTATTTTGTAATCCATGGATTAGGTGACTCATAAGATAATGCACTCTACTTTTAACGCCAACAGTTGTTTTGTTTTTTCATTTTGGAATTAAACTCTTGACATGTGACTCACCTCTTTGCCGTTTAATAGCAGCGAGAGGGCAGAAGCTATCACAGCAAATCCATATTTGGCCGGTTGGGATTAGGGCTCTACGGTGATGGAAAAATGCAATTTGAAATGAATTTTCATCGTCTAAACCATGTGACCTGTTCCAGCATTCGTGAGGCATGCAGGTTTTTGGAAAAGAAAAAAAAACAACAACTTAAAAACAATGCTTTTTTCAGTATAAAAACACATCTAAACAGCACAACGTGTGTCGTCTCGTGTTTATAACTTCACGGTGAAATTTTCTTCTTGTACAAAGAATATCGATGTCAAGACCGTGTTGGTGAAATACTTATTGTTGCCACTGATGTCGTTCAGCGCTGTGTTCAAAAATAAAAACCTCCTATCTGAAGAAGGCATTGAGGAAGTGGGAAATTGCATTAATTCACGTATGAGTGAATGCCCTGTTACTCCATACGGTCTTAAAATTAGGTTTGGTATCACAAAGCATCGTCTTACACAGAGAGCCATTACCCTGACGTGTGGAGTGAGACGGCTTTTGTCTCTGCTTTTAGCCTCAGGATCCCTCTGAGTTCACCAATAAGTCTGTAACGTTGATACTTTCTTTTGCTACACTGCACCTGAATGTTTCTGAAAACTCACAAGTGGAGATGAAGATGCGAAGCGTGGGTTGGTCTTTAAATTCCAATACCGCATTAATAATTCATGAACAATAAATACTGTACTGAGCGGAACAAGCACGTGCTTCTTTGCAGGCTCTAAGTCCTTCCTACACTATTTGGTCAAATTATTCTGCCTCAACATGGCAACCGCTGCAATTTGTCTCGCTGTAATGATATAATACACTTATTTAGAGACGTACGGCTTGTGCAGCTGGGATCTGTGAAGCGTTATTATCCCGTCGACCCGTACATTTTCTGCATATTGTTCTGACGGGACTGCACTCCTCCCTCACATGAAGGAATATCATATTACAGACCCCCACCCACTTGTCTGTCAGCCTCCTATGATTTGATCATGCACTGGTTTCTGTGTAACATTAGACTTCATGGTGTAATGTGCATTATGTAGCAAAGGGTAATGTGGAGGACCAGAGGGTTTTTTAGGTATATAGGGATGAACACTCTTGTTAAAGGGTTATATATTATGTCTTATATTTTACTTTGCTCTTCTTGTTTGAAATAACCCTAACAGTTTTCATTCTTTTACTAAATTGTCTTCAGGTGTTTTTTTATCATCGTTGCTTTTTGTAATTCCTTCAGTCAGTCTGCGTTTATTGAATTAGCTTTATTTATTTTTTTTATTGTTTTTATCACCATTGTTAACTAAGACTAAGACCTTTGTCTTTTGGTAACAGTCAGTTACACCAAAGAACTTACATTGACAAGAACTGAAAGCTACAAAAACAGAATCACTCCGCAGCAGAGCTACTTTTCTGCCATTTTGGACTGAAGTCAGTTCTCAAAATGCATCACAGTTTTGTCTTTTTCCTGCAATTTCCTCGTCGATAGTCTTTGCTACTGTCAAAAGAACTTACAGTGATAAGAACTGAAAGCTAATTGTTCCAAGGCCATCGAGTGTGTAGCAGCAGAGCTACACCAAAGAAGCAAAGAGGTGGAAATGGTGCTTTCAGTCCAACATGGTGGAGGTGTAGCTCT